>WBNO01003431.1:163879-282586 GCA_013400575.1 Peucedramus taeniatus | reverse complement strand
AAAAAAAAAAAATTAAAAAACCCATAAAAACCTGTAATTGCATTTGGAAGAATGTGATAATTTTTCTAATAGCTCACACATCTATATAATCTCTACAAATGTTCTGCCTAGGAAAAAATAAACAAATGTGTTTACTTTCAAAGGTTCTCTGGAAGCAAGCTAAAGAATGAGGTAAGTGCTGCGATCCTTTTACTTCTTTTATAATACAAGTATTATGTGACCTGTGGTTTCCTTCACATTTTTTCTTTGAAAATTGCAACATTATTTTTCATAAAGTATTAGACCGCGTAACCTTTTTTAACAAAGCTGAGTATTTGCTCCTCTAAATATTCAAAGGAAAGGAAAATTGGAAAACACCTTTTAGGGTTCCCATTGAAATCCATTTACCCGTAACCATATTTAAGTGAAAGACCAAGCTCTAGCTTTATTTTTTTTACACGTTACTTTTGCAGGAGGGCTTTTTCAGAATCTCATATGTCTGACTGGAAGCTGAAAAGAATTTTTTTAAATAAACTGAAATTTGTGCCTCCTAGTCACTATTGCCTTTCTCTATTTTTTGCTCTTCATGACATTTTGTTCTTATGTCTTTTTGCTGCTTTTGCTTGCTGGATGGGACAAACAGCAGCTTTGAGTAACTTCTTATCAGCCGTATAGCCTTATATACTTATTCTGATTTGAATATCTTTAGAGTAAAATAAATCACAAAGTGTTGTAAACGGTATGTTTCCAATTGGTATTGGAAATATCCCTTCTGATGAACCCTAGAAAGGGATCTGGTTTGTTGGTTTTTGTTCTCCAGCCCCCAACAAGTAGTCTACATTTTTATTACTGTATACTATGGTATAGTCACTGTCATTTTGGTCATATTATTAGTAGAAAATTATGGATCATTGTGCATTAAAGATTAAGGGTTGCTCACAGTATTTTTATTTGGTACTGAGTTCAACTGGCCTGGAATATCCTGCATCCATATTATCTCCTGAACCTGCAAAAGGACATAGGGACATCTCTGCTACATTGCCACAAAGAAATGTCTCTAACGTGCAGTATGTGTTGAAATATGACTGGAGGTTTTTGGGATACTGCTTATTGGCATGAGCCAAAAGAATGCCTTAGGCCATTCTGAGTGATACTCTTCCAGTATTGCCTGGGAATGTTTCCTGACACCATTTAATTTACTAGACTAAGTATACCCTCTGTGATCAACTGATACACAGAAAGCCCTTCACCTTTTTAATTTTTATTTTTAATTTTAATTTTTGTTCACTTTTAAATTTCCAGATAAGCAATTCCTAGCTGATAGCAGGCATTTTTATTTGTTCCTGAAAGTGTAGTTTTGCTCTATTGATTTTCATCCCCCTTATTACCATTACCTCAAAGCCATCCATGTCTTTCCACGTGACTTCTTGGTCTTTCTCTGTTGATGATTTCATTAGCTCATGTCAGCCAATTTAATCTATGAAATGTTCAGTCAGATCAGCCCCAAGTCTGATCTTTCTTTGGGAATTTTCACTTCAGTCCCTTTTCAACCCAGTAGTTTCCTTCTCAACAGAACTTGTTAGCATTTCAGCTAGAGTCAGTTTCTTAAATATTTTTACATTCTTTTACTAATCCCCACTCTCACCAGCATAACTGATCATTTCCCATGGTGACACCATGTCAAGTATCTTAGTGAGGTTCAGATAGATTAGATCTGTTGCATTTTCCCTGTCCAGATAATTGGCTATCTTATCAAAAAAAAGATAGTGCTATGCCGTGGGATATCCCCAGCATATTCATGAGCACTACTGAAGCATTCATTCGTTCAGAGTTTTGGGATGGAATATATCGGGTTCCTTTGGCATAGATGGATGCTTATTTTCTTCCATCTCTGATGTGACATTCCCAGTCTGCTCTGGAATTGACAATCCCACAAATCTGTCTTGTTTCTGACCCAAAGTTCCTCCGTTGTCCCAGAAAAAAATGTTCACAGATAAGTCGGTGGAAATAAATGAGAAAGGGCGTACCATTGTGAGTTCTTGATTGTCTAGCTCAGTATTGTCTGAAATTATTCAGGCAGGTCTTAAGAGAAAAAAAGTCTTTCATGGTCAAAACTGAATTATAATAATCTTAGTGTACTGAAATTTTGGCGTTATATTTTCATTAGTGTGAACAGGTGATAGATATGTCCTTTTTCATTTGCTTGAAAGTACATGCAATTGGGTATTCCAGAAAGATTTACAACAATTGCATAAGGTGTAATTCTCAGTAGGAACATAAAGACATTGAAAAGATGTTAAAGCACTGATTGTCTAAATATACTGAGTAAATGGCATTTGAATGAACACTTATTGAGTGCCAGGGACACTGTTTACTTCTGGTATGTTTTATCACATTTTCTAGTATTCTCTCTGTAGGGGGAGATATCAGCAAATTCTTTTATCTAAACCAGTTAGTGCACCATTAGAGTCTGCATGGTTAATTAGGCAGATAATATTACTGTCATTATCTTAATGTTAAATGGCCATTAGAAACAGATGGCATTAAATTGAAAGGGCAAGTGGCAGCAGGTTAAAATATTAAGCCTAGAACTGAGGCACAGTCATATAAGTCCATTAGCAAGGTAAAAAACATTGCAAATTATCTTCTCTTAAACCTCCCACCACCATCACTGCCTTTTTTAAATGAACAAATCCCTTTTAATCAGAGCTTTTAATATATTTCATGGGTAATTGCATAATAAAACCATTAGAATTACTCCTGTTAAAAAAATACCCTCCTTATTGCCTGATAGGCAATTATAACACTATAGAAGTATTGACATGAAGAAGTACTAATGTTCCTAAATTTCTACAATTTCTTTTGCTTAGAGCTTTATGTGTATTTGAATAGTAGATAGCGCAGGCAAAATTAGTTTACATGATGTATGCTTTTGTTTTTTTGCTGTGTATTTTGTCAGACATATCACCCTATAAAAATAGGGCTATATTTATGTTGCATAAGTCAGTTACAGCTATGTTTTTTTGAATTCAGTATTTGAGAGAATTTAACTTGAAACTGGCCTTCAATTTATAAGTCAACATTTACAGAAAAGTAGTCTCATTTACACACTTTTACACTATATGTTGCATTATATACCTACCATTCCCACTTCAGTGAAATCTACCTGTAGGAAAGAGGCAGGAAAAGGTCACTTCAAGTTCCATTCAAATGCCTTATGCAAGATCATAAATTTCATCCATTACTACTGAGAGAATCTGCACAGAAGTAGTAAGATTTTCCATAGGAATACGCAGAAGGCCAGCTCGTGGCTCTGCACACTGACTTTACATAAGGACTGGTTAGGCTAAAATAGAATGAAGGATTTAAGCCAAATGGTCTTTAGATTTGAATGCAGTGCTATGACAGTAACTACAGTTCAGCCAGTAAGGGCAGAACCATAACACAGATTGTATTTCTTCTCTTGAGGATGAGGGTTTCACCTTAAACATAGCATTTGAGACCTTAAGAGTGTTGGATGGAGTTTAGGTATAGACACATATTTAATAACTTTCCTGTGCTGGGTTCCAGATCTGGATACGCATCAATATTCTTGAAGGATTATCTGAATGCAAGTATTGTGGAACCTTGAGAGACTCATGAAATAATATTCAAATTTAGCATGAATTTTTGGTTTCAGATGTAACACTATTAGCTATTTCAGTGTTCCTGTTTTTTCCCTTCCATTTCAGGGTGGTTTCACTCGTAAATATTCTCTGAGTTCCAAAACTGGAACACTCCTCCCAGAGTTTCCAAGTGCTCAACACCTTTTGCTTCAAGGGTGCATTTCTAAAGACAAGGTAAAAAGTGAGCTCTTTCTCTTCTGTCTTAGAGATCAAAAATTTGCCACAGAATGTTTCTTCATATCTTAGCCTTTGAGGTATTGACATGAAAGAGCCAGAAATGTCCATAATCAAACAGAGGTGACTGATTTATAGAGGGGGCAAACCTTTACTAACACCGATTAACCGGCTTTCCAATGGAAAGGTGGTTGAATTATTTACCTATTAACTGACCCAGTATTTTACAAACTGATGGTATGTAAGACGGGGAGAGCAAAACAAATAACTGAGAGTTGTATTCTTTACAAATGCCTTTGGATTTAAGGTAAATTTTGTTCTGATTAGAACAGAACAAATAATTCACTACAAATAGATGAATTTTACTGTCTTTCATTAATTATTTGAAAAGTGACTGAAAATCTGAACATGTTTGGTTTTTTTAAAAATTATTTAAATCATCCCTCAAATCAAGACTTGATATTACTTACCCTGAGGATAACTCTCCAGTTGGAAGTATCTCTCACGTTTTATGTCTTTGACTCTTTTACTGTGTGTTACATCTGTTTTGTTTCTTGTCCCCTTACAAGCTGCTACATTGTGCTAGAAAACCTTTGACAGACATTCTGAACTTTTCAATATAGTCTTCAGTGCAGGTGATAATGGTGACTGATTTGAGACATGCTGCTTTAAAACGATTTGTTTTGCGAGCCCCTCCTCCTAAGCTTGTTCTGAGAAAGTAGTAAAGCCTAGGATTCCTGTAGGGAGAAGCTAAACAAAAGGAGCCATCTTAGCTGGAAATCTTACCATTCATAAGGAAAGCCCAAGAACTGGTATACTTAGCAGTGTGCACCACCTGCTGCTATATTCTCCATCAACGAAGTGACATCTCTCATATATACAGCATTCTCATTAAATTTAAATCTGACAAATGTTTGAGGTTCCATGAAGACCTAACACAGCAGTATAAACAAACTGATTTTTACTGCTCCAACAATGGAGAAAAACTGGCAATTCATTCTCTCTTCCTTTTTGGCTCAGCAGCATTGTGCATGACTGTCTGGTGACAGATTTGCCAAGTTATGAGGAGACTGTGGGAAAGATGAATTTCTGTGTGTCCTGAATTCTCTTTCTTCGTTGCTCTTTTCTCATTTCTTGTTTTCCTATTTCCTTTTTTCTTTTCATACTGCCTTTTCCCTCCTTCAGCTTATCTGACCAAAGGTTATTGAAACTAAGATATTTAGGTACTCTATTGAAGACAGCCTATACATGAAGTTTGATTCCTGCATTAAACTCTTAAGGAGTTGCTTGCAACTCAGATGTCTGGCGAGTCTGTAAATACAGCAGTCTGCACTAAAATAGATGGGTAATTCTTGAATTTAATATTTCTGGAGAGAACTTACCCAACCTTCATACTTCCATCAACTCCTTTCAGAAACAATTCTTTAAAATGTTCTTGAGTCTCACACTCTGCTATTGCTTTTCAAAGATACTTAGTTAAAGAAGCAGCTCTGAAAGTCAGAAAGGTTTGTTTTCAAAGAAATCTGCATCCTGAACCTATTGAAATAAGATGGCACCAGGTTCATTCGAAATCTGATAGTGGTTTGCTGGAGAAGTTCATAAACTGTAACAAACCTTCTGTGATTCAGGACCATAAGAATAGTTTTGCTAGCCCTTTTCCTTCCTTAAATGAGTTTGCATATTTATTGTCTTATAATTTGCTACAATTTTTTTAAGTTAGTACTTTTTTTTTCTTAAATAAGGGAACACTCCATTCAGATAAAATAGCCTGATGAGATGAAAGGGAGTTCTACTTTTAAAAGTTGAGTTCATGTGAGGCAGTGATTAAACTTTGACCAAATGACTGGCAGCTATTTTCTCATTTGTCCAACTAGATGATGTTTCAGAACACTCATAGACGCCTATAGTAGCCTAATGATTAACTTGCACTGCTCTTTGGGATTAATCTTAGCTCGAGAAAGGTGAATTTACTTTACCATCTGTCTGACTAACCTAGCTATTGCCTTACTTTATTATCCACATTTTCACAGTGTATACAGGTTCAGATGCTGCATGTCTGACTGCAGCATCAGTGCTTGACTTAAATAATGACTTAAATAATTCCTGAATAATAATGACATAAAGCTGTTGATAAAACTAGAGATGAGTGATGTCCTCATCACTTCTGGATATACAGACTGCCTATTTGTAAATATACATTGCAATACAATTTGTAGTATGTGTTTAAATACTAGCTACACAAAGCAGAAACTTAGATCACTGTAGCAGTAAAGGAAAGATTTGAGAAACTCTGTTTAATATTTCTTTCTTCCAAAACAGGTAGATACTCTTATAATGATGTACAAAACACACTGTCAGTGTGTCCTTGACAATGCAATTAATGGGAACTTTGAAGAGGTAAGGTTGTTTGAGCACACGCTCTTGGTACATATGCATGGGAAGCCAAGAAAGCATGATTTATGTCTATGAATCTGGTTCCTATTCCTTTAGATCCAGCATTTCCTATTACATTTTTGGCAAGGAATGCCTGACCATCTTCTTCCTCTGCTTGAAAATCCCATCATCGTTGACATTTTCTGTGTCTGTGACTCAATACTGTACAAGGTAAGTTAAGCATTTAGCTACATGAATAATCTTACCCACAGAACAGCTTCTGCATCTGTGAAAACATAGAATGACAGGATGACATGATTGCTTTCTGCTGGAAATCAGCAAGGAAATCATTGAAATCAAGAAATAAAATAGGCACCTATAAGAGCTGAACTCCAGTCTCAGCTCAGCTGAACACCTGATGTGTGACCACGGGCAGCACAGCAACAGTGAAACTCTGACGTACTTGCTTGAATGTAGCTAAAAGAAATGCTCATGTGCTCACTGACAAGGCTGACTAAGGTGATTCTAGATGAAAACTGAAGCCTTGTTTTCACTGAAAAGATTATTGCAATTTATACCAGAAAAGAGAGTCTGTGGCACATCTGTAAGGTGATTCCACATGCCAGTCTGCTGCTCACAGGTTATGTCAGGCCATGGTTTCATGCTACCAAGCTGGAGCAATACTGGGTTAAGACATTCTTGCCCTTCCTGCTGGCTGCCTTTCATTTCTATTCACTTGCTGCTAGATGTACCAGAAAAACTGCTACACTCTCAACTGCTCTGGGTTAAAAAAAAAAATTTAAGGAATACTTGTTTTGCAGAGCTTTTGTACCATACGAGTTCTTTGATCTAAGTCATGGCATGACCACATAAATAGTGAAAACTAAGTGACCCTTAGGAGTGTTGCAAGGTCTGGAATAAGTTACAGAGCACTGGGAAAAAAACAAAATGATGCCATAAAAGTTTCCTGAGTTTTTCATTTGGAACGTCAGATCAGATGATTATTTAGTAGAGGCAAAATACTTAAAGTTGCTCTGATAGCACGTGCCATAGAAATAGAAAAGGATTCTCATTTAAGTGTCTGTGTAACAGATTTCACATCACATATTGATGAGAAGAAGTAACTGTTGGTTTAATAGTAAACACCAACCAGTCAAAGCAAAAGAGTTGAAGCTTTTACCTCTGAAGCCGTATTTCAATCCGTCTTTCTTTACTGTACAAAAATCAGGGGGGGAAATCCAGAAAAGATGGAAATAGGTATTTCTTAGAAGCATATAAAGCTGTAAAGTAAGAAGTGTTTTAGTTAGCATAGTAAAGCAAAGGTAATTAGCATCAAGAATCAGAATTACTTCCCAGGAGATGGGTCATCAAGCCTCATTTACTTGTAGAGGTTATAATGTACCTTGAGTTTATGAGGTTTTCTTGCTCTAAATGTGTTGTCTCAATAGATTCAATATTAACTTTATTTATGATGGATTTAATGTGACAGAAGAAATACTAGAGGAGCATTCAGTTATAAATTGAATAAGACCGAATTTCTCAAAAGTTCATAAATTTGCTATTGTGCCTCTTCTTTGTCTCTCACTATTTCTTAACTATAATCATGTTCGATATTTTTGACAGAAGGAAGAAGGAATTACACTGGATGGTTATCAAATTATTTACATTAACAGAGAAAGGAGATTTCTGGAATATTGTCTAACAACTTTGCCCTCCACAGTAATATTCCCTAGGGGGCATGCCACATGGCACAGTTTTTCGCCAAAACTCTTCCACACCACACTTAGCTACAGGGAACTCTGTGGCTAAACTCTGAATGCCTGCAGTGCCATGCCCAGTTTGGTAGAAAGAAGAGTCAGCATCACTCAAGGACTTGGGAGATGCTTGAGTATCTGCTTTACAGAGACTTGGTGATGCTAGAAAAGACAAAGTGTTTATGCATCTCACTTCTACTGATTTCCCTTCTTTTAAGACATGCGGGATAGCATGTCTTGGTTTTTTCTCATTTTGCTGCTATGAAGATATACAATAAGTATATACATATCTCCTATGTTCCTGTCTAATAGTAATTGAAAAAATCCAGGCATATAAATATCTGGACAGCAGGTTGAATGGCTTTATTCTGTGTAAATTTTCCGTACTTATCACTTTGCAATCTAAGTAGACAAGATAGACATGAATGAATGAATAACTGACTAGTGGAAGCATGATGTCATTTTCTGTTAACTTTTTGAAGGTTCTTACAGATGTACTCATCCCTGCAACAATGCAAGAAATGCCAGAAAGGTAGGTATTTGAAAATAATCATAGTACGTGCTGATTTTTAGGCATATTCCAGATAAATATCAGTAATTCTATATTGTAGAGAAATTTTCTCACGGTATTTATGCTCATTTTTAGAACAGTAGAGTATGTATGGCAAAATAGTGTCAACTCTGAGGGCAGCTATAGAACAGCCTTAACATATTATATAGCATTTTAGTGTCCCAATTGGCCCACAATTTTTCCCAGAGGAGGTATGTATCAGTATGTAGTCAATATATAGATCAATAATTGGTCATTTCCTGTTTCTTTTGGTATCACCAAAAGGAGGAATTTCCAGATATGTTCAGAAGTCTGTTAGCCATAGATTGAAACCCAATTATTTAAATTAATGCCAGACCATTTTTATTGGTGATTCTTTAAATCACTTTTTCTTTCCCTCATAGTTTACTGGCAGATATAAGAAGTTTTGCAAAAAACTGGGAACAGTGGGTTGCTTCCTCTTTGGAAAATCTACCGGAAAGTCTGATAGATAAGAAATTGCCTATTGCACGAAGATTTGTTTCCTCCCTGAAACGACAGACGTCATTCCTACACCTAGCACAGGTAAACAGAATAAGATTATACATTCAAAAATGTGTCAGTTGTGTTCATTGTGCCTTTCTGGCTATGAGATACAATGCTTTATTTTTTCCAGGTTGACCCTCAGCCATGTAAGACTTAAATCTTGTAGTTTTAACCATTTAGAAAAGTTAGAAAGTGACCATAAATGGATCTGACCAGAACTTCAAACTTTTGTACCAGAAAAGAGAGCAAAGACCATGGTTATAATGAATTGCCATCACAGGAACTTTTTTCAGTAAAATGATCAAGTGGAATATATGTGTATTTTGTTTAGTACCAAATTGCAAAATACTGGATGATGTTTTCTGCCTAGCAGAGATTAGCTGCCTTGTCCATGTTGTTCTATTTCTATTTGAGTTTTGAGTGGAAGGAAGAAATGGGAATGACGGGTAGTTGGAGACGCCAAGGCTGTGTTGTCAGGATACACATCTCTGCAATTAGGAGTCAGCTCCATGTGATGGTTTTGTAGATTATCCAAAAGCCTTTTGAGACACCTCCTTCTGTGCTAGTATCTTGGGCTTTGAGGTGGTAGTCCTCATGAATAACTGTAGACACACCACAGATTCATCTTGACTTGGTTTTCTCTTTCATAAATACAAAAGCAGCATATGGGTGATCTTGTGAAGATAATCTGATAGGAAGGCACATGAGAAGAGCATCAGGAGTCTAATGAAAGGGAAACATTATTTCAACTGATCTGTCATAAACCCAGCCATGACAATAAAATTAAACATAATAAGATCCTTCTCCGAGCAGTTTTTTGGGTGATCTCCAGGTGTGGGCCTGTACTGGTTTTGGCTGGGATAGAGTTAATTTTGTTCATCATAGTAGGGGTCTGTATTTTGGATTTGTACTGGAAACTACTGATAATTTAGGGCTATTTAGTTACTGCTGAGCAGTGTTTACACACAGCCACTCTCTTCTGCATCTTACACCACACTGCCAGCAAGTAAATTGGAGGTGCACAAAAATTTGGCAGGGGACATAGCTGGGACAGCTGGCCCCAGCTGATCACAGGGATATTCCTTACCACAGATCAGCAATAAAACTGAGGGGAAGTTTGGCAGGAGACCACTGCTCAGGGACCTGCCTGGGCACTGGTCAGTTGGTGGTAAACAATTGTTTTAATGGTTGTTTTTTGGTGTTTCTTTTAAACTTCTAAATTATTGTTATTGTTACTTTTATGATTTCTTTTTAACGTATTTAACTGTTTTTAACCTAACCAATAGGTTTTCTTACTTTTATTCTTTTAATTCTCTCCCCAATCCCTTGGCAGGGTAGGGAGTGAGTGAGGGCTGTGTGATGCTTAGCTGCCAGCTGGGGCAAAGCCACAGCAGGGTCTCAGCATTTTACCTTGCTTTCTCTTGCAGATTGCTCGGCCAGCTCTTTTTGATCAGCATGTGGTGAATTCCATGGTGTCAGATATTGAAAAAGTTGATTTGAATAGTATTGGTTCTCAGGCCCTCCTTGCAGTTTCAGGGAGCGCAGACTCGGATGGGGAAGTTTACAGTGAATGTAAGTCCATGGTGATATTTTTTTACCATTAAAAGTACATTCTTTCATTCCATGCCACACCAGTCGACTTGGACTGACTGAGACAGGATGTCATAGACTCTGCTTTCTCTAATTTAGTTCACCATAAACTTCAGTAAGTTAAGAAAACCAATTGGTTGCCCTGGCATGTCCTATAAGAACAGAAGCTTGTGCTGGAAAGTCATCCCAGCTAGATGACTTTAAATGGTTGCTGAAAGATTCATTTACATGTCAATTGCAAACGTCTTTTGAAACTTGGTCCTAATTATATGGTGATGGTGCACAGATCAGTTTTTGTAAGGTTTGTCTGAAATTCCTTTTCAGTATGGCCTAATGTAATGGATATTTGAACTTGTTTACTTTTTTTTAAATTAATCGTATTTTCTTCTGAAAGTTGAGCTTTAAAAATATATGTAATTTTCTATTTAGTGTAGCAGCTATTTTAATACACAAAATAGAGTAAAGTATAAATTTTGAGGTAGTTAATTTTCAAATATGTTGTTGAAAAATAGATATAGTAATTTTCTGTATTAAAAAGAGACTCCTTTGTCATAGGAGTCATGTTGGTCAGAGTTTCAAGAGCTGAAAGGAATAGCAATGTGTTTTCCTGTAAATGCCATTACTTTGATTATGAAAGTTTGTTCTCTTTAATGATTCACAATGCTACTCACATTTTCATTTGAGTTGCCCCTTTCACACTTTTTTGTGTAGTTATTTTTTAATCTATTCTTTGTCTTTTTTCACACTGGTGTAAAAAGAAAAGAAGAAGGGAAATAACTGATCCTTCAGGCACTTTTTTGAAAATGGGAATTGAGGAAATTAACTTTATATCCTATTGTGAGAAACTTGTAAAATATGAAGGAAACATAAGACTGCAAATCTGCCATATTATAGAGAAAGCTTTATTAGCAAATGTAGCATTAGAAAGGTTTTCAAGATTGAATTTACAAAGGAATGGAAAATATAGTAATCTTCTTTTGCTTTTATTTTCTTTTACAACTTCATTGTCTTACAACCTGTATCATTGTAATGCTTAAGTAATTAAAATACACGTGTGTGATGGATGTGTGTGTGCTTGCTTTGCTGGGGAATTACTTATTTCTTCACTGCTCTAATTCTTTGATTTTCCTTTCCATGCTACAATATTGTCATATGGCTGGTGAGTGGCTTTTTCTCATGTTCAGAATAGAGTGCGATGATGTGTTCTCCTTTTTACATGGTAGATGACTCTATTACAGTGTTCCAAGAACTGAAGGACCTCCTAAAGAAGAATGCCACTGTGGAATCATTTATTGAATGGTTGGATACTGTGGTTGAGCAAAGGGTTATCAAGGTACCTTTCAAATGTTCTGCCTGACTCCAGACCAAATCCTACTCCCCTAACTCCTTATGCAGTCCCACTGATTTTCCACAAGGAATTTTCATCTCTGCTCCTATCTCCTTTACTGTGACTGGGAAGTTTGTAATTTGGTGCCAAAGATTCCAGTGATATTAGTTCAAATTTATCATGCTGAGCAGTCTTACATGTGTGACAAACTAAGTATTGTAGCTAAAACACTAAAGCACTTCACAAACTGGACATGACAGAAACCCTCTGACCTTATGTGTGCCTGCAGAATCACAAGGGGATTGCTCTAAGGTGAGGAAAAGTTGTTTCTTAGAGAAGCAATTCTCTCTTCCATGGCATTTGGGTGGTACTGTGTATGGTCTAAGTTACTGCAGCAGGTGGATTCAGAAGTAGCTAGCCTCCTGATGGATTTCTGCATTTCAGGATGAAAGATACAGTTTTGTAGCTCTGTAAGGTGCTTAACTCAGTAATTGATGGTTTTGATGGGATTCCCCTTCCCACCTTCAATTACCAAAATGGATTTTCATGACAAGTGTTTTATATGTGTGGAGTTATATAGGGATTAGTAAACTACAGCTCAGAACAAAAGAAAGGATTTTGACTTACAGCTAAGTAAAAGATATTTACTCAATTTGTGATTCTAATTACTGTAAACTAGTAGAATAAGATCTTACATGGTGGAACACTTTTCTGAACATATCAGACTTTTTTTAATCTGAAAATGCAATATCTTACTCATCATTTTAGGTAGGATCTTGATATGAATGGGTGCAAAAGGATGAGACAGTACAGTTAGCATCAGCTGGCTGGCAGAAGAGAGACTGCCACTTACATGAAACCGTAGGCTTGCCCTTTTTCCTTTCTTTGCCTATTTGCCCAAATTTCATTGGAGGCAGTGATAATTTCTTTCTTTTTAAAGTGCTCTGAGTTTCCTAACAATTGCTGACATGTGAGTAGCACATGTGAGGAGCTTTGGATTACTCAGAGCAGCAGAGTCAAAGCAAGTCATCACATACACAGAAATCTCCCTAGATAAAAAAAAATCCCATTGAAGCTGAGTAATCTCAATTTATTTTGGACTGGAGTGATTATGGTCTACATTTCATTTCACAATTTCAGAAAACAATTCCTGATAAGCAAGTCAGGCAGAAAAGGTGAAGCAGTTTTCCATTCAGCATCTACTATGTGATACCATATTATTAAAGCTAACAGGTATGGTTCCTAGCATTGTTTTCCAGTACTTAAGGGAAGAAGTACCAACAAGTTTGATGTGAAGCTAGGTTGGCTTGAGCAGAAGCTAATAATTTACAGAACATGTAATCCTTCCACTGCTGTTTGCCTTTTGTTCGTGCTAAAGTGTGGCTACTGTCAAACTCACACAACAGCTTCTTTCTGCTTGCTGTTTGAGAAAGTAACAGGGCGTATGTTACCACATGAACAAATCACTGCCAGAGCAAAGTGACTGTATGAAATGACCAGTATTAAAAGCATCACTTTGATTATCATGATGGTAACATACTATTCTGTAAGAGAAATTCTGACCAGTATTACACAAATTAAATAAAAGTACAAAGACTAATTTCTATTCCCTCTTATGGAATAACAGTACCAGAGGGCAGGANCCCCCCCTCCCTCCCCTGTATAGTTACTAAACAACTTAGCACCTTTAATACTAGAATATGGAGTAATTTATGTCCCATCAGGGCCCAAGAAGTAAGCATTTTGCTTCATCTGACATTGACAGATGACATTCTGATTGCACTGGAAGGAGTGAAGGCTGCTCTGTGTTACCAAGTTAGGTCACACAGCGTGGAGATAGTTTGAATCACGCAGCTTGATTCACTCTGCCACATCAGCCTGAGTTAAGGACTCCTTGAACTATCAAGGATATTCAGTTCTTCTCTCCTCTTGGCAGAAAGCAAGTGAGGATACCTAACAGTATTTTACTGTTCTCTTTCAGGCAAGCAAGCAAAATGGGAGGTCTTTAAAGAAGAGAGCTCAGGACTTCCTTCTGAAATGGAGCTTTTTTGGTGCTCGAGTGATGCATAACCTAACTCTAAACAACGCATCAAGTTTTGGTACCTGAGCTTTATAAGAGCACTCATATTTTGTACATATACGTTAAGCACTTACCAGCTTTCCACTATTTCCTGTGCTGAGGAACCCATCCTAATCTAAAAATTCTTAGATCAGAGCCACAAATACTGTGTGATGTATTTTTCAAACTGGTATTTCACAGTAAATGCTAGAAATATTTTGCTGGTGACCTGTGTCAGAGGTTTCTTTGTAAAAGGTATTTTTCTTTTGAATTGCTGTTTTGATACTGCTTTGACATTTAAGTGCTAGAAGATTTGTTTGTTTTAATGTGGCAATGACTGCATATCTCAGTATAAGAGACAAAAGATTTAAATTATTGGTTTTACCTGTGGATCAGTTTGGTAAAAGAATACTGTTGTATATAAGTTCTTGTGTGTGGTATGTTTTAATAAAAGCAAAAGGAATTTTGCACTCACCAAACACTTAATTCTGGAATCAGCATATGATCGATTTAATAGTGTTTGTGGCTTTTAAAAATTAAGTGTCACACATGCATCTTTAGGAGTGTTTACATTTTTGGGAACACTCAGAACTTTATATAAGAGAGAAGATGGCAGAACAAGTGAAACAAACTCTAGTATGTAATGTCATATGTTTAGCCTTAGGTACATTGTTATCTAAAATTCAGAGGGTATTTGAAGTGACTGTAGGGACACATACATTTTTTAATGTGATATATCCTTGAAATAAGGTCAAAGACTTTACCAGTTATTGTCTGGTTATTTAGCACAAGGCAAACAGAAATAGAGCAGAGGCATTCTAGCAGACTTCAGCCTTATCTAGTTCCACTGTGTGCTCTCTTCAAGTATAAAGCATGTCTCACTTTCATCAGTATTTTTCTTTGATGTAATTAGTGGTTAAATAGCCTACAGGACAGTAAACAATTGAGCTAGGTGGGCCAGTGCAAAGAGAGATTAGAGCTAGAAGTTAGGCACTATTCCTTGTTGGTCTTGCCAGGTCATTTAAAGTCCACAATTATTTGTTTGTTTCACTGGCTTCTTGTGGAGTGGTGAGAGATGGTCACAAAGATAACTCAGCTACTCTCTCTCTTTCTCCTCCAAAAGGTTCTTTTCATTTGATCCGCATGTTACTAGATGAGTACATCCTGCTTGCCATGGAGACACAGTTCAACAATGACAAAGAACAAGAACTCCAGAATCTACTGGACAAATACATGAAGAATTTAGGTAACTAGAGCTCGCTTCTTTTGCATCTACTCTGGTATATTTAGAAATTTATGTATTTGTTTAAGCAGAAGCAAGTTTACTGTGTTCTCCTGAAGGTATTCAGGAGTGGTTATGTGCAACATTGTCAAATTCACCTGAAAAGTTTGTGGCCGTTCACTCAGCAATTCATTCCCACCTTCCTACCACAGTTCACTTCATAACATTTTGTTGGAATGTCAATACTAAGGATCACTGAAATTATCTTGGATGCAGCAGAGACTTGTAGGTACATCTGAAGGGCCATGAACTGAAGTGTGAAAAGAGTAGCAGAAAGGCCAGGAATGCCTAATCCAATTTTTCCCCAAAGCTTAAATATGTAATTACAACTTGAACCAGGAATCTATTAAATGTTACCAAAGTGCAAATATCCCTTCAATGTCGGAAAACAAGTTTGGAGCCCTATTTGCCATGTGGTTGAAGTATTACTATATGGAAAAGAAATAAAATAATTTGAAAACAGTATCCTTAACATTTTCCATCAGTCAGGCGTCTTCAAGGTTAGATAGTTTCAAATTACATGTTTGAGGTCCTTTGCCCTAAAAAGAATGAAGATTGATTTGAATCAAGTTCAGGTCCAAGTTAATCACAAAAGATCCAATTAAACTTCAGAAACTTGCAGAATTATTTTTTTTTAGCACTGGCAGTCAATCCTTCACTTTCTGTTTGTTAATCTAAATCTGTACTTTGCTACAGGAAACATGCAGAATTTGTCTGACAGTAAGTGCTGCACTTCTTTCAATTTAGCCTCCAGGAGAAAAACTTGGCCTGTGTGACAGTTGCCTTGTCCTTATGTGTTTAGGTGAAGTACTTGAAACCATAAGGTAAAATCGTGGTTTCCTCTGAAGAACAGCAAAACTGACTTTATCAATAGTCTGCAAAAAGCTGAAGAACTCTTGAGTATAACAAATGCTTTTCTCTAGATATCAATATGAAAAGAGAGTTCAGGCATTCTAAAGTTGTCATTGTTAATTTTTTTAGGATGAAATGTTGATTCTGATTTGCTCTTAATGCACTTTACTTGACTTCATTGTTGACATTTACTTCAAGGGAATAAATCTGATTCATACTTTCAGTATGATGGCTTTAGTTAGGAGCTGAAACTGTGTGATGTAGATCTGTGGCTGGGGAAGATGATACAAACAGAACTTATGTGCAATGAGGATATGTAAGAGCCAACCAGGGTTTTCATTTACCCTTCCAGATGCAAGCAAAGCCACCTTCACTGCATCACCAAGCTCTTGCTTCCTAGCAAATCGCAACAAAGCAGCTCCTCTGCCCAGTGACACTTCAGTCAAAAATGAGTGCCTAGGAGAGCAAACCTACGTGTCCTTGTCAGCTGGCCAGCCCAACAGTGCACCTTCTGGTCTGAACCCCTTCACCACAGGAGATGGGGAGAGTATGCAACTGACAGGTGTGTATCAACTCTTCCAGCTTCTCCTTCCCTAATTTGCCTGTTCGTCTTTCAGTTCATGGTAACATGTTGCTGTAGGAGGAGCCATGACCACATGCATTTATGAAGACCTCTAGTAAACAACATTTCATGAGCTCACCTTCTGTGGTGATTTACAGAAGTCAGCAATTGTAATAATACTGCCAGTAATCGTTCCTCTTGGAAAAATGGTAAAACTATCTTAGAACTCTTGGCTTGGTGAGCTTCTTGTGTGGAGAGAATGAACAGTAAACCTGGAGCACATAAGAATTGTAACTGTTGGAAATTCCCACTGAATGTGGCACCTTGAAGCTGGAGAATGAAAGGGAAAAGTTTTATACCCTGAAGCCATGAAATAAAAGCTGTGAATTTTATAGGGGGCTAGCGCATATCTTTTGTAAAGGTTCCAAATGGTAATCTGCACTTCATTAGAGGGTTGGTGTCTTAGCAGCAGTACTGAGGTATGGACACTAATAATGGTTAATGTTTATTTATTCCAGATCAAATGGAGCTGTCTCAAAGCACTGGTCACCTCATGACTCCACCCATTTCACCAGCCATGGTCAGCCGAGGAAGTGTTATCAACCAGGGGCCAATGGCTGTGAGACCTCCCAGTGTAGGTCCCATGTTATCAACACATTCACAGTGCTCTTCCTACTCAGAACCCCTTTATCAGACTTTGTCACAGACTAATCAGAATTACTATGGAAACAACTCCAGCTACCAGGCTATGTTCAGGACACAGGCCCATTCCACTTCAGGAGTTTATGACCACAGAGCAGAGCCCAGCCGATTCAATGCCTTGAGTGAACAGCAGTTCTCCAGAGACTACTTCAGCAACAGTTGTGCAGTGTCTCCCTACAATGCCAGATCCCCTTCCAGCTATGGTCCCTCCAACATGTCTCAGGACACACACAATATGCAGTTTCTGAATAGCGGGAGTTTCAATTTCTTGAACAACTCAGTATCTACATGTCCAGGAGCAGCTTATCCTGCTAATGCTTCCAATGGTATTGATACATATTTTCTTTTTCCTTTTGTTTCTCTTTCATTGCTGGAGTAAAACGCTTTTTCCTCTGCCTTTTTTTCCTATGGAAGATGTATTTCAGCTTTTATTTATACATTCCTGTTCTCCACTTCTCTGATAATACATAGAGAATGTAAAGCAGCTTAATAAGCTACTTAAGGGTTTATTTTCCTCTGGTGAATCCTCAGTTAACCTCAAATGCATCTGCTCCCTGGTATCATCGCCATATCTTGCACAAAGGAAGCAAAACCAGGAAGATCTTGTGGTTTAACAATATCTTGAAAAGTCTCCAAAACATTTGCTATGAAACAGAGCAGACACTAGACAGCTTACTTCTGGGATCAGCATAGTGGACCATTCGAGTCACAGGGTGAAAAGAAGTATAAAAATGTGCAGTAGCAATAGTTTGGGACTTTGTCCCTCTCATTTCTCATACTTCAAATGTAACATTACTGCTTCAGAGGTATAGTCAGCAAAACACCTCCCTCTTCTGGAGGAAAGACACATTGGAAATGTTACTTTTATATGGATTTGTCTATGCAGTGAGTACATATTACCCTGCAGATTTTCTTTCCATGTATGCTTTCCTTGGTTGTAAGTTTCAGAAGTAAGCACTGAACTGTGCATAGGACTCCCCATGGTGTCTCTTAAGGCCAACGATTGCAGGCTATCTTTGATTCTGAACTTAGAATGAAAGAGCAATTTTCTGTACTGACCCCTTACCATATTTTGGTTTCCTTGTTATCACCTCTCTTTTGGGTCAGTCTTTACGTATGCTGCTTACTTTCCTGGGCTGTGTGTACATAAATAATCTACTTGTGAAGGGCTTCATCCTGTAACAAGTATTTTTTGTCCAAGGTTATCACAGGCTCATACACTACCCAGTAGTTTCATTCATCTTTTTTTTCAATCTTCAATTAGGCTATTATGGAAACAGCATAAATTATTCAGAATCTCACAGACTTGGAACAATGGTGGACCAACATGTTTCTGTAATCAGCAGTGTCAGCAGCGTTCGGCCACTGCCATCCTACAGTGATGTACATGATCCACTGAATATCTTGGATGACAGCAGAAGAAAACAAACAGGCTCATACTACTCAGAGTCCTCACCTTCAATTGTCTGTCGGACCCCTATGCGTAAGTACAGCCAACGACTGAGGAGCAGCTATGAACTTTCTAGTATCCTATCAAATGCTGAGTATTAAATTGTAGCTCACCTACACAATATATGAAATGCAACATAGAGATGAAACAGCTCAGTACTTAGGATGTATTATAAGATGTGTTTCATGAAACTGAGTTTCATGAATTTGCTTCCATAAGGAGGTTGATGATCCATTGTCCATGAGGAGTGGAATGATTGGCCTGGATTCCATAAAACCTGGAAGGAGGCACTTTCTAATCATTAAGTAAACTGATAATAGACTGGGCTTTTCTAGGGTCTCTCACTGTCGAACAGATCAAATGAATCCTGGGTCAGGGGTGTCTCAGCATATACTTCCTGTGCTCTGGTCCCCCATTCTATGCTTCAGCAACTGTGTGTATTAGGCAAAGCTCCCACTGACAGTAAATTTTAGGCAGAAATACCCAATCCCAAAGGATTTGTTTTAGTATATGCCTTAAACAAATAGCAGCTGAGTTTGGTCTCACATTCCAAAAAGGGTTGCATGGAAGATATAAACTAGGGCACTTTATTTCTACACAAGATTACATCTTCCTACTGCTTACCTGTTAATCTTGCACAGAAGATCACACATTTCTGTCCTTCAGGTGATGGGCCTGGTAGATAGGAGTTTCCATCAAACAAAACTGGATTGTGATTTCTGTTAAATTCAGTAAATTGAAAACTTGCAGTGATGGTAACCTTTTTTCCCCACAGCTACAAGCTTGCAATCCGCATCTTCTTCACAATGCATGTACGGAACATCTGGTCAGTTCCCTTCCCAGGAAAATCTGGAGGTCCATGCCCCACCAAGTAGAGATATGGTGCCATCTTTACCACCAATCAACACTGTCTTCATGGGAGCAGCTGCTGGAGGAACCTGAGAAAGACATGTCTGTGCCCTAAGCTTACTTTCCAACCCCAGACATTAAGGCTATGATGATAATCCCCTTCCAAGCTGGTGGAAGATAAAAGTAGTACATATAGGTGTTAAAGAGCCATTTTAGCAATGTTATCAGCCCTCCACAAAAATAGCTTTATTTAGATTGGATCCTGCTTGTGAATCTCTCAGGATTGTTCTCACCATTACAGCTTTTCAGTCAGAAATTCAGGGTAAGCAGAAAGAGCCAGTGATTCTTGCACGCAAGAATAAGTTGTAAAGAAATTATTACATCTATTCCTAATTTATTAAAAATGCTATTTTAGTCTTTCACTTATATCTTTTTATATATATATCTATAAAATGTTTATTTAATGCCTGTGTTGCTCATTATTTATTAGGACCACAGAGTAACTGTTTACTTTCTCATATTTGACAGATTGTCAAATGTATGTATCCTACCTCCTATGGAAATGTTTACAAGGTCAATTTTTACTGTTTTAAATGAAACTAAGCCAAACTCAGAAGTTTTTTACTGTTGTGCTCTGGAAAGTCAATTTCAAATGTTTAGTGCCTACTTGTGTAAGTGAAAGTCCTCAGGAAATAAAACATATTATGGAGATTTTATTTCTCTTCCTCTTAAAATAAAACCAACAAAACATGCAAATATCATAAGCTAACTAGCTGCAGTAGCCTGCTACTGTAGCTGGATAACTGAAGGAAATGAAACTATGCCACTAAATGTCATGGGATTTCAGAATTACCTGTGGTATAAGACCAAAGTTTTTTCTGATGGAAATCCATAAAAATGCATTCATCAGCATTCACTGGTTTAGGACAACTGTGTAAACTGAGACTGAAAGTAATAAAGATTATTAAAAAATATTGCAACCCTTCAATAGCTGTTTTAATTTTTAAAAGTGTTTTACAAGTGCCATGATAATCTGTGCACAAACACATTTATTTATGTTTCTGGAGAAGCCAAGAATATTCACTAGTGGTGTTAGAGAGGACAGAGAAGAGAACACACAAAACAAACTTCTTGCTATGCTTTCATGAAATATCAGGTGTTATTTTATAATCAGATTATCCCAACACCAGATTCAGGTTTGGATTTAAATCCACTCCCATTCAGTCAGCTAAATATATGCTGAATTTTGTGGAACTGAAGAAAAGTGCATCTTTTGGTGGAGAAAAATGGATGATACCAGGATAAAGCTTTTCTTTCTAAGTCTGTATAGCTTCCTTCAGTATCTCTATCATGAGAGGTCTGACTACCGAAAAGCAATCAAAAGCATTGATGGGACTAGGTTGTGAATAATTCTGGATATGAAACACTTTATATAGAAAAAAGACACCACAGTTCAGTAATTGAGAAGTGGAAGACTTCAGCTCAATTGCTTCCTAATTCAGGATGAAGACTTACGCTGTGACCAAAAGTATCATAATGGTGCAAGAAAGCTTTGGTTTCTACACAAATTCACAGTGAGATGTCATGGTAACACAGATTGTTCAATATTTATTGGACAAAGCTTTGTAGCAAATGAAGTAAGTACTGCAAAAGAGTTCTTTCTTCATGACTGTTCAGGATATATTTTGTCCTGAAATTAGTCCTATAAAAGTCAGGTTCCCTCCCTATGTATGCAGGTCACCTCTATAGTCAGTGACCGAGAGGAGATACCTCCTTTTCCAAGGAGTTAAGAATGGGAAGGGCAGTAAGGGACATGCCACTAGAGCAATGGATATGTCACTATCCTGAAATCCTTGGCTCCCTCAGTTAACAAATGACATGGCACAAATAATTAAAGTCAAAACTTCCAGATTGTTGAATGTATGTGAGGGGAATATGTAGAATTTAGAGAAAGTAGGCAATCACTAGCAGACAGGGTCTTAGGCCATTAGGCTCTACATAAAAAGAACTCTTTACATAATTTCTGAAATGGGATATGGCATTTATATGCACCATTTCTGGTAATTTTCTTATTATGTGGACCATTTTGCACTGGGGTTTGTTGGGTTTTTTTTGACTGTTTTTTCCCCACCATAAATTACTGTATCTGCATATCATCTGAGATAAGATATGATTATATGTCATTAACTGTGCAGATTCTGCAGAAGGCTGCAGAACACAAAGTAGCATGAAGTATCACAGTTAGAAATTGCAGTTAATTGTCAAGAGCAAAAAGAGCAACAAAAATATTCTAATATTCAAATACCCGGTTGAGAGAATTCTCTCATAGTGCTGCAGAACAAACCCATCATAATTGTAACTAGCAAAACCAAATGAGAAATTTTCATTTTATGACCCATTAGTTCAATGAAATAAACGGTTTGATGAATTCAGTACATTTTGTCTGTATAAACTGAAATAGCTTTTGTGAATAGCCCATGGGAAGATTTTTATCTTTTGTGTTGTAACAACATTACAGTAAATTATATGAAGAATTAATGGAGTCACTATTTCGTGGTTTTGTATTAGTAAGTTCAATTGCGTTTCTGTGGATGCATTAATACATTGGTTTTAATATATACATGCCTGGAAATCTTTGTTAAAAATTGTACTTACTGAATACAATCAGTGTCAAATGAATCTTGCCTAAAGGAAAAAACAAAGCCTTTTTTTTTTTTAAGAAAGAAACATGAAAAATTACATCTTTTTGATCTATTTGTCAATTACAAATAGATCAAATAGTGATTACTCTGAACTGGTGCTAGGAAAGGCAAAAAAGGTGGGTGAGTGAGTCAAATTTGCTTCCACTTCTAAAGTAAAAGTGATTCTAATACAAATTAGAGCAACCAAGATGAAGCAATATTGGAGAAGAACCAGTTGTCTTGTGTGCCATGAGCCCATGCCTCACTCTGCAGAATTTGTGCTGGAAAAGGGGTGCAGTTCTTTGACCCTGAAGGTATTTAGGACCATGGGAATATTGCTCCAAACTCAAAATTAGCAAGACAGCTGGCTTTCNAAATGTGTAGTGAAAGCACAGTGAAATAACTTACAAAAAGTAAACCTGTGTATTGTTCTGTCATACCACACACCAAATCACTGGTCAGGTCAGCATCCTGGCTCCATCTTGTATATAAGTGATTGTTGGCCACTGAGAGGAAGAGAGTCTTTGGTGCAGAGCCATTTAGCAGAATCTCATACCTGGTGCAGACTATTAAAAGGTCACAGATACACAGGAGTATTTGTATGATGCAGCACAGTATTTTTCCCTCAGTATGGGGTCAGGACTGAGTGGACTTTAGGCTTGTGGAGCAAGAAACAGTGGTACAAAAAATACCCCCTCTTAGAGCACTTGGAGAAAACCTGTAGAGATGTTTTCAGTCTTAGAAAAGCAGATGTTTGACACTAAAGAATCAATACAGGCCATTAATGCCATACCTGTAGACAGAGGTGTACTGCTACAAGTCTGGGCATCCCACACCACTGACATTACTGTGCCAAAAGTAAAACTGGCCATCAAACTAAACTTAAAAGGGTTGGGGCATAATTTAGGAGATGAACCTGCTTTTGAAAACTGAGGAGATATTAGAAGTAGTTTTAGGATTGATATGCTCCAGGGTATAAGTAACAGGCTTTTGTATGAATAGTGTTGGGCTATGGTTTAACTGAAATCACCAACCTAACTTTAAAGTTTGGATAAAATTCTATATTAGCCAAGCATTGTAGTCTGGGCAAGGATGGGCTGATTGATATGGGCCTGTTGAAAATAAGGGCTGGTAAAGCTATGCTAAATTTTCTGTCTCAAACAGGTTGTAGGTTTAGTTTTTATGATAAACTCTGTTTGTAGGATTTGGGAATAGCTATGACTGGATTATGGGTTTGGGTTTGGGCTATGATTTTGGATGAGCCTGCATAATGCCTGAGCTTGTCTTGTGTCTTTTGCCATAAAGGTTTACATGGTGTTTTTAACTTAATGTAGTTAATTCTTGAACATTTGGTGCTTTCTTCCTAGTGATGTACTCAGGATGGAGCTTAAATATGATTTATCTTTGGCATAAGGGTTGACTTCAGAGGTTGGGTCAACATGAAGCTGAGACCACAAGACATTTTTGGATTTAGAAGTGGCCATCAAGCTTGACTTAATGCTGCTGCTTAGAGGGACCCACAAACTATGCTTAGTCCTAGAAAAAAACCCAGAATGTCGAGAGAACAGTATAGATTACTATCGTACTCAGAACTTTAATTATGATTGACTTAGAATGGTAAAAGTGAGGTGTTTCTGCATGTTTCTGCATTTTAGTAGGGGCTGTTGAACTTACACAAAACTTACTGTCAGACCAGATGATCTAGTTATAGTTCCTTAAAGGTCTAGCCTTAAGACTAGACTTAGAACTGATTTGAAATTTACATTTGGAAATGAAAGAGGCCATTTAGGATAAAACCAGATCTAGAAGAAACAAGTGAGACTAATTTGAAGTTTTTGGTGATGGAGATCACATTATGAATCATACTTCTGAGGCTGGCATTGTGAAATCCGAAGTTATGGTTGGGGTTCAGGCCAACATGAAGCAATGAATCTGAACTAATTATGGATTTAAGACCTTCGAGGATTTATGGCTATTATTGACATTAATGAGAGTCATTAGTTCTAGATAAAAATTGAAATAAAAGTCTAGGACTAGGTCAGTAATTGTGTAATGAAAGATCAATGCATGTCTAAGTTGTCATTAGCTGAAACTTCTTTGATGGAAAGGAGATGCATCTTTCACAGCCTAAGACAAGAATGATATCTTCAGTGGAAGGACTGTAGGACCTGTAGCCTCAAGAGAAATGCTGCAACATTACTAATGGTTAGACCTCAAGTAACCAACACTACTGGGGTGGTGAAAGATCAGCAAAGCAGGAGATCCTACCACAAACTATGCTGCTTCCTTGGTCACCAGATATTTGCAGCAACTACAAGTCTCAGCAGAATCCCTTCTTACAAGGACCTGAGGCCTTATGCCAATGAAGGCATAAGCAGGCAAAATGGGATGAAAGCAGGCGTGGGATCTGAAATATCATGCCTACTGCATAATGAGAATGACATCAAATACCATTTCTCTGCATTTGGATTCTTTGCTATTTGCACAGTTTTTTCCCATTTAAAAATGGCTGAATGTTACAAAGCTGCATGGAGCAGTGGTTACACAACTGGGAACACGTAAAAGATTATATTAGCAACTGAACTAGGAAAATCTACTTCCCTTCCTTTTGGCTTAGTTGATTATTATCCCTGATCAAATAAAGGACCACATGTTCATAATGCCCTTGTGCCCTGGTTGCTGCAGTAAAAAGAGACATACAGTGAAATTTAGAGTACTATATGCCTTTTTTTATTTCTGTCAGGTTTAATTTTCCCATACAATTCAGTTTTGTAAAGACTTCATTGTTGAGTCACCTATTTTGCATCAAAATATGTAGAGATCACTCTAAGTTTAACTAAAATAAACTGTTTTGGAAAATCTTCATTACAGTAGAAATACCAACTGTGCGTAATACAGTAATAGGCCTTCCTCTCTTTCTATTATGGTTTATACCAAGCTTCATCTTCAAAGTGTGATCAGCCTTCAAACACTAGGCCAGATGTATGTAATCCTCTAACAGCATCATTCCCTTGTCTCTAAAAGTCTTTTCCTATGCAGATGTGCCATCCAATGACTGACCAACTGAATCTGTGCTCCTCCACACTCGATCCACAACAGCTGTGATTTTCTGACAGTCCCCAAATTTCAGTTCTTGGTGAGCACTTGCATTTTAGAGATCACATGGCCAATCCCCAGGCATGCTTCAGGTAGCAGTGACCCAACTTCTGGTTCCTGAGAAAGATCTGGTGAAACACTTGCAGTTCCCTGGATGTAAGAGTTCTCCTTCACTTCCCCTTCTGAAACTACCAAAATACTTGTCATTGGATGATTGATAGTATGGGCCATGTCTAAGGAATTTTTAAAGAGAATATAAAAAGTTTCCTACTACTGAAAACTGGATGAAACTGAAATGGACTCAGTCCATTGTAGTGGGGAGATAACACTTCACTTAAATAAATAAATACTAACTTAGCCATAGATTCAAGTTTGCTATTGAGCTATTCCAGCTGATCATGGTGTTTGCTCATTTGGAAGGAAATCAGATCTCTGATCCTGCCCCAAAGTTTACATGTAGTGGAATGGTACTACCAGAAGAAACTAAAAACCTATCTGTATAGTCAGCTTGGTTTTCTCCTCCGTTTACAGAGTGATCTTTATCTCCTGACAGTACAGTCAATCCTGTACAGTATGCTCATGCTTCAGCCTTTAGCCAAGCTGTTCCCTTTGCAGAAAAATGGTGAAAAAAACCAGTATTTTGTCCACTGCAGGGTCCACATCTGCTCTAGATCATCTATGTGATCTCCATCTCTTCACAGTCTTTCAAGAGAAGCCTCCCAGATCTCCTCCAAGGAGCTGGGGATGAGATTCGCGCTACTTCTGCCAGCAGTCAGGACATGATGTATCACTGATAAGGGATATGCCCCTGAGGACAACTCAGATGCAAGCAAAGCTGTACTATAGCTGGCCTAAAACTTTGTCCCTTTCTCATCTATCTCCAGGCAAAATAGTGTTTGGCAGGTGGCTGTTCCTAAGGAATGCTTTTGCTCAGCAAATCTCTCTCCTTAGCCCTTGCTGCTCTTACACATTCTTACAATTGTGGCTCACATGATTTCCATGAGCATCTCCGTGTATCCTGTGGGAATCTTAGATGCCTCAGCTGAGACTGAGATGATGTCTGGTTGGCAACGGGTCATTGTAATGTAAACTGTCATACAGTTAGTACATGGCAAGCTTTCAGCCCCTTCATGGCTGGCTTTTCATGACCCTGGAAAGTCTCACTGGAGTCTGCACTGTCAGGGTGAGATGTTTTTACACCTGCTTGGACTACTTGGTGAGCCTCAGCCCCTGGCTAACTGCAGCCCTGCAACAATGCAAATATAAGAGCTAGTTCTGACCTCCAATAAATGCTGGCCACATGGTAGACCAGACTGAACTGGACATCACTCAGCCTCTAGGATGAAACCAGAGGTTTCAGAGAGCATGCAGTGGAGAAGATATGTTTAATTAGCATCTGGCTATGTGCTGTATGTTCTTGTGGGTAAGCTGAGAGGTGAGCAGAGAGATAAACTAATAAGTGCTTGGGCATTTTTGGGTGGCATTTAGAGGTCAGGTTTGTTAACACTGATGGGTGCAGAGAGCTTTTGATACATATGAGGAATCCAGTCCTTTATCCTGTAAGTAATAGAAAATATCTTCTAAAAATATAGACATCTAATTTATAGATATCTTGCTTCTATAGCAAAACTGGTCTATCTTTAAAGAAACTGATCTTCACCTTTGCAGTGCTAAGCAGAAAAACACATGAAAACACGTAAAGCTCCCCCTGAGACTGCTGGTCTTACATGTGAAAATACTATCCTCTGTTCTTTCATCTTCTTGACAATTCTGAAGGTAAGGCGAGGCTTCCACATCTACATTCAGTTTCTCAAGTAAGCAAACAGTTCTTCTGAAGTGTTGCACACTCAGCAGTTCCTGCTGGCTGGCATTAATGAAATGGCTTTACCAGGAAAGTGCATGCGGGAGAGCCACAGAGATAAAAACATAACTCAGAGTGGGGATGGGTGGGGATAGGCACTGCTCTCATTTCATGTCACTGGCCTACAGCAGCACTGGGTCAAATTTACACTTTTCCCCAACTACAGCCTGGCACAAGGGTCCTGGTTTAAGAAGAGAAATAGTTACAGTAGAATTGAAATTAGTGAAACCCTGTGTAATTGATAACAATGGTTACTGCTGTCAGATGGGGTTGAAGTAAATGGAATTTCTCAGCTACCTACAGTCACACTGCATTGACCAGTTTTCTATCAGCCTTCAGAAATTTTGGTAAATTAGCAATTTCCCTGTGAGAGGTTCATGAAGTGAGTTAGTGGGACAGGCAGTTTGATACACACCAAAGGGTCACCAGCCCTCTATCAGCTTCAGGAGCCCTGGAGTGCTGACACTACTTAAACAGCAAAAATCTACCTCTCTCAAGCTCTGTTTCGTTTGTTTGGTCCCTCAAGAAGAGCTTCAAAAGCTGTAGTGCCAAACAAAATTAGGCTGAGATCAAAGCACAGATCTTTGCAGCCTGTGTGATGGACATGATATGTGGGAGAACATTTGGATCAGAGATTTAGGTATATTGAACATTCACTGTCTGTTTTAGAACTTTGATCTGCCCTGAAATAAAATTATTCTGTGGCAAATTACAACAAGAGAAAAAAAGAGTGAATTTTGATGAATACAGCTGGGAAGATTCCCTGCCAATTCTCTCCCTCTTCTTTTTTCAATAACTCAGGTTTGTGGGACAAGATGTGAGACTGCGTTTGTCGCTCTCACGTGTTGGTCAAAAGAGCTCTGCCAAGCTGACTGCCAGGAACAGAATGCAGGTGAATACACAAAACTGGGGCAGGATTAAACAAAACTAAAAGACATATTTAACCAAGGGGTGCACAGAATTGCCTGACCTAGTGATTTAAATTCAGAGCATGAAAGCAGGAATCCAGCAAAAGCCCTAATTAATATCAGCACACATTCAGCATGTATTTGGATCTGCTGAAACTGCAGACCAGAACAACTCATGGAAACAAAACAAAAGAATCTCACATCCCTGGGAGAAAGGAAACTGTTTTACCAAGGTAGAGAAAGATAGCCCCGGTTTCAATATGTCATTATTACTGTTGTAACTATTTTAACTAAGATCATCTTCTTTGCAGTGACTTAGTTGCACTGGTGAAGGCCCGGAATTTGAGATTGCCAAGTGCTGATGTTCATTTTGATGGGTTTGCCAGATCATTTTACCCCTGGTACAATTTGCTATGGCTTACTCAGTACTAATTAATGCTACTTGCAGGAGTAGGTAAATCCTGAGGGATTTGTGCAAAATTATACTGTGCTACTGTTTGAGCAGCATTGAGAACTTCAGCTACAAGGTGCTGGGTTTCCTGGTCAGCAGGGGACATTGTCAGGTAGGTCAACAGACACAAATGGCTTTTCTAAACCTGCTTCTCCCTCTTCTGCTGTAACCTTTTCTTCTTTTTTCTTTCCCTAAGCACAAAGAGGTCGGTGGTTCCCCACAGGAGTAACCTCTCTTGCCAGGCTCTGCCCTGTTTGACCTGGAGCTCCATCCTCTTTTCTTTCTTCTCCCAGTGGAAGTTCCTGGCAAGGGCTGAGAAGTCAGTCAGAAAAGTGAGCTGCCCACTGCAAAGCACTTTGCTTTGCTCCTGGGACAGGAGGAGCCAGGAGTGGAAGTCCTACGTGCACCTCCTCTCTCAAGAAGAGCAAATTCCATGCACTTTTGCAAGTTGTCTTAGAAAAAGAAATTTATCCTCATTTTCCCCTTCTATCCCCATCCTAAGGGGAGCTTTGCAATTAATAGCATGATGGCGTTTTGTACCCAGAGAGGAGGAGTGGAGTGGGGGGTGGGGAAATTGCCATGTACCATAACAGATGGTTTAAGTGCGGTGATTACAAAATCCTGAAGTTAAAATAGTTTAATTACAAAGTCAATACTGCCTTCAACCTCTGCTAAGCCCCCAGTGTAAAAACAACAGACGGTATAGTGCAAACGGTAGGACAATATTTAACCAGAACTTTGCATTAGCTACTGCACTACAGCTCTCCATCAGGCCTTCAACAAACGGAAGATCAACTGATTTTCCCAGCCTGTATTTGTTAACCATCTCTGCCTCAGTATCAATGGGCAGCCACAAACAACCCCAAGGAAATAAACTGCAATACTATACTGCACACAGAGGCTCAGCAGGGTTGTATGTGAAGTCCAGTATTTCAAGGGTACCTAAGAGAGTTATTAGCACCTTGTCAGGAATGAATACAGAGGTAAAAAAGATGAGCAGGTTGAGGTATTTATACATAAAATGAAAATAAAATTCAGTGAAATGTTTTTTATATGCTGGGTTTTGTAGAAAAAAAAAATAACAAGGCATGGGAAGGCACAGGCAAAGAAAAAACTGGGAATGATATGAAATAGCCCAGATGTGATCTTTTGCATGCAGGGAAAGCAGCAGCTCTATAGAGCAAGTTGTAAGGATATCTCACTAAGCTGTGCTCTTGCAGCTGAGAGCCCTGGTGCTGGTCTTAGCCCAGTGTGTATATATGCTGCATATTCTTTAAGGACAAACCCTCCCTCTGTTGGCCTGTGTCCCTTATGAACATCCAGCCAAACATGGAGCTGGGAGAGTCAGAGGAAGCCTGGCTCTACTCTGTTAGCAATGTGCTAAAGTCCAGTCTCATCTTTCTCCATCACAACACAGCATGAGGTGTCCACCACCCCTGCTGCACATGAAGCACTGTGAGGCCCCGCTCAGCCCCCTGACTGGGTGGATAAATCAGGGATTGGGCAAGCTGGAGACAAGAGATATGGACCCATGAAAGTAAAAGCCAAAACAGACAAGTGGGAGATCATCTTCAACACTTTTTCTTATCACCGACCCCTGAGCAAAATCAAAAAGGAAAGCAAGATCTCTCTTGCTCCAAAAATGGGCTCCAAAAGTAACACTACAACATGGAGGAGGTCTCATAACTGTGGTTCCCCCTTTATAATTTTTATTGCAGGGTTTGAGAGATGAAGTCTAACTTTGGGTGTTTGGGATCATAACTGCAAAGTCAAATAAGAGTTTCTAGTGGCTGATTTGTTTCTCTGGGGTTCTTCATAAGTAACAGTATTTGGGTCAGAGAGCTGCACTGTTTAAAATGAAGGGAGAGGACACACTGCTGTATCTAAGGGGTGATCCTCTTTAATGATTAAGAGGAAAGAGGGAACCTTCCTAGGACCTGATCCTTCAGGTAGCTGTATATTCCAGTCCAGCTTTTAGGAAGTTAACTTTACATATATGAGTAGATTCATTGACTTTCAATTAAGACTAAGTGCATGTTGAAGTGCTTCATTTCATTAGAGTGGAAACAATCCTCTTTAATAACAGAAAAAGGCCCCATAAACGAATGTTCTGGTGGAAATCACAGCATGAATGGCATAGCAGTGACAACACAAACCAGCTTGAATTATTTTTATATGTGAATAGAAAATACTTTGATTTTTTTCCTAGAATATGATAACAAATGGTTTTGTTATTAGCTATAATAGCAAATAGCACTTTAAAGTATATTGTAGAGGACTTGAGAATGTCTAGTAATTTCTTTAATTCTCAAGTTTGCCTCCTTTTTTTACCCTAAGCAGGTGCTTGTAATGAGAAAAACAATCCAAATGAATAAGACATGGTCCCAGCCTTATTTTAAAGATTTTTTTTAAAATCTTAGCTTGGGGCAGAACTCATGAGTTTGTATCTGAGCTCAGCCTCTCCCATAGTGCGTGTTGGGAGCAATTGCTGTGACTGCTCTCAGGATAATCCTGGTTTTATGCCAGTAGCTCTTTAGTGACTACTCTCACCCAGAACCACAGGGACTGATGCTCAGTGCCCAGTTCTAGGAGCAGGACTCTTCTCTGTAAGAAAATAAAGTATACCTTTAGCACCCTTTCCTGAACAGATTCCTTGAGGGAAAAGCTGTGAAATGAAAGCGTCTTGTCTGTCTCCTCTGAACCTCAACAGGAGCTAAGGAGGCTTTCTTCTGTGAGGAGCTGATTCCTACAGGTGTACATTATGTAGACCCCATAGATAAAAATACATAGGAGTTAGGATACTAAAAGTCCAGCTGGGGTTTGGAACCTAAGAGCTCCTCATCTCTCCTGCACTGGCAGGGAGACAACTGGCACTGTTTCTTTGTCCCAGTATCACACCAAATATCCACTTTTTGGGAAGGGCCTCGTATTCTGAGGAGGGGACAAGAAAATAGGTAATTTTGAGTGATTTTAGCTTAGGTACTGCTAATAAGAGGCATGCTGTGAATACTGCAGTATTCGGCTGGGAACTTTGGCTGTCACCATTGCTAGACAAACACAGCCCCAGGAAAAGCATGCCAACATCACAGTTATGATGTGTTTCAAGAAACACAACTCTTTGGGAGAAAGTGTGTCTGGTGATGGATTATAACAGTGCTACTAAACCAGGCTGTCCAATGGTAGCTGTGTCACACAATGCACATTCAGGATATGCCACATTAAATGTTGGTTTCAGTAGGAATTTCAGTAGGAATTTCATGAGTAAATTAGGCAAAATTCAGTCCTAATGACTGGAGTTTTGACATCACACACTCACAGGAGACTACTCCTGCAAATTTCCATTCTTTGTGGAATCTCTGCACTCTGAAGACAGCTGATTTCACTCCAAATTCTTTGGCAAGCCTTTGGATACAGAGTGCTGGCACAGGGGCTATCAGTGCTGTCATCGCTGTTATCGGTGCTCTCAAGCGCTTGGCGACGCTGCCGGGGATTACAGCCCTGCTGTTCTGGCAGCACCTGGGGCACAGGGACGACAAGGAGGAGGAGAAAGACAAGTTGTCACCACCCAAAGCTCTCCCTCTGAAAGTCTGGAAGTGAAATGGCAGTGCCTGAAGCCTGAAATCTATCTGTGCAGTACGTAGAAGATACATTTAAAAAAACTAAGCAGGAGGAATCCTGTTGTTGTAGGCTGACCTTTTTTCCTCCCAACAAACATTTACCCAGGTTGTCTCATGACTGGTCGACTTTTGTAATCCATTAGAAGGTGATGCTGTTGCATGACATGATCAAACACCAAACACAGCAGAAAGACCATAACTATATCTAAAAAGCCTTTGCTTTGTCAAAGCCTTTCACTAATGCTAGCAACAAAATTATTGAGGTCTGTAATGAGCTGATCTCTTGTTAAATAAGCCTCCTTATGAGAGTGTTAAGCTTTATATCTGCTTTCAGATTAAACACTTTGGATTTATTAATGTTTCCTTTCCTCTCCAAATTTCTTTGTTGAGAAGAGGTGCCGGAGGAAATGTACTGGCAACAGTAGGATGTGAAGTATAGTTTAAAATACATTAAACATATGTTGATGGGGCCATTAGCAGAGTTTATAGATACCACCACCTGTCTCTTATTCCACTTGCCATTACTTTAGTGACAGAAATCATACTGTAAGAGGGGCAGTGTGCTACCATTAAATCTTTACTCCTGTGTCAGAAGGAACATAGCAGCAAACTCATGCCTTATTGCTTATAAGCATTTTCAATAATGGTTCACTTATTGAGCTATATACTTTTATTTATAAATAAACCTGAATAAATTAGTAGAGCAGGGGCTAAAGAATAAACACAACTCTGAATTTGGATGCAAAAGAGTCTCTGAGAGCATATATACCTTATAATATCTGAGAGGATATATACCTTATACCTTTGCCATTATAAATATTTGGCGGGGCACTTAATGCTTTACCTGTTTCTTTCAAGCCAGCAAGCGTGACCCTTAGAGCATCACTGCCAAGGGCACTCTTGGACCCACCACATGTAGGGTTTATTGGCTTCGGGTAAAACGGAAAAGGAAATTTTTCAAGAAACCCAAAGAAACCCACTCAAAAAAAAAAAAAAGAGATAAAAAGAAAAAAAAAAACCACAAAACAAGTAGTAAAACAAATCTGCGACAAAGTAAAGTAAAAGGAATGAAATAAGGGAAGGTAAAGGAGTGCGGACGCCGCCTCGGCCCTGGGGTGCCCCCTGGAGGTCATGGCGCGGCGCTGCCGGCCCCCGCAGGGCGCGGAGCGGAGCGCGGAGAGAGTGCGGGGCAGGCACGGAGAGAGTGCGGGGCGGAGCGCGGTGCCGCTTGGGGCGGGATGCGGTGCGGAGCGTGGGGTGGGCGCTGTGCAGAGCACAGTGTGAGGCGCGGAGCGGGCGCGGTGTGCAGCGAGAGAAGGGCGCGGAGCGAGGCGCGCACACGGGGCAGGCACGGTGCGGTGCGGGCGCGGTGAGGGAGGAGCAGGGAGCGCGCAAGGCCGTCATTCTTGAGAAGGTTCGGAGCGCGGCTCGCTGCCGGCAGCGCTGTTTCTAAACCCATGGTGAGAACTGTGTCCCGCCTGCCGGGGAGCGTCAATTGCCCCCGGGTGCCGGCGTTTGCCGTCTTCCCGAGGGGACCACTCAGTGTTTGTGCGGCAGGGGGAATCCCAAAAGTGTCCTTGGTCTCATAGTTAAAAGGGACGCAGCAAGGCAGTCACCCCACAGGAAGAAAAGAGAGGCAAGACGAGGAGGAAGGAAGGAGGCTGGTGCAATCTCACGCAGCCTCAGGGTAAAGAGAACGATGCCAAGTCTCAGTACGGAGTTGGGAAGAGGGGAAGAGACCAGGCAAGGACCTGTGGGTGTTGAAGTTGTATCATGCATATGGGCAAATAGTGAGTGCATGAGAAAAGGTGCGATTGGACACTGAAAAAAAAATCCTAAAAATCAAGATTTAATTTCACAAAAACTAGCATTCAACTTAATCTACTCAAAGAATAGGCCTTTGCCCAGCCTCTCCTCTGCCTGCTAGTCAGACTGGGGAGAACGCTCCTCAAGAGCAGCTCCCGGCAGCTCTGGTCCTCCTCTGAGCCCAGCCTCAGTGCCACTGCCGAGTGTCTCTGCAGCACTCATGGCAAACAGTGCAGGTGTGAGGACAGGGATGGGGCTCCTTGCAGAGCACGAGTCCTACACAGAGAGGCCGAAGGAGCCGGGGTTATTCACCCTGAAGAAAAGAAAGCCTGGGGTGACCTTGTGTTTCTCTACAGATACCTGAAATGAGGCTGTAGCGAGGTCGGTGTCGGTCTCTTCTCCCAAGTAACAAGCAATAGAACAAGCTTAGTGGTTTAGTGGTGAACCCGGTGGTGCTGTGCTCAGAGTTGGACTCAATGATCTTAGAAGTTTTTTCCAACCTAAATGATTATCTGATTCTACTGTCCTTTCTTGAAAGAGAGGGGAAAATGTTGCTAGCCCTTCTTCCAGAAGGCTTTCATTAGGGGAAGCCTCACATTTCATCGGGAGATGGCAGCATAGTTCTGGAAAGCTTGAAAACTCCCCCACCAACTCTCCCTGTTAGCAAAACCTCAGGATTCTCAGGGATGCAAAGCACCCTTCTGCTCACTGGAAGAAAAATTTTAAAGAGGAACCCATGCATATGCCCAGTAAGTATTTGAACTGAGCTGCTAAGAACCCAGTGAAAGATCTAAACTGAAACTGCTATTGTGCATCAGCATCCCTAAGCATGATGAGGCACGTCTCATTCCAAAATGTTGCAAACTTTCACAAGAGGAAAAACATTTCCCTCAAGATGAAGTGGCAAAGATAACACTAGAGACTTCGTTGTTTAATTGAATTGTTTAATTCCTTTTAAGAGTTTATATGGAAGTGTCCACATGTCACCAACGCCAACAGAAAGATAAAACTGTGAAATGCCTCTGTCCTGTTTTTCAGCATAAGCCTTAAATGGGTAAAAAAAGATGATTTAAAAATTTGTTAGAGTGATAAGCAGGGCTTTATGTCAGACCCACAAAGAATTTACTGCTTGATGCAAAACCAGAACCAAACCTGTAGAAAACACGAAGTACCCGTAAAGTCAAACAAACCTGAGCAAAACTAAAATCACTGCAATTGAACAATTTCTGACTTATTCCTAGATGAGCTTTCATTCAGAATGTGCAGGCATAGGTGTTAATATCAAACCATGTATTTTGCTTCTCTCTTGCCCCAGACTCAGGCTTGCCCAATCTGTGATTGAGGAATTCCCGCCGACCTGGGGAAGTGTTGCCAGGAAAAAAATTTGTAATTCATTAGGTGGTGCTGAAAATTTTTGCTGGAAGTGCCATCATGCTGGCCATGTCAGCATTTTCTAGAACTGCCCTACCTGAGGCCTTACAAGGGGAGATGCTTTTGAAAAAGCTGTTTGGAGTTAGTTTGGCACCATCTCTTTCGCCCTTGCCAGATTCAAGACCTCCTGGTATTCCCTGAATATACAAATCAGTGCATGTAACCCCTCTTTCTGCACTCCAACATAGTCATGGATCCATTTCATTTTTGACACTTTATTTAGTATTGGAAACATTCAAGGAACGTAACAAATGGAAATTTAAGGTTTAGCCAGACTGTATCAACTGTTGGTATTGGAACATCAGTGAAGCTCAAACAAGTTTCATTTGGCAGGACAATTGCACAAAAGCATTTGATGTTGAATCACAAGCTATTTTCAAGGTTCATACACACAAAAGGGTTGAAATATAAACAAATTAAAGCCCCAGTATTAATGAAAAATGTTCTCCTTTCCTTCCCACTTGCCAAGTGTTTAACCTGGTCAGGAGACAAATTCACGTGGGATTAATTATATGAAGCCAATCTCGGGTTCTTCCTGAGTTTCCTTGAAATAAGGTATCCTTTGCTTCCTATCCTGCATGGCTTGGTAATGCAGCTGCACATTGTTGAAAAATTGCCACAATTCATGGCGGGATGGCTGGGCTTCAGCAATGAGAGAAGTTATTTGGAATACATATGTCTATGTTTGCATGCTTGTGAAGCTTACATGTCTGGCTTGTTAAGCTCCAGGAAGCTCCCTGATGGACAACACCATGATATGCAGTGGATGGCAATCAAACCATGAGCCTGAGTAAAAAGAGGCTGATCGTCAGCTCTGTGAGCTCCAAAGGAACTTTAGGATACTTTTGTAATTCAAAAGGCTAAAATGTCCTGTAGAATGGAAAACTATGTAGAAGATGAAGCAGAAGAGGTGAAAAATCCCTGTTCACAGCCAGTGACCCGTGTGGTGTGGGGATCATACCTCAGAGCCTGGTGGCCTCAGGGTGCTCCTGTCTTTTCACAAAGCACCAGCAAAAGATGTGACCATGAGGAGCCAGCCAGAGGCAGCTCCTGCCACCACTCTTGCTCCATGTCCCTGGCTGTGCCCTGGCCAGGCTGGGCACTGGTGGGTGCAGGGGGCAGCCTGCCCAGCTGCTGTTACAGGCATTCTTCTGAGGTTTTACACTCACTTGCTTCCTCCTTTCTCCTGCCATGTGATAAGAGGGGAGTCTTGGGCCTGGCACTATAAACACCTTCTGTTTTGGAGTAAGATTAGAAATGGGAGGGAAAAGCAGAGATTTTGGCTGTAATCTCGGTGCTCCAGTCTTTCTTGGGAAGGCACATCCCTGCACAAGTATAACACAGGAAAGCAGAGAGCTCAACAGGGACTGAATGGCACTGCTGTACATAAGGATGTGATGACTGGGACAGGGAAGAGCTGGGGCTCATTCAGATCCACAGTGGATTAACTAAACCTGTGCAAACCAAACTCACAACTTATGTAGGCTACAGCCCAGGAACATGATCAGCACATTTGCTCAGCAGCCGTCTAATTGCAAACTGAAAAAATCTCTCCTTTCAATGTGTAGTGGCTGGCACTGACACAGAAAGTGTTTGTCTGTGCTCGTTTCATTTGGCCCTGGAAGAAATGTGTCTGCCTCTCAGGTACACCTGTTCTGTGTGCACTCTTGGTGCTGTTATGCATCAAGGCCATGAGAATATCATGAAACAGAAGCTTGCTCTTTCTCCATCTTTTTATTTAAACACAAATGATGGGTCCAGGAGCATTTTTAAACTGATATGATGAAGGCCTGCTGCAAGAGGCCAGATGAAGTTGGGCACAAAAGGTCTGACAATGCTCCTGATCACAAATCCTCCCCACCATGTCGGATTTGTCCCCAGTGCAGCGGAGGGGCTGCGTAGCACCACTAGCCATCGGCACGGGAGCTGGGAATGGAAAACAATTTTGACATTGGCAGCCTGGAGTCCTGCCCTTCTCAAACACATTTGATGTTCATACATGGTCTTTTGGCTGCTGCTGCTGGGGACCATCTGTTGGGATGGCTTCGTGCCTGATCAAATGGTGGTATGCCAGTTTCACTGGGACATGAAATACATGCCAAACAAAACGCGTCTGGTTTTACTTCTATTACTCTGAATTCAAAGCACATGCTAATACTAATCCCCATTTTAACACCATTGTGGTGCTAGTTAAACCTTCATTTTTTTTCCCAGCGTCTGCCAGGTTTCTACAACGCGCTTAGGAACTTAACAAAATCCAGCAGAAATTGTCACTGCGGATTTCACATGAACAAGGGCACTGTTTGCAGGAATTTGGTGAGAGGTGTTAGCCCTAACAGCAGAGGAGAATGCATGAGTTTCCTATACATATAATACAGGATTCTTTAAGGAGTTGAACTAGGACATTTCTTTGAAAATTGCCTCTGAAACCCCATCTAACTATCATAAAAATTTCTGCCCAATGGAAATGTGACATCAATTTAAAAGTGTTCCTGAAAACAAAGCATAGTTTAAAAAAAACCAAACCAACAAACCTCTGACAACTGTGTGAAGGCTTTGAGCACTATGTGAGTACTGAGATGCTCTAAGCACATTTTCTTTTAAACGTGCTGTGAGTTCACCGTAGCTCCAACCCTGACACACAGTAAAATCTTCCGTGCTGCGGCTGGCTTTGCTGTCTGGGTTTATATGACTAACTCCCTGTGAATGTTCCACATACAGAGAAGTGTGTTCCTGGCCTCAGCCAAGATGAATATTATTGTCAAAGCTGCCATCATTGCAGCTACTGTGGGTTTTCAGGTTCTTCCGGTGTTTGTGGGGAAAATCCATCTGCTACAGATGTTCCCTTGGATGATGAATTTTCTCCTCTAGTCCCATAATGGGTCAGGAAAACCTGAGAACATCCCCTGATGGGATCCCCTTTGCTCCTCATCCTCCTTCTGCACTGCAGTGCTAAGAGGCTGGAGATCTTGGAAACATTCTTCCCCATCCTTTTCCACCATCTGCCCCTGCAGGGGGAGATGGTAAAGACTCAGTGCTGGCCTGCTCACACCAGATCCCACTCAGTGCAGGATTCAGATGTGCCAGTTGAGGTTCCCAGTTTTAGAAAGTGCTGGGACTTAGTCAAGGGTTTATTTCTTCTGTTGCTAGATTCATTATGATTTAAAGCACTTAATTTTGTAAATAAAGTTTTGTTACTTTATGGATTTATACTAAAATTTATACTATTTTGTATACTTTTTGGAGTTATTACAATTTAATAACCTTAATTAACTTCTTAACCACCTTCCTTACATTGTCATCTTGTGTATGCCTGAAATAAAAGTTATTATAGAAATGTGAAAAAAATTGCCATAAACAGTTGTAGAATGTGCAAGTTTATGAATGTCATTTAGAACTGTACTATCAGAAAGAAAAAGAAAAGTATTCTTTGAAACTCTCAAGTAATATGGCAGGGCCAGGAGCATAGGCCAACGAGTGGCATGTGGACTGGCCATAAAATTAAAAATAAACTTAAGAGTAAATGTGCAGCTAAATGCAGACTGTGAGGATAGGATGTGAACTTCAGCTATTTCCTGGAGCTAGTGTGGTTCCAAAGTTTAACAGCTTTAGCCTTTGGAGACCTGGAGGCGTGCATACTTGTGTTCAGTTTCTCCTCCTTTCATCTCCCCCCACTCGGAGCCCTACCACCTCCCAGCTGCCCTGCTCGCTCCATCTCTCCCTGCAGAAGGACACTCCTCCTGTCCTCTAACCCACTTCCCACATGGCTCTTGGCACTCAGCATCCAGCAGGGCCTCCCTTTCCATCCTTGTGTCCTTCTGCCCGCCCAGATTCCCATTTGCCCTCAAGGCCTACTGGATTGCAAAGGGTTTACTGCTACCTGGGAGGACAATCCAGGGACAGCAGCAGGTAGCTGGCCCAGCAGAGCTAGCTGCTCTCAGGGCCTGATAATTAAGATTTTTATTCTGTGCAACTGTGATGTTTGGGCGCTCTTCTTTCACACAGAAATTGTTATCAAAGTGCTGTTTTTCCTAAACATATTTTCTCAGTGTCAAAACTTTGGTGCTATGTAATTGTAATTTATTAAAAATATATTTGCCATTGCAAAATACTAAATTCTAAATACTAAAAGCTCCCAGGGCTGAGACCTCAGTGGATGCTTTTTTTTTTTTTTCATGAAAAAAAGAGGCAAAACAAATCTTAATATGGTCTTGGGTCGCTATTTTCCTTGACCATAGAGCCTTAAGATCTTGGTAAGAATTGGGATGATAGAGGAAAAAAAATTGTGTCTGCTTTATGTGCTTCACAGTCCACCTTTACACTAATTTTCTAAACACATTATCATCCAATATTATTTTATTCCAAATGTGGTGAATAACAGCGTTGCATATTAAAAAAAAAACCCAAGATGAATAAACATATGCAGTATTTGTAAACGTTTCTAAGAATTTTACCTGTATGAAGGATTTTCAAGTTCCCCAAAAATAATTTCCTCTTTGTGCTGTAAGTCAGAACAGACACAGAAATTAGAGGCCCATACAAGGAACAATATCAGATTTTGGGCTCTCCTTTCCTTTTTATCTGGCGATGAGGACTTAATTACAGACTGGTTTTCCTGTGCAATGCCTTAATGTTTGTGGATCTTTATCATGAAGCTACACTACCACTGGCCCCTTCGGGCTTCACCACTGCTCTCAGCTTGCAAAACTATCAGTCCTGCAAATGATCTACCAAACTGACACCCCTGAGGGGAAAACCCCACTAGTGGCCCTCTGGTAATAAGTGAAGCAGTTATCAAATCAAAGGGGCAAGAAGTAATCCTGTATTTGGGCTACTGATTGGAGTTTCATCTCTTGAAGTAACTCTTCATTTGTACCTGCAATCCTCACAATGTTTCAACAACTGGGACTAGCTGCCACTTACAGAAGAACATTATCACCTGTGAAGGAAATGGGACATCTGGGGACAACTTCACCAGCAGTTTAGGGAGAGCTTTCTACCTGGAACTGGAGGGTGGGAGGAGGGAAATCAGAGATTTTTTTTTTTTTCAACTATATGAGTCAGTGTGCAAAATCTTGAAAAAGAAAGTATTTTGTAGATTTATTGTTTGAGGAAGTGCTTTGTAAGTGACTTGTTCCTCTGAGGTGACCTTTTATTTTACAGTGCCTTCATGAAATGTTGGTGAAAATAGCAGCTTTGCTGTGCATGTTAATAACACCAGTTTGCACCCTGCAAACCATTTCATGGGTCACCAGCTAAGATGGAGTTCATTAAAAGATAATTTAAGTTCTTCCACAGTCTAAGCAATATTGGGGGAAATCCAAGGTAAGCCAATTACTTAATGTTATCAATTAAAACAAAATTGCCTGAACAATCTTAACTCTGCTTTATTGTGCATACACTTTGTGGCATAGCCTTGAAGTACATCCCCACATGCTGCTTCAATGCCATGCCAGCAGGGTTTTCATCTGATTCTGATGGGATGATGAAGGGGCATTTAAAATACTTTGCTTTGTACATAGCCTTCAATGCCTGGCCTTTTTCATAGTCCACTGCAAACTACAGATCTCCAGCACAGGATTCATCTCATCATCTTTAAAAGTCATAAGCCCTAATTATGTAGCCTCTGTAGGCATTCTGTCCTCCTTTCTCCAGAGGGTGATAAATCTGACCTATTTTAGACAATCACTCAGGGTGAGATGTGTCTCTTCACTTGCACAGTTGTGTTTCACGTGAAATGATTGAACCCTCAGCTTCAAATCGAACACTAACATGATCTAGGATGATCAAACTGTTTTTTTTTCAAAATTTTCTGAATTCTTTGTCTAAAGAAACAAAGTCTCCTGAAAACTAGTGAGAGTTTAAGACAACCTATAAAGTTATTAGGCTAATTTAAAAGGTAAGTGGGTGTAAAGAAGATATCAGGCTTTAACAAGAGATCCGATGCAATGATGCAGAGAGGTCTTCTGAACACTAGTTCTAGCTGTCATTTTTCAAACCTGGATCACTTGCCATAGCTTACTTCTTCAGCAAAAAATGCTCAGTTCTTTCAGCCAATAGACTTGCCCTGAAGATTTAGCCCAGCCTGCAGCAGACTGACTGCCCTTTTTAGGCTACCCCTCTCAAACTGTGCATGACAGCTGCCCATGTGTCCGTGTGAGCATGGATCCTACCCTTTTAGTTAGTCTGGACGTTCACAGTTGCAAAGACTTTTTTTTACTGTCAGTTTTATTCTTTGCATGTATGTTCTTCATACATCTGTGTTATAGTATGTGTTGGTTTTGCATTATACAGTTACCAACATTGTCTGTTAGTACTGGCATTAAAAGGTTTGTGCAATGTTTTGCCATTTCACCCATTTATCTTTTACACACAGAAGTAAATAGCATCAATTTATTTCACATATTCATCCTTCACCTAATCTATTTATCAAGCAATAAGAGCTAAAAACTGTGGAGAAGTACCAGGTGATTCAGCAGAGAAAGTGTATTCTGATCTATATGTTGGCTGGTGTATCATAAACCCTTGTCTCCAGCACATGCCTCCCAACCTGAGCAGGGCTGTGGGTGCTGGAGTGGTGTAAGCCAACTCCACCATCAGGCATTACAGGCATTTCTTTCATTGGTGGGAAATATCTGGAAAATCTCTCTGCATTTTTGGCACTGTGAATCTTATGCTTAGCCACAAGTAAGAGATAAATTATAGTACATTCAGCTGCCATTAATTTTGAATTAGCAGGGTCATTTATATTTCTCTCTTTTCTTTTTTTTTTTTTCATATAAATATCACTAAAGCTACAGATTCCAAAAGTTGGGATATATATTAAGAGAGTGTGCTCACTAATCCCAGGAAGATCGTGCCTCCTGTTCCATGGGATTTAGGCTTGTATCCGATTCAAACAGATTTGTGATGTGAAATGCTAAACAGTGCTGCTGGTGATTACTTTTTCACAAAGGCCAGTGCTGGTACCTCATCTTTCTTGCCCTCACACACTCTCCATTGCACTGGAAACTGCAAAAAATTGCACTGGAAACAAACAAGTGAAAAAAGCCACGGTGTTTTCTTCCATGGTTAGATGCCAGTAGTTGGCAGAATAAAAGCCTGGACTGAGAACTGAAGGCTTTTTCCATTCTGACTCCTTGCCATACCTTAGGGGACTCCTGACCAGCAGCATTGTGACCTGGCTCTTTGTGTCCTTGACCCTGAGCTGCTCGCTGCAGCCTGTGACACCAGGCTAGAGCAGAGCCCAGTGACAGTGACAGGATACTGACACTGCTTTCTGGTGGCCACTGTCAAAAACTGTTTAATTTATATGCTTTGCCATATGTGTGCAGCAAGTTCCTTTGGCCCCATCAAGACTCTGGCAGGGAGAGCCAAGTCATGTCCCTTGGCCTGGCTCATCTTTGGCAATTGTTCAAGCTTTCATCTTGCCTTGGAGTAGATGACATTAACTTGCAGCAATCCTTCGTAAATGTTCACGCTTCAGAAGGTAGGGAGTGGTCTCTGTTAGTTTATAGGGGTCCAGTTTGAAGCTGTTAGGTTTGAGGCCTGAGCACTTTCCATCCTTATGGAAAGTATCATGGGATAAATGGGGAGGTCTACAGGTTCTGCAGAGCATTGGATTGAATGGAAAGCTTTTTCCCATTTATAAGAGTTTTCGAAATTTCTTCTTTATTTTCCTAAAAATGAGAGAAACAACCTTATATCTTAGATGAGAATTAAAAATGTTGTTTTGTGCTGGAGAAAATCCTCCTTCAAGGTGTAAATGACCAGACATTGAGAATAACTCATCTCAGAGACCAAGCCAGCCAGATAAGACAGCAGACACAGTGCCAAGCTGAGACTGAGGCAGCAGATGCTACCTCTCAACAGAGTTTATTAGACCATGCCCAACAGCATGTTGACATAGTTAGGTGGTGTCCCAGCTTCTTCTGGCCTGCAACACTTAGCTCGTTGCAAAAGCAAAGGAGCAGGCAACCACTCAAGACCCGGCAGACACAACTACACTCCAGGACTCTGCGTTTGTGGAAGACGTTTAAAAGCATCAGGGTGAGCTGAAAGCTCTGCTGTCCTTCCACTTTCCACTTTTGAAAAGTCTCCCCCTTGACTGGCACACCAATTCCCTGGGCTGTGGCTCTCTGCATAGCAGACCATTTATTTGTACTGCAGATGTGTTGTTGCACATATGCACTGACCATGGACCAAGCACATGCACTGGACATCAGGAGATCTCTTACACAGGGGGTGGTCATTCCATCCAGCTACCAGCAGTCAACTGAATGAAAACTGTAGTTTTAACCACTTTGTCCCTTCCTGCTCCCCCACCTGTGTCCCAGACTTGTGTGCCATTTTATGTTGGTGCTTACACCAATACTGCTTTTCCTATGAGACGTGCTTTGTGGATACCTGCTGTGACTTTCAATGTATCAATGATAAATTATTGTGTAACTTTTTAATTCTCAATATTTTTTAACATTTATTATTGTAGCCAGGTCTCATCTTGCAGCAGTCACTACCCAAAGATCTGTCATGCATCAAACTGTTCAATAATACTGTGACATGCAAAATCTAAAACTAAAATAAGGATGTTATACATGTTTTACCTGGTAATGATTGATAATTTAAACTAATGTCTTCAGCATTTTATGGAAAGGTATTTAAACAATACAGAGAAGATAATCTCAGTGCTCTTTTGGAGATTTAATCATATTAAACAATGTATACATAAAAAAGTCTAGATTTTATGGTTTCATAAAAAAATTTTCTAAGCATGTATCAGTGTTGCTCTGTTTAAAATGACAGCCAGCAAGCCAAAAATATAAGTTCCAAGTGACTAGATTTATGGGAAACTAACTATGAGATCCAGATTGTAGCAGTGCAATGGTGACTGCCATTGCAACTGCCTCAGGTGGCATGGCCTATAAGCAGGGCTAGACAAGATGAAAACAAAATGTCTTAAAATTATTTATCTTCTTACAGCCATTTCTGTTCTTGACCAATGACTGGTTCTGTTTGAAGTACACCCTTTGCAGAGTCTGGCTGTGAACACTGTTCCAGAGACTAACAGATGCACTTTTCCATACAGATTATTTTTTCCAGTCTAGTCTTTCCCTTGTATTTTTTTTTTTTTGTTACTTCAAGGTTCTAGTCACCTGCCAGAGAAAATAACAGCAGAAGTTCTGCAAGATGGAGAATGGAGAACTAGCAAAAAGCACACAGAGAGAGCTACTGCTTGTAGCAGAACTAGGCAAAAGAAAGATTTTTTTGGTGAAAACAGCAGTGAAGTGTGCCCTACTTATCATTCTGTCACCTTTTCTCTGTGAGCCACAAGTTGTTTTCTTTCTGGAGCTTCACTTCCTTTACCTCAACAGTGAGAACAAGCAGAAGGCCTAGGATAATTTGACTCACAGAGCAATGAGATCGTTTCATACAAGGGTCACTGGGCATCAAGGAAACCAACGCCCAGCTGCAGCTAGCTACCAAGTCAAGTTTTTGGACAAAAATCACCACTCTGACCTACCAGGGGCTGTCTCCACAGGGACAAGTAGCCAAGAATCAGACCTCATTGTGACTTGTTTTCCTAAACATAAGTCCCAGGAATCAGTTTATTATTATCTCTAACTCATTACATCTTCCCTAGGCACATGTAATTTAAAAATACTTTGTTCATTTTTGAGTCATTGAACTTTTGCAAGACTAATACAACAGTATGAGGAAAGGCATGAAAAGGGTTGTTTTATATACTGCAGTATCCCAAACCACCTGGATGAACTTCATGCAGAACAAGATGCTCTTACTCCTACAGGTCATTTAAAGGCACATCTTTACAGGCCCAGTCTTCGATACACTTTTATGACACATATGATGACTTCCAAAATGAAAAGTCAGGGTGAAAACGTAGCTGTTGAGATAGTGAATGTAGCATTCACTCCTCAAAGTTATGAAAACATAGTATCTAAAGGCAGATGAAATGACAGTGACCTGAAATAACAGGGAGCTGGCCTCAGTTGTAAATCTGGCAGGGGCTGAAGGTGATGGTGATGGAAGCTTGTGAGCTGTATCCAAAGCCATGAAATATAGCCCTGCCCCTGAATAAACTGGAAGACATATTTCAGTCTACAGCAAGTCAGAGTTCAAGCATCAATGGCCTTTGGAACCTTCAGACCTTATTCAGATCCAAATACAGAAGCTTTGGAGTGATCTTTTTACTCTACTGTTAAATTTCACTGGCACCTATGTCTTCCGTTCTGTTCAGCTGTGGGCTTTCCCCAACACAGCCACTAGCATTCATATTTCCCTTGTGGAAAATGGAAATGAGAGAGTAAACTCTTGCATTAACTTTAGTCCTCTCCTCCTAGTCTGAAGGAGAGTGCTTGAGAATCCAAAATTTGGCAATTCTTTTTTCTTTGCCCTAGAATATGCAAGGTTTTGTGAACCTGTTCTGCAAAATGGCTAGCAAAAGGTGAAGGACAATCACAAGGAAAAGCAAAGAAACGTGAAGTAAAACCAGAGTCATATAAGAAAGGATTTACTTGAACCTGGGAATCTGATTTATTCCATCAGAGAAGAAAAAGAGAATGAGTGCTCTGTATGGAAAGATTGCATGCCCTGATGCTTTACGAGGCACAAGCATTTCAGAGATTCACTGATGCTTGCATCCAGCTCAGACCCAATGGCAGCAGTAATGGGGATTAGTCTCCTTTTGCCCAGTACCTGCTGCCTGTTTCCTTAGTGGAGAATGGCTTTCTAGAATGATCACCAAGGGAGACAGCATGCAGTACAGGTCTGTTCCTTTTCATAAGCAATATGATTTCCATATTAAAAGCTGTGTCTAAGGAAGCTTGATGGCAAATGTGCTAAAAGACAAATACAGTCTGACTGGCAGATTGAGTTAGATCTCCACAAAAAATAACAATTCTTCTAATTGAGCTATTATGTGAACTTCTGTCTGCCTTCAGGCACATCATGAACATCACAAATACATGGATCCATGATATGCTGGCTCTCCCCTAGAAGGACACTTCATCCATCTACTGTTTCCCTCTTCTTCACTGCCAGCTTCCAGCCAGAGCAGCCAGCAGGTGGCTCAGCCTGGTCATGCAGCAGCTGGGTACCAGGAACCTGAGAGAGGACACATAACCTGGACAAGAGAGGAGGAGAGCTGGACTCCTTCTTCATCAGTGGCTCACGGTGTTAACTGGTAGTGAAACTGCACTCCAGAAATACCTGTTATGAAATGATGTGGGGAGCTGATGAATCTGAGCAACCTGAGTTGTTGCTCACAGCAGTGGCATTCATGCCAAGGTCTTCTAAAATTGCAAGTGATCATTGTTTTTGGTCTGAATTAGAAGATTGATGGTGTTAAGTATCTTAGTTTAAAATCTTTTTTCCTTTGGTGGGCCTGCTCTGGATCCCCAGTCTTTTGAGGATAGTCCATGGGGATTTTGGAGTTCAAGCTCAGTTTCATCATGCCCTGACTGTTAGCTGTGGAGGGACAGTGGCACTAGCAAATGGAAGAGGTTTCATAGTCCTTCCCACTTCACTGTTTAAGTCCTATGGGACTTATTCCTATGGACATCTCTGCTGATAGACAATTGGGCAATAAATGGGTTATGTAACCTCACAGAATAAAAAAAAAAAAAAAAAGGACAGTCATCCTGCTATGTAAGGAGTATTTCTAATCTTGCCTCTTGGCTCCTATAGGTCTGCTTAGAGGGGAGGCCAGGGATTTCTTCACTTGAGGTTCCAATGATTTCTGCCATGGTCATCGATAGGAAGTCACACGGCCCTCCAAGATCCTGCTGCAAAAACTGAAAAGTTTGTTGTCTCCCTCTGTTTATGGGCAGGAGGATAAATTTGGACAGAAGGATAAGTTTGCTGTTCCCAGCAAAATTAACACAGGATCATGGAATAAACTGCTTTCCTTCAGCAGCTGTGTTCTGGCTGGTGCTTGCTGGTGGCACAGCTGGAGGTGGGTACTGTGTGCACACCCGAGGGGTCAGGCTGAGACACCAAGTTGACTGACTGTGCCTTCTGGAAAACATTCTCAACAAGATTGCTGTATTCCCACATTTGTATTTGAGAGACCTTGTGCACACTCACATTTTAAGCATAACCACAGTCAGTGCATTAATGTATAAGAGATTTACAGACCACACTTAAATTATAGTCTGCCCATTTTTTAAAAAGCATATACAAAAAAAAGCAAAAATTTTTGTGGTGTGTGAGCAGATATGGAATTACATGCAATTTCTGTCTGATTGGGTTTTGATGTAGAGCCCACAGGTTGAACTTTCAGCCTTCTGCTTGCAATCTTTCCTAACAGTCATCTGAAAATTATAAAAGCATTGAACCCAGCCACCTTTGAACTACCAATGCTATTGTGGTGATTCAGGTTTTCCTTTGAAAATGCTGAAAGATCATAGTCCAGCAGGAGAAAGATGAGACTCAGTATTTTTCCTGTAGGTCTTCACAGGACTCACATATTTGTTTCTGTATTGGTAGTGATTCATATCACAAATGCCTTTGTCCGTTTCTCTCTTTCTGCTACAATAGCCCAGGTAATTAACTAAGTGAAGAGGCTGTCAATTAAACATTGATACTAATCTTGGCATAAAAGCTCCCTTAAGAAACACTGAGTTGGAACATATTTTACAGTGACACCACTGCCTTCATTCAGCTCACTTCTCAGACAATTAAGTGCTCCAAATGTTTGTGTGTCATCCAGGCAACATTAGTAGCATGAACGACCCCTGGTATAGATACAGTCCTGCAAAGAATGCCTGGGAATACAATGCCTATTGTGACAGCAAGGCTGATTTTATCAACCAAGAGACATTATATAGTTAATTAATGCCAAGATCTTTAATGATAAGATTGTCAAGGACAATTAAGAAGATTATTATAAGTGTCCTTGGTAACAAGAATGCAGTACTGATTTTAGCTTACTTTCACTAAGTGTGGCTTAAAGGTCAGTTTCTCTGAAGTGTGAATACTTAAGCATTCTTTGGATAGATGTCATTATACATTAATCTCAGGAGGAAAACACATTTTTCTAATGTAGCTGTGCAGCACATGAAAATTAATGTGAAACTCTCGCTAAGAAATTAAGGTAAAATATTTCAACAAGGAACTTCTAGCCAGTGTCACATCCTCAGCAGCAGCTCTGTTGAACAGGTCCATGTTCTGAGATCAAGTCAATGGAACAGCTTCCTCCAACTTCAGCCCACGTGGTTCAGAACCATGACCATGCAGTCAGTAACTGGGCAGACCCTCCTCAGTGAGCCCTTTGGTGCTCAGTAAGCTTCTCCTGTTCTTCATCTGCCCAATATCAGACCAGCTTTACTGTGTCTCACTCATGTACCACACTGAAGCTTAAAGAGCACTTGGCATAAAATCCCTCTGGGAACGGGATAAGCTCACAGAAGAAAAGCTATACTGGTAGCACAGATTGCATCCTGAATGGTGAAATTAAGAGGAAAATGAATTTTGTCTGTTAGAACTGGGGAAAGGTGTACTGCAAGAGGGCATTTCAGCCTCTTCCAATGACATTGTAAATGCAGGGCACTTTATGATTTAAGGTTTTAAGTGATTACATGTAAGATGGATGTGGTTTTCTTCCATCCCTTACATCTTAATTCAGTATTTGGCCTCTGTCTGATGGCCAAAAATCACTGACTCAAAAATACAGAAAACACATTTGGCAAGGCGAGAATATTCTGATCTAATGTTCTTCTGTGTGGTGGGGATAGACTACAGCAGAGACTGGCATATCTGAAACTTGAACCTTCAAAAAGCTTTTAGTGGCTCCTAACAAAAATTGGAAATCAGTTTTAAGTATGAGTTGTTTGAGGAATGGGTGACCAATAGATACAACTCCTCAGTTATGAAAGAAAAAATTGCTTAGATAAAAAGCATATACAAAAAAAAGCAATTTTTTTTTTAAATAATGTTCAAAAAATATGAACATTTGATGTATATTTTTAATTACAACCATTAAAAGAAGGGAAGAAAAGGAAATCTTTCAGCTATAAAAAGCAATATATAGTTTTCATTCAGAGAAATTAAAGGACTATCTAAAATATCAGTAGCCACTTAATTAGAACTAAATATAGGACATTAAAAATATACACAATAGATAAATCCATGTCAACCATCAGGTTAATATAGAAACAGATGTTATAATTATGAATGGGATTCAGTAAAAATTGAGGAGAGGCTGCTGTACCCTATTTTAAAAAAAAATTACTTTATAGTAGTTATAAATGCAAACAATGAAAGCAATACAATGAAAGTCTACCCAAGACTAGCAAGAAATAATTCTGTTCAAGATGACCAAGACTAAGACACTACAAACTACAAAAATATGGTCAAAGGTAATCAGCATGTTTTCTGCCATGTTGGTCTTCTTAAACATAAAAAGAACTAATTTCACACTAATTTGGTCAATAAATGCAACTATTTTCTGACAGTATAACTTAGATTTATCCCAGACATCTGATACATCACCAAATGCCACACTGATTTTAAACCCTCAGTTCACTCTGAACCAGGGACCTGTTCTGTTTGCCAGTGCCTGGTGTAAGGGGCTGGGAAGCCTGGCCACCACCATAATGTAAAACAGGAGTTAACATTTATAGCCTGAGGCCTTGAAAGCTGCTTACACACAATCTTACTCACTCACCCCTGAGACAGTACAATCTTTTAATAAAAGGATTTCCCAGAAGCATCAATATCTGGTTGTTCCTTTTAACACAAAAAGGCATTTCTCACAGTGTAGAATACCACAATTCTGCAATTCATCAGCTCACAGAAAACATCTTTTAATTTATTTCATAACTAATTATCTCCAGCTAAGACAATTGCTTTCCAGAAATGAGTCCCACCAACATAAACACATTTACTGCTCATGACTGTCATTCTCTAAGCTGCTGCCAGTTGTGATGCTGTTTCTGCACCTCTTTGTTTTGGAGAGGTGAAGCCCAGTCATGCACTAGAATGTGTAACAGCTGAGCTCTCACCTCATTCTTCCCAGGCATTTACCAAACACATGGCCACACTCACTCCCACAGCTGCATCCCACCATCAGAAGACTGCTGCTTTTCATGAGGATGTGAAAAGCTGGAAACCACCAAAGGGCTCTGTACACAAGTTTGCCATATCGCCCATTTGACAGCCTCCTTTCCCCTTTACTTCCTTTCATTCTCTCACACTTCAGATTCACTTCATGTCTCTCTGTCAGGTCCTAGGATGATATAAAAATATTGTCTAGGTTAACCAAGGCTCCAGACCTGGGGGAAGAAACAGCACTAGGACATGTTGAAAGTCAAAACTGGGAGTATGATAAATACCCCTAAATATTGATATTTATCCATTACAGTTTCTGCTAGTTCTCTTTTCCTTCTTTCCCATACCCAGTCATTATTTTCATTTCCTTCTCCTCTTTCCACAGCTCATCCCCACACAGAATTCTCTGAAGACTACTTAGGGTTATCTGTAAAAAACAGTTGATTCATGACCTAATTTTTAAGGGGCCAAATGTTTGTTTCACTACATGCACCACCACAACTGTCATTGAGCATCCCTTTTGCAGTGGTATCATCAAGTGCACCACCAAGAAAAGACTCATAGAGAGAAAATAAATAATATTGCAGCTCACTGGCTAGTGACAATCACCACCACAGGGACCAAATTATCTGTTTACAGGCTTGAGGATGTTTCTGAGTAAAGATATCTGACTCAGTGAGTGAGAGGCTGAGCCTGGAAGCGTAGCCACTTGCCGTCTTCCCTCCAGAAGCTGTTGTGTATATTAGTAATCTCAGAGCCCACTCTTCAATTTACTCCCCACACTTGGAACATTGAGAGGTTCATTTGCCTGTGAGAGATACAGAGAAATTTGGAAGCACCAGCAGTTAAAAAAATATTGTGTGGATGTTTATTTATGACACAGAAATAAATCTGTTTGCAGGAAGATGGGAGAAGAGTAGTGAATAAAAGCAAAAGTGCTGCATTTTTGCACAACACTTCATGTTCGGCATCAAAACTATTTTTCCATCAAGGATATACTTACATAAGCAGCAGCTGCTGCTCAGCAAGCCTGTTTTTGTTAACTACTTTATAATTGCTTTATTATTAATCCATCACATTGCAGCAAAGTGTCAAAGAAATTGCAGTTCTGATTGTCCATTCACATATGACAGTTTTATTCAGCAGGCTGCTTCCTGACAAACCAGTGGATTGCTTCTGCTGGCTCACAAACTGGAACACACAGCCTTTCTGATGCTGACAGATTCCATCTGCTCCCCTTTAATTAACATCTAATATGTAAACCATCTAATACATGTAACACTGCATAACAAGGGATTAAGAAATAGAAGGTAGCTCTCCATCATAAAGCTGTGTCATCTCATAGGATCTCGTTACGAACAGTAAATGGTACCAAAATGTAATGGGAACTGCACGCTGGTAGAAACAGCACATGTGGCTAGTCTCACTGAAACAAGTACAAACCTATATGAACACAGAGACAAAATAAAGTGGAAGGTGTAGCAGCTTTCATAGATGGATTCACACTGGTACTGCTCCAGCTCAGACATCAGCTGATTTAATGCAATTACAAGGAAGAATGGGATCTACTCATTTGTGTTCCCAATTATTGCTAGCTAGATAAGAAGCATTGTTTCTATAAGACTCTGGTGCAATCCATTAAACCCATTAAAAGTGCTAATTAGCTCATGATCTACAAATGAAAGCGTCCAGGCAGCACTTTGTTGTCTAATACCTTCCAGCAGGAAAAAGCTGGGGATGAAAATATACAAAGAATAGCTTCTAAGAAAGCCCTGCAACCAAATTAAGATGTCAAAAGTAAGGGAGATAAAATGCTCTTCTGCATAACAGCAGCTGATGAACAGCCATGAAATTTATGTGGCTGGGGGACAGGGCTTGCCACCATTCATGCCTGGCTAAGTTATGTGAAAGGTCAAGGCTGCTATGTTTTCATGATAACAACTAAGCAGAACACAAGCATTTGGAGAGTCTCATCCACACATCTATCTAGTGAGCTACATTAAACTCATACAGAACAGCTGCAACAAGGCTTGCAATGCTCAACAAAGGGCAGGAAGATTAGACACCTCGATAATAAGACATGAAAGATCCTAATGGCAAGAGGGGAAGGGGAACTGTGCTCACTAACCTGCACCAATGACAGAACCATTATTTGAAGCCTCTGAGAAACTGAAAGAGGGGGAGGGATGAGCTGAGGGGACAGTGTGAGATCAGCACCTCCTGGCAGGTTTGGCCTTTGGTTTTCTGAAGATTGTGGGCTACAATCTTGTGCTACGAGCTCTTGAGCTAATAACGTTGTTCTAAGTTGTGCCAGTTCTCCATTTGCCCAGAATGGATCTGGAAGGCCAATCTCTGAAAGCGTGCTCACATGAAACTGCTCTGGTGTGGGTTGACCAGGTCTTGGAGAGGAGAGGAAGGAACAGCTCACATGTCTTTAAGGTTCATACATACTTATTTGCATTTCCCTCTTTCCTGCTCCAGTTTTGGGAGGCATGTAAACAAACACCTTGCTCCAAGCTATACAAAACAGCACAGGAGCCCATCATTCACAGCATTTTCAGTGGGGGCTGGTCAAACGCTTGAGGTGAGGAAGATGATTTGCATGGGATCTGTCCTGTCTGGGACTGGTTGTTCAGCCACTGAAGTGGAAAAATTGGGATTGCATTAGAGTCAGTGCAAATACACGAGCCCACTTTAGCATGTGCCTCACATCTCCTTTTTAGAACCTGAGTACCTGATAGTATGAATATTTAAGAATTGATGAAAATAAATACAGTTCATGAAGAGTGCAGGCAGACGATAATGAAGCGCCTCACAAGACGCATGCCAATGTTACCAACTACCCCAAAGTGCAGAGATCCAAACTTACAGCTAAAAAATGCCACTGGTCTTATTTGCTTTGTTTTCTGTCCACTCATCTCAGCTTTTCTGTTTACACCACTTATGTTTTTCAATTCTGGCAAGGTGTATTTTTTGTCAGGTGATGCAGATGATCTGTCTGTTTATGCCTGCCATACTCGTCCTGTCCGCTCTGGTAATGGTCATGTTTACACTGTTGCAAAGGCAGTGTCTGAACATTCCTTAATAAAGCACATCAATATTGTGACAAGGCACATGTTTCACTTGCCTGAACTGTGTGCTGTCACCAGCCATTACATACTCAGTGCTCGTCTGTAATTTAGTACTGTCTTGACAAAATACTTAAAGGGTAAGCAAAAATAAAAGCCACAGTCCTGGTCTTTATTCAGTTCTTCCTGAAAGAATAAAGTTAGTTATTCTAGTTATTTTGTTAATGTGCTGAACACAAATTGCTTTCCAATTCTATTGCTTTCCCTGAATGTTTTTGGAGAGAATGAACCTGTACTCATTTATTTTGCGGAAATTTGCTTCATAGTAGCTTTAACTTCAGTCCTGGATTTCCTAACCCTTTTCTTTTTCCTTTTTTCCTGCCAGAGGCTAAATCCATTAGATAGATACACAATCATTTAGAAGCCATTAAATCTTACTTTTGAGAAGAGGCCCTCAAGTTAGAGTTTCACTCTTATCTCTGTTCCGATCAGAGGAGGAAGTCGATCCTGCCTTGAAGACTTCACCGGCATCACGCTCTGCAGGAGAACATCCATCCTCCTCTCCACACCCCTGTGGCATCCAAAGACCCTGCTAAAGCAAGCACTGATTATCTATCTGCCTGATCTCCATGTTTGCTCCCTTGGGAGTGGTCAGCTCCCAGCAAGCAAGCTGAAATCCAGATTTGCTGCAGCAGAGCCTTGCTCCAAACAACATGCCAGCCCAGCACAGGACAATTTCTGGATTTGAAGCCATGCTCTTGAGGGGAGGAACCTTACACTTGCACTGGCTACTGGATGATACACTTCAGTAAAGCAAGGGAATAGAAGTTAAAGGAGGGTTTTCATAATGGTGAAATAAATGAATTAGAATGATACCATAGACTAGGTAGTCCCAACAGATGTGTTTGGGACCATCAGTCCGTAGGTTACCAAGCCCTCTCCTGCTCTCTGATCAGTACATTCATACCTACAGCCAGAGGAACCCCTCTGTCCCAGGGGCCTGGGGAGAGAAAGTGAAAGAGTTTGTTAGAAACCAACACCTGCAGTGGGGGTAGAGGCTAGAGGAGGTGGCTAACCCAGCCTCACCATCAGGAGCAGAGAAGGAACAGGAGTTTAAATGGATAATCCCAGGAGCAGCAGAAGCCATGCAGAGAGGTTTTCTGTGGCTGCCTTGCATGGATTTTCTGCTCCCTCCTAATCTGGTTGGTTTTATGCTCAAATTGCAGCATTTGCCTTCAGGGAAAGTACTAATGTTGGTGTGGTTCCTACATTTGTCTGGTAGCTTTCTCAAGATTAAGGAGTACAGTTTCATGGAGCTTTCTTAGGACAGGAGTCCAATATCATGGCAGCCTCTGTTTTTCATTCAGATGTTTTTGAGATGGACAATAGCATGCAAAGAGCCACATACACCGACTAAGCAGAGTTTGCTTACAGAAATCCTACTTTTTTAGCAAAAGAGTTTGCACTTGAAATCTAGCAGGTTTCATGAAAGGCTGGAATATAGCTTTGGGGAAAGGTCTAGCTCAATCCTAAATTTTGCCTACTTAACTACTTTTTTCATATTGATTTAGCCATCTTTATTTTTTTTTAATCAAGCTTGTACCTCGAGGCAATTGAACTCAATTGTATACCTTGGTAATATTATACCAGTGGAAGTGAAAATGCTGTGGTCATTTGTCAAAGAAGTTTTACAAATTGTTAAACCAAATTAAGAGAGCTTTTCAAGGTCATTAATTGTTTTGGATTTTTCTTATATTTTAAAAAAATCCAACCTTTGCATTTGAGCAAAGACTGCAAGCAAGTTGAACTTGCACAGAACAAGTAGCAGAGAAGTTGTCAGCTCCTGTGTTTCAGGCAGGATCGCCAATGGATTTCAAGCATTTCTATCTTATTTAATCACCACTAACTGCAGCCTGGAATGCTGACATGATGTGCAGTGAAAGCAAAGAGTGTAAATTGGGCATGATAGAGGTTTCTCAATGCAGGAAGGAAGTAACATAACACTGAGCACAGCTCAAGTTGCACTGTGAGAACAGAACGAATGAGCAAACCAGGTCTCTGTCACAAAACAGCAGAGAAAAAAAAAAGTCAATTAAAAAGAGGTAATGGAAAAGAGTAATGAAATATCTCTCTTTTACTTACTAAACTGATATTTTGAAATACAAGAAGAACAGATATAACTTCAAAAACATGTTATACTTTAGTTAAAATAGCAAATTAAACAGTTATCATGTTGAATTTAGTAGGGAAAATCTTATGATTAAATGCCAAAATCTTTTTTCTAAAAGTTTTTGTGAATTCAACTTCTGTCAGCTCTCAGGAATACTTCTACTCAGAACTTCAGACATGGATCTTCAAACTCAGCTGCGAGTTTGCTGAGAACCTGACACTCCCAGTGAGTAGGAGTTCAGGGTGTAGGTCCCAGGGGCAATTAAATGCCTAAACCTTGGTGGGTTAAAGTTTTTGCAGTGTATTTCAATATGGAAAAAGCTTCTTGAAGCTCCATCCTCAGATTTATTACATTATTGGTTGCTGAGGTTTGAGCAAAATTCTTAGAAGCATGCTTCTCAAAAAAACACAGATTGTTATCTTTTTACAAGAGTGTGTGGTGATAGGACAAGAACAAATGTCTCCAGTCTGAAAGAGGTAGAGTTAGGTTAGGTATTAGAAAGAAATTTTTCATTGTGAGGGTGGTGAAGGATCAGAACAGATTGCCCAGAAAGGTTGTGGCTTCCTCATTCCTGGCAGTGTTCAAGGTTCAGGGCTTTGACCAACCCAGTCTGGTGCAAGGTGTCCCTGCCCATGGCAGAGGGTTGGAATTAAATGGTCTTTAAGGTCCCTTCCAATCCAAACCATTCTGTGAGGATTCTATGTACCTTGCACCTCCTCAGTGTACCCCATTCAGAGAGGTAAAAAGGGACTTTGAATGGGCCCTGGTAATGATCAGCTGCTGTTCCTGCATGTCCCAGCAGACCAGTCCTTCCCCCAGCTCATCTTGCCTTAGGAAATGTTTCCCCACTCTCACGGATGGTGGTGCATCCATCCTAGCACACAGAGGCTGTGCAAGGCATGGGGGATCCCATGGATGCAGGTTATTGGTGCAGGGAGCCTTGAGATCCAGCACACCCTGAAATATCTATGGACCCCAGGAGAAGCTCCATGGTGGCACCTTTAGGCTACTGAGAGAAAAACAGACACAGGGAGACTCAGACACCAGAGGAAAGGGGACAACAAGAAGTAGACTGGCAGCTCCCCCAGTTTTCTGTGACTGTGATTCTGTTTCTAAACCCAAAGCACTGAACCTTCTCCTCAGAAAAAAATCTCTGGGGTCTTACTCTCCACAGGAACTTTATAATTAACCCAGTTTTGCAATTACATTCACCTTCACTGAAACCAAGGGACTTAGAGAAAAATATTATTTTTATTGTACACTGGCAAACATTTTTTGCCCTAGCAAATAATCCTTTTCTGAAGAGAGTGAAAAACTCCTTAGGCTGACCAAGACTACCTTTGCAAGCAGCCAGTTCAGAATTACTCTGACTTAAAAACATAAATAAATACTGACCAGATTTACAAATCATTCTTTAGTCTCACTCACCCTTTTAAGAACAAAAAATACTGTTTAGCTGCTGTGAGACTGACAGCCTTGCTCAGATTTTCAGCACCAAATGAAGAATACACCAGGGAAGACTGCCTTGCAGTCTGTAATATATCTCGTAGAGCTGTTATATTATAGACTTCACATTGTTGTATCTAGCTACACTATGATACAAAAAAGCCTCTCCTTTTGTTACATGTCACCTCATTTTACCTTCATAAAGAAATGTTTAGGTTTCTATCCTTTTGGAAGGGACTGAATAATGTCACTTTTTATTTATGAACATATATTTTGAATTTCAACACAAGGACAGACCCAATGAACAGCTCTATTATACTTAAGAAATTGAGTTTCTATTCATAAAGAACTGAGTAGTGCCTGTTAGATGGTTTCCCAAACAAAAACCACTGAATACCTCCAAATGAGGCTGACTATATCAAAACACTAACACATGAATAGGATTTCTTCTCAAAGAAAAGACTGAATCAAAGTACAACTATAGTGATATATCTTCTAATACAGCTATTTACAGTCTAAGAAGTACCTTTACCTTGGCTTAGAATCACTCTGATTTCTGCTACAGTGTTTTTGTCATAATTATGCACCTTATTATACTGAGGAAGGGCTTCTGTGAACTGTGTACAGGGCACATTTACACACTAATTCTCCTGAACAGAATGTCGTGTCTGCCATGAAATATACTTGCCATTTTCAGACTTCTTAACTGTTTGCTCATATTTTTGTCTGCTAATACTTTAAAAAATATATACATGAACAAAAGTAACTGTAACAAATCCTTGATAATATTTTTTCAATAATTATTTAGTAAAAGAAGACTTTATTCCCCGGTTCAGTGACAAAAACAGTTTTGAGTGTCTAGTCTTAACCAAAACAGTGGAAAATAAAGAGGAGATAATACTGCACTTTTTAGAGAAGCCTCATGCAATCTTATCAAATTGTACATCAGGTAACAAACACAGCCTTAGGAGAAATTTTCAAAGATGGAAATTTGTCAGGGATGCAAGCACATGTTCCAAGCAATACATATACTTGTCTTTTTTTTCTCAAGGAGAATTTTATCATTTGCAAGGTTTATGCAAAATATTACCATTGATCTGTTAGTGTTTAATATCTCTTGTGTTTAGTTTGAAGTATAAGACAGTGTGCAGATTAATGGAAAGCCTGGCTTAGCAGTTGTAGCAAACCTTTGCTGAGGATGAAGAAGGTCAAGCACAGGCATTGCTAATTCAGCTCTGCGATGCACAAGAGTCTCCTTGTGTCCCAAAAAAGAGGTGATCCTGCCCCTCTGAATCCTGCTGGAGCTGAGTGAGGGTGCATCTGGAGTACTGTGTTCATTTTTGTCCTCCTCAGTGCAAGAGAGACATGGAACTCCTGGAGCAAGTTTAGCACAGGGCTACAAAGGTGGTTAAGGAACTGGAACATCTCTTGCATGGGGAAAGGCTGAGGGAGCTGGGCCTGTTCAACCTTGAGAAGAGACAGCTGAGAGGGGACCTCATCAATGTCCATCAGTATCTAAAAGGGAGATGTCAAGAGGATGGAGCCAGGCTCTGCTGGCTGGTGCCAAGCAACAGGACAAGAGGCAATGAACAGAAACTGATGCACAGAAGATTCCACTTGAACATGAGTCAGAACTTCTTTACTGTGCAGGTGACTGAGCACTGGAACAGGTTGCCCAGAGAGGCTGTGGAGTCTCCCTCACTGGAGATACTCCAGAACCTGTGAGGCACCATCCTGTGCTGTGTGCCTTGCAGCTCCTGTGTGCTCTGGGATGGCCCTGCTTGAGCAGGGAGGTTGGACCACATGACCACTGTGGTGCCTTCCAACTTTACTCATTCTGAAAACTGAAAAACCAGAAAGCAAAATAAAGGGCTGGCAAGAAAAGAGACGTGGGTCTTCTGCTGGGTTTTCAAAAAAATGAAGCCCCAACCACCCATCCACTTAATAATAACTTATAGAGCACATATCAGTGAATAGGTTCCCTACTTCAGTCTGATATGTAAGCGAAGAATGGGTACTCTATTTTAAAGTGAACATAAGCCCAGAGGAAGGGGAAAAAAGTAGTTTTCTTCCCACACCTAAAGCTTAAAAGGCAAAGTTCTGTATTTAGTGATGCCACAAACTTTTTTTGAAAGGTTCTGTTTAAAATGTTTAATAAGATTTTTTACTTAAAAGGAGTTATTGTTGTCATTGTTGCTTTAAAAGATCTAAAACTCTCAAGTACTGTGGCCTGTGCTTCAACAGCAAAGCCACTTAGAAACAGCAGTATTCCTGCTAATGGAAGTACTGTTCAAAGGAAGAACATTACTCCTTAGTTTTCCTCCACAGGCAGCATTTGCTAGAAGGGAAGAAACATTGACCTCCGGCTTTTGGTGGGTAAATGTTAGATTACATTTAGCAAATGAAAGTCAAAAGTGCTTCCTATGTTGCTTTTTAGTTAATGGCATCTGGTCTGTTAAGACCATGGCAATTTGTTGTTCCTTCTATTCTAAAATACATGTTTTGGTCACCAGACTGATTCTGCTAGGTTTCTCTGAGTGGGAACATCCCACAGTAAGAACCTATGTGTTGTAGGAAGTTTTGACCTTTCGTGTCAGGAAAGAGTGATGCCCTGACTCCATGTGATCAGAAGGCTATTTTATTATTTTATGATATTATATAATATTCTAGAAAACTATACTGAACTATACTAAAGAATAGAGAAAAGATACTTACAGAAAGCTAGAGAGATAATAAAGAAACTCGTGACTCTTTCCAGAGTCCCCGACACAATTCTTGTGACTATTAGTTAGTGATTGAAAATAATTCACTAGAGCCTAATGAGATTCATCACTTCAAGTAAACAAATTCTTAACACATTCTACATGAGCAAAACACAGAAGAAACAAATGAGATAAAGATTTTTTTTTCTCATTTCTGGAGCCTCTCTGCCCTTTTCTTCTTCTCAGGATAAAATCCTGAGCGAAGAAATTATATTTAGTGAAAAGTAAACACCACACCTATGTCCACCTGTTTCATTTAATTTCTGTACATGATTAATAACTGTTCTGATTTATGAAAATTATACTGAATAGTTTATTGGAAGTTTTATTAGATACAGAGTAATAGAGGCTGGGATCAGTTACAGGGAGATACAAGGGGAGTTATTGCCCACTGTTAATTAATCTGCCAGTGACTACTAAACCCTCGTTATACCCCACAGAAATTTTAATCAACATCCTTGCAAATTACCCATTACCTTGCAGTAATTTTTTGTGCAGAAAAACTACCATTTTTTTCCTGTGTTTCTTCTTCTCAGATGCAAGGGCATAGCAGGACTAGCTTTTGACTGTAGGAGACCTTACTTTAGGCCCTTTATGTATCAGTACTTCTGACAATTGCAGGTTCAAGATGCATTTTGCATGGAGTAAACACTGCTGATTACACACAACCCAATGTGAAGTAGAATTTTCATGTATAGATTTTACATCCATCACCATAAGTGGTGATTTTGATTCTTCTCAGGCTTCCTTAAGTCAGCATCAGCAAGAAATTTTCAAAGGTGATTTCAGTTTCAGATTAACCAGATTGCTTCAGAGAGCTCAGCAAATCTGTAATTCACTCATCTAAATGCAAAAGTGCATTCCAAGAGTTTAATAAGATAGTGGAAATCTGCATTTCAGTCTCATTTTACTAAACACACAGATTATTTAATAAACTGTGAAAAAAACATTTGCCAGTGGAAGCTCTCTCATGGGTAATGTGACAAAAGTTAGGTAGAAAACATCCACTGTGTCACTATTTGCCCCTGTATTTCTGTGGCCATGGGGAGACCATTATTTCCATATTCAGTTATGTTGGTAATTAACAGAAGTGTTAAAGAATTTCCACTCTGATGGTGGAAACTCTTTCTGTTTATACTGTTTGAGCTTAACCGTGATTCTTTAATTATTGAACTTACATCAGCATGTGAAGAACTGTTTTACAGTGGGGTTGTAATTTGATATCATTATTTGGTGGTAAAGGCTTTGAAGTGTGTCTTGCCTCACACTCAGTTGTTTCAGAAAAGAAGGAATTAATTGTCAGCTCTATGGATAGTCAAAGCTCAACTCTGACCTAAGACATGAGCATTTGATGAGGCATGTTTGCCTAGTCATAACTGCCTGGCGCTGCTTTGAGATTCTTGAAGGTGCTGCAGAAAGCTGTCTGAGGCTGGCAGGCACAGGACTTGCAAAGCCTTTCCTGAAGCACCTAGTGGGTCAGGTTGTCAGAAAAGTCTTCTGATTATTATTGGAAAAAGTTACAGACTAGATCGAATATGCCGCTGAGGGAGATGTGCATATATACTCACTTCCGATGTATATTGCTTAAATAGACTAGAGGCAGAGAGAGAGGAGGTAGAGCTGTGATCTTTTTCCTTTGTCTATCATCATCTTAGCAAGATGATCATCTGGCAAAGAAGCTGGTACCCCAAAATCTGTATCTCCATCCCCTTTGTCCTTTGGGTGAGGGTTCCCTTCTCCCCCAGCCCAGGTATCCAAGCCATTTTCTTACCACTGAGTAATCCTATACACAAGGGGGATTTTGGCATTAGCCTGTTTACTTTTTTCTTACTCAGCCCTACACTGGAAGGATTAGTGTGAAAATGAACTGCAAGTGCAAAGTGACAAAATGGGTCTCTGGCTTACAGTTTCAGGCTGTAGCTCAGGCTCAGCACACACAATGTAGTCCCTTGGCTTTGTTTTTGTTTTCTTTTCCTTTTTTTTAGTCACAGACAGCACAAGAATTTTAAGAATATGTAGAATGTCAAAATTGGCACCTCTAAGCCTTCTCAGACAAGGGAAATGGTTTTTCTGCAGCTCCCGATCCTCCTCTGCCTGGATTAGCCACGGACAAACAAAAGCAGTGGATTTTCTCCAAGGCTGGGTGCCTAAAACAGGGCTGGGTGATATACAAGACAGGCCAGGTGAGTTTCATGTTTTGTCTATTGATGCCACTGTATCTTCAAAGGCACCATGTCACTCAGCCCTCAGAGGGCTCAGTGCTCTAAAGATCTGTAAGTAGTTTTAAGTTAAAATAAGATCATATTGACAAAGAGTACGTGTTTCACAACAGCCTCAATCCTTCCTCTCCTCTGTCAGAGTATGTGAGGATTTCAGACCTACATAGTCCTTTTCAAAGATGTGCCTGCCCAACTCAGACTGGACCCTCGGAAGTTTTCATCTCAGAAGTTCATAGCCATAGTTGGGACCCATTTTTCCCTTCTGCATCTTGTGCTTAGTGGGGACAACACAAGCTGATACAGCAGCAAACACCCCTTGACAGCCACCATGACCAACAGGACTCAGCCACGAGTTTCCATGTCTTATGGAGCTTTCCACCTCTTATGTTTTCATATAAATAAAATGGCACATTATGATATTCCCAAATATTTTTATTAGCAGGGGTCTTCATTGCAAGTATTCAGCAGCTTTTCTCAGAGTGGACAGAGGACAAGGGTTTGATCCAACGAGCAGAATATGTCTGCCTTCATTTCCCAGGGCTCAGAGTGGCTGCTCTGCCTGAGAGTGATAACAATTAAAGCTGCTATGGAGCAATTAAACTGTCTCATATCTGAGAGACATGCCAATCCACTGTCAGGTCTGCAAGTTGGTGCCAAAACACAAAAGCATTTTTCGTGCCAGTGATATACTCTGGGTGAGTTCAGCAACAGAGAACATTGCTGGTAAATTCTTTTGAGGAGCTCAGAAGTGACTGTGAAAGTACCAGATTGGCCGAGTGCTTGCTGTATCTCTTGTGCTGGGACAGCTGTACACAGCCTCCTGGTGACAGAAAAGCCCTCAGCCTGGTTATTATAAATCAATTTCCCAAAGGTACTGCTACACCAAGACACCACAGAACCGAAATTGGCAGGACACTTAAGGAATTAATTTTAAACCTCTTTTTTTTTTTAACCACCCAAGTTTCAGTGGTTATATTCTTTTTGCATACATCAACCAGTTTTAGGTCAATTACATCAAAGTTCATCTTAGGCAGCCACATCTCAATTATAGTACTCAAATATAGTACTTTTACCTTGACTATCACCACCAAAAAGGAATTAGATTTTTAAGAGATCTTTAATGAGAGCCACATTTTGCGAATGGAAAACAACATTAAAATGTAAAATCAGTTGCCTAGTAATTTTTTTTCCATTAGAATAGAGAGACAGGAAAACAGAGGGCATCTTTTAGGTACAGGATTAAACAAACAGAAAAGCTGAATGCATTTTTTTTTGTATGTATATTTGCATAAATTAAAGACTTAAAAAAGAACAAATATTTATAAAGAAAATCAAACTAAAAACTGCACAAAAATTTGTAATTTCTCCATTTTAAATGAAAATTCTTCATTATGTTCCTATTAAAAAATGTTACTGATAAGCACATTAACAAGTAAGCAATATGGTCCACTGCCTGTAATGTGAGTGAAAATCAGTCTTTTTTCCTTATTCCTCAAAGAGTTTATACGAAGTTGATGAATCAGTATCTGATGTTAAGCTTTTGCCACTTTACTGCCTGTCTGTGTGCAAAGTATTACAACAAGAGGTAGAACTAAACTGCAGTTGTCCAGCTGCATCAACATAGGACATTTTGGGATGTGCTATTCTTGCTTTCTAATTATCATAATTGACCAGAAGCCAGAGTCTTACAGGTTGTTAGGCACTAGTCCTCTGAAGTCCCGGAGTTTAGGAACCTACATCAGTAAAATATGGCAGTGACAGAGAGGGCATACAAATATATGTTTTGAAATCCGTAACTAATTGATTTCTAAGTTTTCTCCACACAGTGTCTTCCAAATGCAGAGAACATCTGCACAGCCAGAATATCAGGGTTGTGCTCAGCAACCTGCCTGTGCACTGGATCAGTCCCTTTGCAACAACATCAGGAAAGTTCTGGGAAGATGCAAAGCTCACCTCTGTCATACCAGTCTTCAAATCAGCCTCACAGGCTGCCTACACTTTAGGCATCAGAATGACTCCTGATGAACATGGACCAAGTCTATCTGCACTTGGACACATAAAACTGTCCCTGCTCAAGTCATAGTCATTTAAGTCAGCTCATTTGCACAAAACCAGGGTCAGTGCTCACAGGTAAGCCAAGCACTGAAGATGCTGTTGAAAAGGCTGGAGGGCTTAAGAACTTGTGGTTAAAACTCTGAACAGTCACGGAGGATGTTTGGTTTCATTTCTTATCATAGACTGAGCTGTTTGATATCAGATGAGTGACTTTATTTTGCTATGCATCTATCTCTAAGTCAGAAATAACATCCATGGTCTTCAACCCAATCAGCTTTAGTCATGATCTCTGCAGAGGCAGGAAAAACTTTGTGCTGAGTATTTGAATAAACACTTGACTTTTTCCAAATGGAAGAGGCAGACTTAATAGTCTGGGAAATAATAAGCCTAATAGGCTGAGAAATGGCCCAAGACACACCTCACACAGCAGGGGAAACCATTTATCTTCACTTAACTCACTTTCACACCTGTCTCCCCTATTCTTAAGGCTCTGCTATGTATAGCAGTAAATTTGGGATAATCTGAACCAGTAATATTTAACCTTCCCATGGCAGTTTGTGAAACTGCTTTCCATGGTGCCACCTCTTGCAGTTCATCCCCTAGAGTGTGCATTTGACACATATTTGTTTTGAGGGGTTTTAAGCTGTAAAGATGTATGAATACCTGCCATCCTGCAATCCTGCTTGTCAGAGATGGGCTACCAAGCAGGAGGGATCTTGGGTTCTGACCTACTAGGGCTGGCCACACTTGCAACTTAATTGAATAAAGCTGAGAAATGAAACAACTCCTCTAATCATATGGCATAGTGCATTTAGTCAAAAGAGCAAAAGAAATCCCAGGAAGAGAGAAAATGTATCCAGAGGTTATGTTTAGGGGAGCAAGGAGCAAAGGAAAAGGACAGAGGATAGGAAAGGGGCAAGTGAAAAGCCATTGCTTCCTTCAGGATGAACAGTAATGTTTGCTATAGAGGCAGGAACCAAATTCTTCTTTTTATAATCAGCATAATCCACCAGAAATAATATATAATTCCTTGTAACTGAACGGCTGTCTCACAGATGGATGGTGTAATATGTCCCTTGCTTCCCTCACTTCCCTCCCTTCCTTTCTTTCCCTCACTGGAAGTTCCTGTAATTGTCACTTTGTAATGTATATTCCAGCACATGGACATGCAGAATGAAGGCTACATGCTCATTTTGCACCATAAATGATGTGTACTGCCTTATGTCACAAACAGTAAATCCTTTATACCAAAAGTCTGTTGATTTTCACACCATTCACTTGTTCAGTAACAGTTGTCCAGATTTTTTAATTCAGCTCCTTCCACTAATCCAGCAACTGCTGGTCTTAGACAGGTGCAGGGATCAAACAGGCTCAATAAACTGAAACATCTGGCCTGGAAATGATAATAGGCCCTTTTACTCTCCAAAGCAGAAAAGGAATGCAAAGTTTTTAAATGTTAAATCATGCAATTAGTCCCTGTAATATACTTTTTAAAAAATTGAAACAATAGTGTTTTCTATTCAGTATTCCATCATTACTTAGGTCTTGCTCTTCTCTCTGCTGCAGAAGATTCCAGGCCAAAAGAGGCAAAACATCATCTACTAATAATAATTTTTTTAAAAACCTAAACAAACCAGACCTGCCTCCCCTCCTTCACAATCAGTCATTTCAAGAGGCTCATCATGCAATAAGCTAAAAACTAATTCTGTGTTTGGGAAGACCTATGCCCCAGAGAATGGAAAAATCGCTGTTCAAGCCCAGTTTCATGAAGCTGAGTGAACTCCAGCGTGTGAAGGCTGGTAAGAGAGCTAGTTGCAGACAATCACCCCATTATCTGGATGACACTGGGAGTCAGTTGTCCTCAACACTCTTTCTAGTCCAGAGACTATTATCAGAGCCAGACAAAACCTTTCAGACTCTGAAAATGCCACAGGAGTATTTCTGCTCAAGGTTGTCCAATTTTGGAGCGACTCTTGCCACACTTGTGCCTGGATTTGTTTAGGCTGAGCCCATGGCAAGAAGGCTCATCATGCTCTCTTCCAGGCACTGCTCCCAGCTATCCCTGGCTTATATGTGGCTGCCTCTGTGCCCCATAGACCAGAATCAAAACCTTGTGCAGGAAGGAAGAGTGGTCAGAAACTTTTGCGGTTATGACTAAGGGGATGTTGTCTTCTGGCAGACCATGTATGTGACCAAGAATTATGGACAGGTATGTCCCTTTTCCTGTATTAGAGAATAATTTCCATTTCTTGTTCAAAAAGTTCTCTATCTTCTTGATTAAAATGCTTTAGTTTGACTAAATAAAATTATTTTAAAAAAAGTTTCAAACAGGCCTCACCTTGACTACTGGCACTCACTAAATCTCGTGTGAAGAGTTGATATTTTAATCCAGCACCATTGCCAGTACAGTCTTGGTAACTTTGCACTGACCAAATTTTCCTTTACACTTGCAGCTTAACATGGCATGCTCTCTTGAGTAAACGGGAATGTTCATCTTGGACCAGAGAAACTTGGAAGCCAGTCCTGGTTCCCATTCCAACCTTTGCCTCAAGTTTTCTGTGAGGTCTGAATACTGGACTTTCACAACTGCGGTGAGCCTGGGTACAATTTGTTTGGCACATTTGGGCCCAGGATTACAAAGGTATGTTCAGTTCTTCTTGCACACAATGTAGCCTTATAAACCCTATTTGTGAATAGACTTCTCTTGAAAATATTGTCTTTAGGCTCTCATAACTTCTGCTTTCAGGAAAACTGGAATTGTAGCAGAAACAAAACATATAGGCTCTAGATTGCCTACAATGCTGATCTCTTCTATAAGGCAATGGTGTATAAAGGACCAATGTAATGAAAACAAAGTGTTCCTCCTTATTTGTGCAGGAAGAGATGTTGCAGTGTTCCTGCACTGCTGGCTGTGGAGGTTCAGCCATAGGGCCAGAGGCTGAATGCATTTCACAGTCTGTGCCATGGTCTGCATTTCACTGCATGGCTTTCCTCAAAGGTCATGGGCCTTCAGCTAAAAACACCCTACATCCCTGTAATGAGGATGAGCTTATAGGTTTCCCTCAGTCACTGAATGTTGACACTCTCCAGTAGCTGTAGCAGATCTGTGTTCTCATCCTGGAGTTGGTAAAAGGGGAGTCATGAGCCAGGCAATGAGGAACTCAGGGAAACTCCTTAGTTTTCCCAAATTCTTGTACAGATTTTCCTTATGGGCACAAGGTTATGAAAATGGGGATCTCTAAACACATGCTAAGTGACTGTTCACCTGTGTTAATGTTACCTGTGTGATGTAAATGAGAGATAGAAACTAAAAAACTTAACAGTTAAATGAGTAACAGCCTTGATAAGCAGTGTCCCTAGGTCAGGGTCAGGCTTAAAGCAGACACAGCAAGAGACTTTAGCTCAGACCAGGGCCCTAAATGCTGAGTTTTGCTTTCATGATAGACCTTGCACAGTGAGATTCACTGGGGAGAGAGAGGTGCTGTGCGAGAGTCTCCATGTGCTCCCAAAGGCAACATCCCCACCTTGCTGCAATGGATGTCAGACCCAGCAGCAGCTGCTGCATTCTGCAGCTGAGGGAGTTTGGGTTAAACTAAAAGGCAGGATGGCAACAGACACCTCTCCCACCAGCAACAGGAGAACATGGTAGACAGATATCAACCAGCTTTGTGTCGTACTCCCTCCTTTAGGAATCAGAGAACCAGAAGCTTCTGACCTCAGAAAATAAGCCTGACTGAGATTTCTTTGCACAGGGCATCCCTATGTCATCTTTGCTATTCCTGGAAGCCAAAAAATCCTTATGATTTTTGAAGTAATGATGCAAGTAAGAGAAAAATTGTGTATTGGTACTCATACAGCTGATCTCTCAAAATATTCTACCTATATAGTTGCTGATTAGAATTTTTAAAGCTTCTTAAGTTGTGTTCACCATTACAATGTAATGATTTGTGTTTGAAACACACACAGATGAATAAGTCAGAATTGTGTATACCTTTCATTTTCTGATTTTGAGATGTTTCAGCTTCCTGTAAGGAAGATAGAAGTAGTCTCTAGGAAAACATTTTCTCCTGCCAGAAAACAGAGACCAGGCCTAGTGGTCATGGTACTTGTGGCATGTGCCAGCACTTGTACATAATTTTGTAATTTGCCACGTGAACACAGCTTATGCACTGAGGATTTACTTGATTTCATTTGACTTGCGTGGATGCAAAAAACCCACTCACCGAAAATAGCAAGATCAAGGTCATATTTATTATTGACTACTAAGTTTAGATGCAAAATGAAACCAAACCAGAGATGTTTTTTGTTAGTATAGCAAAAAGCAGCTAAATTTGAGTGCATTTCATTAACTCAGTATTCTTTTTGACACGTTAGATACTCTGGTTTTTTGAGCTCTGTTACGATGTCCTTACAAGTCTTCAGTTCACGTGCTCACTTCGAGTACACTAAATCCATCCTATATGTCTGTTATAAATAGGGTACTGCACATACAGCAAATGCAGCCCCCACTACACACCCTTGCATGATCTCTTCAAATAGCACACATATTCTCACGCTATATTTAGTGCTACATCCACGGTAACATATCACCACATCATTATATACAAAATGTCTTCATAAAAACAAACATTGGAGCAGAGAAATGGGTCTCTTCAGCCTGCATTGAAGTCTGACAAACCACAAAGTCCTACCAAAACTTTTATTTTACTTAGTTTAATTCTGATTACATAAATTTTTAAAGCTTTTCCTAGTTTGTGAAACTCCCAAACAAATTCAAATGACAATTCTCTGCTGATATTACTCCAGATAGTGCTACTACATGTGAGTCTAGCAACATGAATAAACTGTTTAGATAATTTTTATGGCTACATATTGCCTTCTGGTTTGAATTTTGGACTGTATGGATCAACATACTGGCAATTTGCTCACTTATTAAAGATGGAGCAGTCCATAAAAACAGAACAGTAACCTCCTTCCAACTCCCAAATAAGAAATCTGGACCAAGGTGCTGCTCTTGATATTGCATCAACATGAAATAAATATTGAAAAAGATATGAGCATGAGAGGATGTACAGCAGTGCTGGCTGACACAGTAGTCTACAGACTGAGCACACCAGCAATTTGTCATCTTTCTCTTTTTTTCCTGTTGTAGGTAGCACAGAATAAAGGAATCTTAAGAAGGGGTCTCAGGGAGGATAATAGTGGGGATATGTAGAACATGGATAACTGTGTGGTCAAGAGCATCTTGAAATTGAGCATGCAATGGCAGCAGGGTGCAAATGGAGAAGGAATTTAATACTAGAGAGTGATTGAGATGTGTTGAGGCAGGATAAAAATGTCCAGAAAGGTCTCTGAATTTGAGGCACTTAATGCAGCAGAAAACATGGGGAACTGTTGGAAGCTTTGTAGGAAGGTGGTGTCCAGGCAACTCGACATGCTAAGGAATGGTCATTACAGCAACACTGATTAAACAGGATGGTGTCTCTTCAAGACCAGCTGTCCTGATTCTGACCAGGACAGGGTTCATTTTTAGCAGTAGCCAGGAGTGGGCATGGCCAGGACACAGAGGTTACTCTATAACACCTCATGTCATTTTGAGGGGATTGGAGAAGAGTCACATAGCATGGTAGAGGATATAGTTGGCTTTTGTTGGGTGTTTTCCTTGGGATGTGAGCAATCCCGTTTGAATCATTCACTTTTTTTTTCTTCTACACTCTGTCATTAGGATTGTTACTGTTTCTGCTCATTTTTCTTTTTATTTGCTGTTTCCAGTAAATCGTTCTTATCTCAAACCATGATCTCTACCCTTTGTGCCTCCAATATTCCTCTCCAGCTTGCTGCAGTGGGAGGGGGGAATGAGCAAGCAGTGCACAGTTTGGAGAGGTTCAATGGGAACACTAAATTGGGGAATACCATTCCTAAACCATGACACCAGGTATTATAACTTAGCAGTAACAAAAGAATCATAGAGCAAAATGCCATCAGCTGAGGTACCCCTCTGCAGCACCCTGACCCTGCTGAAGTCCTGATGCTCTCTTCCCACAGATTGACACTGCAGCCATGAAACTTCACACTGAGCTTCTTCAGGGAACCAACCCAGCTGAAAACCAAATCTTCTAAAAACATCAGTTTTGCCTTGAAGCAGCAGGACTTGCTGAAGTGCCTGACACATTGTACCAAGCACAGACTAAGAGAGGGAGGAAGAATGTGGGACTGGCATCAGGGTGGACACAGCAGCTACCCGGAGACTCGGGGTGTGTCATCATGCATTCACTCCTCTGCCAAAAGCTGTGAGTATGGAAGGCTGAGAATGGTACTGACAACAGGACAATATGTTGGTATAGTNCCTCCAATATTCCTCTCCAGCTTGCTGCAGTGGGAGGGGGGAATGAGCAAGCAGTGCACAGTTTGGAGAGGTTCAATGGGAACACTAAATTGGGGAATACCATTCCTAAACCATGACACCAGGTAAGATAACTTAGCAGTAATAAAAGAATCATAGAGCAAAATGCCATCAGCTGAGGTACCCCTCTGCAGCACCCTGACCCTGCTGAAGTCCTGATGCTCTCTTCCCACAGATTGACACTGCAGCCGTGAAACTTCACACTGAGCTTCTTCAGGGAACCAACCCAGCTGAAAACCAAATCTTCCAAAAACATCAGTTTTGCCTTGAAGCAGCAGGACTTGCTGAAGTGCCTGACACATTGTACCAAGCACAGACTAAGAGAGGGAGGAAGAATGTGGGACTGGCATCAGGGTGGACACAGCAGCTACCCGGAGACTCGGGGTGTGTCATCATGCATTCACTCCTCTGCCAAAAGCTGTGAGTATGGAAGGCTGAGAATGGTACTGACCACAGGACAATATGTTGGTATAGTGTTAGAAAAAGGTATAGAAAGTAAGAGTAATTTTTAGCTAGATAAATCCTGAAACAGTGACTAAACATCCATTAAGTATTATAGGAGAGAGAAGATAAGATTTAATCTGGGCAGAAGACAGGTTAGGAATTAAAAGGTAAATCTGTATATTATTGTTTAAGATGTTTAAACCCTCAAAGCAATAGTCAGAAGGTGGATTTCTTAGCTCCTACTTGTAGTCCCTTGTCTTTATAACCATAATATTACATTACCACATCCCATTAGTAATGTTTTCTTTAAAGCCTATTATGGAGAATAAGTTGAAAGTCCCAAATTTCCTGTTATTATTGCTGTCATTTCTGCTCTTTGTTTTTTGCAAGAAGCCTGTTTTTTAACATGCTCCAAAACCAACTTAAACTGGGCTTAAGATCATTCCTTCTGGTAGTTAATTCCACTCAGAGATTTCATCCAGTCATGCTGTTTCCTTAGCTACAAGGAGTTTTATTAGGCACCATTAGCTTTCTTGGCTTAAAAGAAACTGCTCCAGTTGAGATAGTTTTTAAAATACTCAAAAGATTTTTCATGGAGGCTGAGATGAGAGTTTTAAATTTTCCTCAGAAACAAGGGAGCAAGTAGTTCTGTGGAATATACATACACTGTGGTCCCACTAAAAGCCCAGCTGCTGGCTGCTGTGCAGATCATTACTTTGAAAAAATCTCAAGTGATTCTCAAAGTAACCCCCCAAACCTAAAAATAAGTAAAGAAGAAATTAGATAATAAGGGCAGGAAGAAGTGCAGTGAGCAAACATGAGGAATGCCTATAGTCCAAGACTGAAGCATGATAAATAACTCACATAAACAAGTTTAAATTAAGATAATTGCAGTTGCATGGGCTTCAAGATGTTATTTTCCCATCATGACAGAAGATGTTTTCACAATGTTAAATTAAAAGCAAACAAAGAAAACAAAGCCTTTGTAAGCAAAATACTGTAATTCTATTAACCTGTTGTGTTAGAAGAGACACCCACGACAAACCTCTGACAGAGACATGTGCTGCTGCCCTGCCAAAGCACTTCTCAGCCAACTACTCACAGCATAACCCACACACTCAGAGCTGGGCACCACACTTCTGCAGAGGACAGCAGAGCAGCCCAGATAAAACCAGTATCAACCTACTTTGAGGTAGAAATCTTCTCTCGCATCCCTCTTCTGACCCAGACTTGGCAGCTGCATCACTGACTTCAGCCCAGGAGGTGACCTCAGCCAAGAGGGTCTGGAGCAGAAAGCTGGTCTAGAGCAGCTGAGGAAGGCAATAGAGGGAAGCTCAACTGTTGGTCCCTGTATCAGTCTATATGTAGCACAAATCACACTGTACGAGGTCTTATTTCAGTTTTCAGTGGCTGCACTAGCCCTAAGATGTTATTGCACCCCTGATAATTAGTTGCCATGTTCACTGCTGAGCATATCTTGTGAAAAATCTGTCCTCTGCTTCAGGTCAAATTCAGCACATTCAATAAGGATGTAATTAGCTCTTACCGGTGTCCTTCTTTGCAGGAAGAAGCTTGGGGTGCATGTGGTTTGCATACAATTTGGAAAGAGCTGTGATTTAAATTGTTAAAAATCAAGTCTAATAGGAGAAGGGCTGTAAGAATACTGAGATTTTCACAGCATTTTTTCAAATACATCTGAATCTATTTTACAGACAAGGTTCTTCTGAAATGTAACAGTTTCTTTCATAAGTATATATTGTCAGACATCTGTACCCTGGTTCCTGAGCTACCCTTGATCTTCCGAGAAAGCAGTCTTATTCATAACACATTTTAAGAACACAGAAACAGATTTGTTTATCAAAAGCTGACCTTCAAACTTTCACTCAGTCTATTTTTAGAACAAGGAAAATGTACTATAACTAACCCATTCATACTGTAGAATAAATTCTGAGTTTGCTTCTTGTGCCCTCTGGAAAGTCTTCTTATGTACATGCCTGAAATTGAAAGTAAAAGCTGAGCAGATTTCAGTAGCTGAAATCATGTTAAGAAGCTCGTCTGTTCCCTTTAATATCTGTAATCAATTTCTCCAAACAAAGTGTACTATAGGCATCACAGTTGTAAGCTTGTACTCAAATCTCAATCTTTAAATACTGGACTATCTGGCCACTAGCTCTCATATATTTCAAGGGCATAATGTGACTTCTTTCCACTTTAGGGTCCCAGTGGACTGGATTATGGACCAGCTGTGCCTGGCAAGCAAGGACCTGGAGCAAGACAAGTGGCTTCAGCATCACCCCTCAGCTGCAGAAAGCACACAGCAGTGCATGTGCAGAGAGGGGCTTCCCAGAGTCTCATGTTCAGCTGCAACAATTCCTCACAGCCTCTCTCTTTTGTGTGTGTGTGCGTGTGTGTGTGTGTGCGACCCCCATTCCCCCATTCCCATACAACAAAAAGCCTTTGCAGCCTGACAACATCAAGTCTCTGATCTAACAGTGTCTAGATGGAGGTGGTGCATGAATCTGGCATGTCCCAGGGATATCCAAGACGGCTTTGTAGGGCTATCAGATTAATCACAGGATCAAGGCTGAGGACGTCCCAGTGTCTTGGAGAATTCTTCATTCTCTTTTTCAGGCTCCTGAGCATACAAGATACTGACCCAGAACCTCATCATCAGTAACTCCTACCAAAAATATTTTCTCTGGTTAAAAATTCAAATTCAGACTATTGTTTCACTTACCTTTTTCTTTTTCTTTTTTTTTTTCTTTTAACCTGAAGACAGTCTGGATGGGGAAGGAAAAGTGCCACGTGAAGAGACAGGTTGTATTATCATCCTGGTGCAGACATCAGAACATCCAGCCATGAGAAGCAAAGCTTTATCAAACCAAACTTTATCATCTTGTCAGCTAAACATTTTACTCCAAGACTGAATCTAAAAGAGAAAAGTTTTGTTTCGCACTTTCAATTACTACTCAGTGGGCCAGCATGCCCAATGTAATTAATAATTTGGCTTCTTCAATTTCAGGCCTCCAAATCAACCCCTGGAACCCTTCCTAGGGCTTTTCTTGACATGGATACATGAAGTTTTGCTTCTTGACCATGATAACAAGCTGCAGAGCACAGAGAGATTTGTGCTCTACGCTTTGTGCTCTAAGACTTTGGGACCAAGGTGATGCATTCAGATTGCCTGTTATGGCCCTCAGGTTCAAAAGGACTTTTTCAGCTGCCAACTGTCTAAAGCTGCCAGGTGCTGGATGAAGAAAGAAGTAAACATCACAGATGAGTTACACATACAGAAATATGCCCTTCAGGTACAACATGTGTCTCTTGCCACCAGTAATTGTGGTAGCCAGCCCACAGTGCTGGGAGCAAGGTTTGTCTGCACATATGGTTGTCTCTCCTTGACTGGAGGCACATCTCTGGCCATTCCATTGTCTGTGTTAGGATGTCTGTGGACAGCTACAGCAATTTCAGTAAGGTCACTCCTTGTCTCTTTCCCTCAGTTGCCCCATCTGCATAACTCATATGAAATGTTCTTGGAGATGCAAATATAAGATGTGATTAATTAATTAATAAAAGCATTATAGATCTTCAGACAGAAGGAGCTGAGGGAGTCCACCAGGATCATTATTATTACCACAAAGTCAACATCACATATTCAGTGATGAAAGCCTCTCTGAGGAGTATTGCAAACCTATTGCTGGAATTAACACTCCTGCTCAAATTTGATAGTACCCTTTGTAGACGATTTTCATTTGTATTCACAGAAAAACATAAATAAGTGCTCAGGCTGGCCAATCTATTTCCTCTGTAACTGGCAGCATTCACAGTTACTTTATTGTATGAAATAATGTCTTGGGTTTTCCTCCCTCTATCTTGCTTGTGCCTGACCCTCCATTAAAAGTTGCTTGGAAACTGCTTAGAGAATGGTCAGTGGTGCTCCTTATTGATATCTTCCTTTTGTGATTTCTTTGCTATTCTATCTTTTTGTATTCCTTCCCTGAAGCTTTTTATGCTAGATGAAGATGAAAAGAAACCAGAGAATCAAAGCCTAACATTTTTCTTTTTAAAAGGAACAAGAAAACCATCCTCCCTGTATACATGGACATGTGAAAGAATAAAGAAATGCTCTTCTAATAAATGCTTCAGCCAGTTTTTAACACACATGTTATTATCAAGCAGTTTACACATTCTTTTTAGCATCTTGGTAATTAGAAACAGGACATTATAAAATATGTTGTGCCCCTAAATATATCTTGCAATTGCCATTGTACAGAAATGATGCAAAGAGGGCACCACTATGACAACCATTTTACCAGGGGGGCTTTGTAAGGGTAATTAAAGCTGTCTCCTAAAAAAAGGCTGGAGAAGTGGCTCAGAGGATTGGCCACTGGGCACCAGGATAGTAGGAATTTAAGCAGCTGCCTGAGGGAAGGAACTATTCCCTTCTCCTCTGCTTATGGGAGTGTAGATATGGAATTGTCAGCAAAGGACTAGCAGAACAGTTAGGTGTATGGAGCATCCAAGAAAAGAGGAAAAACTGAGGGAGTTGTGTTTTTCTGGCCTGGAGAAGACAAAGCAAGAAGATGAATCTAACAGCACTCTTCTAGCGGTGTATCTGCAGGGGGCTGTGGAGATGATAGAGGCAGAAATAAAAGTGAAAGGACAAGAGGCAGCAGTCACAAGTTTTAGCAACAGAAGTGGTGTGTGGACTTGAGGAAAATATCTTTTATGACAAGCACTGACACACTTGTCCAGAAAAGCTGGTGAACCTCCATTCTTGAAAATTTGGCTTGACAAATCTTGGGAAAGCTGTCCACACATGTGTTTAGTGACAAATCTTGAGAGTCATTTGAGAGAAAGTGATTTTTTTGCATAGCAATGTATTTCACTGTGCTTTGCATGAACTTTCAGCCTTCAGCTTTTGGCCACATGCTTGCTCGATACTTCTACACTAGGACACAAAAATGTCTCCATACAGAGCTGAAATTAGCTGTTCTGGTCTAAAGAGTTAATTATTTAAATAGCTAAATAACAGGTCTAGGTAGTTTTTCTCCCATAAAAGGTTTGTCTTTATTCACTGAGCTACATCAGATGCAGGTTGGTGCTGGGGCTTATGACTGTCACAGGCAAATAGCATGGTACTGGAAAAAAGACATAGTAAAGCCTGTATCTGACTTTATTAAAATCCATGACAAAATTCCACTTTTTGTCTAAACAGCATTTCTGACCTTGATCACAAACTTCCACGTATAACTATTACTGGAAAGGATAACCCCAATGAAAATACATAGACTTTATAGATTAAGAGGAGTACATATTCTTGAAGATCTGTTCCAATTTTTCTCTAGGAAGAGTAGTGATAATATAACCTTGGTTACTACAGTATTTTTCAAAATCATAGGATTTTAAAATTTATATATCATGTTCGTACTTCCTCATTTTCCTCATTTACAAGGAAAAAGTGCCAAATATGACATATTTGTAAATTACTCTATTTTTTTTCACATGCTTGTACTTTTCAGAACCACAGATACTGCTTTCTTGAAGATTTCTGACCAGTATACACATTTTAATATGATTTAGAAATAAGACAGTAAATTTAACCAGGAAGCAGTCTTTCTGTAAAGGAATCTGCAAGTACTTCTTCAATATATGTGGAACTTCAGTCAGATTTTTTTTTTTTTACTTCTTTTTCCCAAACCGAACTCATTGAATCCTTTATCTAAGGCTTTTGACCACGGTTCTTTGTTGATCACAGTCTGATCAGCTTGCAAACAAAAGGTTACATCAATTCACAGATGTCAACATGCAGCTCTTATCTGTTTCAGTCCAGAAATTCCAGGAAATTATCACATGGAGTTCTCTGCGTGCCCTTCCAGAGCACAATCTTTCAGGCTAATCTGTAAGATAGTGGTTGGAGTCAGATCTACACATACTAAAGTGTTTATTTCCCAGTAGAGAAATAGCCCAGCCCCTTGACTCTGGGAAAGTTGTATTTTATTTTCTAAGTTTCTCTAGTTTTGCTCTCTTCTATTATCCTCAGGTTTACATATATCTGGCTGGGGTTACCTCATATTTATATTAATAAATGGGCACAATGCTGGCAAAAGTTCTTCTCAAAACCACAGTCCTACTCTGACTTGAGTCCAAAGAGAGGTTTTTACTCACAAAGTATTTCAAGGATACTGTTTTGAAAAAATAGACAAGAATGACAGAATATTCTGGATTTGGAAGGGACGCACAAGGATCATTGAGTCCAAGTAGAAAGTGAACAGTCCATTTGGGGATTGAACTCATGGTCTTGGCAGTATTAGATTTTCTTTTTTCTATGTATTTGCAGAATATTTTTCTAATACCTTCAGGTGTATTATTTTGTATATATACCCTTTTCAAAAGCAATATAAGAATCCTACATCTACTGTTCTGTACACAATTGGCAGTAAATTTTGATATCAGCTTTTTTTTTAGTGGAAACAAAGGAAAGGTCTATTGCAATCAAAGAGCACTGACTATTGGGAGACCTTCAAGCTTCTAGATTTTTCTTAGTTTGGAAATGAATTTTGTTTTATTTTACTGCCCTATATACTCTTAAGTACCTTCTAGGTACATCTCACTTGCTTTGTGACAGTGGCTACGCTCAGGTCACCCTTTTTTCAGAGACGCCGTGCCCATGGTGTCTCTGCCGTGGCAGGACAAGCATAACATAACACGGAGGAATAGGATCTGTGTTGGTAGAAATCATTGACCATCTCTCTTCTGGGATAAAGCCTAACAAGAAAACATGAAAAATTTATGCAGCTAGGCAGGTCTTGCTCCACAGATCATGGTACTCGTGCTCTACCAGGTAGCCACCCTTTCCCAGCGGCTGAACAATTGCTGTCCTCCAGGCCTTGTTTCCTTGGCTTGCACAAGGTTCTTCAAACTTCGGCTTTAGGTCTCCCTCCTAATTAATGATCATTTCACACTGTCTTCAAAAGCCATTGGATTTTGATTAGCCAGCAAATAAAAATGGCTTCATTTTCTCCTCTGGCCACATATTTCCTCTGTCTCCTTGGTAATTAATTGAGTAGGCGAGTAATAGTTGGTGCGCTTTAACAGTCCGTATGAGGAAGGCAATACCAGCCTGGTCACCAGGAGAACTTCACTGCCATTAAGCACTTAGAATCATTAAGCACTCTGATCCTCCAAAGGGAGAGAGAAGCTAGATCAGTGCACCCTGTTACATGGAGCCCTGATGGCTCCTGTGCAGCTGGAGCATGGAAAGCACAGTATGCAGCCTGTCTTTGTTGTGGATACTTACTCCTCTGTGGAGATGTCAGTCTGGAAACTGCTATGAGGGAAACAGAAAACACATTCTTGTTTCTCCTTAGCCAAATGTGAAAAATACTAACTTTTGGAGAAGTCTAGACTAATTCCACCGAAAATTATGAAGTGGTTCTAGCACAGCTTGCAGACAAAAATCTGCAAATCAGTGATATATCTTTCCTTTTATTTATTATTACCCCTAAGATGTTGTGCATGTCAACAGCAAGTTTTTTCCAGGGCAGAATGAGGGCAGGAGAAGTCCCCCAAATGTTTTGCTATTCTCAGCACAGTGTTTAGGCAACACATATGTGAGAACAGAGAATGAATATGCCAACCATCTCATCGCACAAATCAGGCAAAATGCAGCATGTGAAATCAAATAGGTATTAAATTTGTCTGTGATGAAGACATCAAGAACGGGGAGTACTGGATAGCCTCCAGTTTGTCTTGATACATTGTGCCTCATTGAAATACTGCTAGCACAGAAAACTTGCTGTCATGCTTCCCAATGAGGTGCTGAGTTCAGAGGAACAAGCTGGAGGAAAGAAACCTTTCAGCAAGTGCAGTTTTTTTAATTCTCTTGGCCTTGGAGTGTATTAAGGCATTGTATGTATTAAGTGTAAGTGGATCCATGTACATATAATCAAATCTTGACATCAAGAGATGCTGAACTTGTTTCCACAGCACTTGAAGCAGGCCTTCAGCTTTCACAGGGATGAGAGGTGTTTCTGTCATTAGCTTCAGGAAAGACCTGAATACCAAACTCTCTGAATGCAGCAAAGTGTGTGCAGTGATTCCACAAGCAGAGGCATTTTTAAACAGATTCTGGAATTCTTTTTATTGTCCAGTCCTGCTTGTTATTATATTTCTATTATTATAATAGAAAACACCTAGAGTTTTCATGGGAGATCAGCAATCAGGAGATGCTTTGTCACCAGTGACAGTTGTGCATCTCTTCTGATATATCAAAATACTAGAAACAAAATGCTGTGAAGATTAATGGTTCATAATCAACAGCCACCAGGATACAAGGTTAATTGACACCCACTGGCGCATTGTGGGCACAGCCATGAACACTTCCCTTTCACATAGGCTCCCATCTGTACATAGGTGGACACAGAAATCAGCTCTTGTGTTTTTCCTCTCTTCTGAGAAAGGATCCCTAAAACTTAAACTATTTCTCTTCTCTGTAACAGTGTAAAACTAATTAGTACCTGTTGCTTTTAAAAGTGCTGGCATTATGAAATTGATCTGGCAACACTGGTGTGCTTTTTACTTCATTTTTCTTCATAAAAACCTGAGTGTATAATGAAATTAGAAGGTGACTCTAAACTTTTTCAAATTTTGGTTCAGAAGCTTTCCCATGATGGACACAGCCAAGAAAATATTTAAGACCCTGATCAAACAAAATGTTTACCTCCTAGAGTTACAGTCTGAGTTGAGTTCTTAAATACATTGTGGGCTAAACATGGAAGTGCTGAAAGCTATTCACAAGATGAAGCAAGTCCACAATGTTGCTGTTCAACATCCCAAGCCCTACCAAGGCTTTCTTTGGTTTTCAAGCTACTTTGTTGTCCCACAGAACTGTCCCACAAAAATCAAATCAAGTAACCTAATACTGGTGGGTAGAAAAATGAGTAAAAAAAATTATCCCCATAGGCAGAAACCTTTTGTCAAGACCTTTCCTGACAGAGTAACTGTAGTTGAAAAGTAGATATATACACTCAAGTAAGTCTCTACCAGTTATGTTCATGAAATAACACCTGCTTATGCGTGTTGCCAGTCTCAGGACCTTGGATTATCAATCCTTCAGGAGAAAGGCAGGCTTCCATTTGTTTTGTGTTCATCCCTAGCTGCATCACCAACAGCAAGAATTAAAACATAACCACACTCTGCGCCCAGTGAAGAACAGCTAGGAAAGGTTTTAGCAGACAAATCACTGTTTTGTGCAGTCAACTCACCACGATTCCCACAACTGACATTTTTCTTCTGTGTAATTAATTCAGCATCACAAGTTGCCCAATACTGAGCAGTTCTGTGCTTTCACACAACACTGCTTTTATTTATGTTCCCATATAGAAACATAACTATAGGACTGAGAAGCTCAGACTGGGACAGAGGCCTCATAGGCAGTCAGGAGGTTGAAGCTGATGAGAAAAGAAAGCACAGAGAAGGGAAACAAAGACTATGGAAGATGAAATTACTTCTTCAGGAATATGCAGGTGTCTGGAAGCATAGGCATGTCACAGAGCAAAAATAAAATTAGCTGTCACCTGATGTCATGCTCTATGACTGACTTTAGGAGGCAAGTGCAATCCTAGAGCATCATGATTTTGATAGTTTGAAGGATTAATTTTCCATTGATTTCAGAACAATGCTGACTCCGTCCAAAAGTTCTGCATAAAGGCAAAAAGCTCAAGTATTAACTCTTTGAGCCACATATTTTTATGTGAATTTTGTGATCTCACCTGCAGAAATATCTACCTTCTTCAACAACTACCATAACTTTTTCCCCGGAAAAATTTACTCCAGTGGATGGTTCCTTATTTCCATATTACTGCTAATCTGACAAAGGCAGCTGTAGGTGCTAATAGATCAGTGTAACTAGGACTGCCTTTTTTCCCCAAGGCAATCTGCGACCAAACTTTGCTGACATACCCAGCACTTTAGTCCAGCAAAGGCATGGGGAATTCTTGTTGCTCTTCTACCACTGGGGTGACGCCTTGCTTTGGTTTGAAATATTTGTTATTGTCACTCACAGGTGACAAATAGATGATCACCTTGGCAATGGCTTCATTGCCTCAAGATTTGAAAAGATGAAAGGTGATATTTTTCCAAAGTTTATTGACATTTTATGAATGCTTTCCATTATGAAAAGACAAGAGGAAAGCAAAACTGTAACATGGCAAGATAAACTTATGTCCTGTTTAGGACAGAGAGTTATCTTTACTTATTCTCTTTATTGATGGTCTCTTTCCCATTTCTTTTTCCCTAGTATCATCATGTCTCAGCCCCCACTGACCTCTCCTGCAGCCCTACAATTTCCCCTCCCCACCATGAGGCCGTGCTCCAACGCCCAGCAGGCTGCTCTGTCCCAGTCCCCTGCCTGCCTGCTGGGAGCAGCTGTTGGGCCAGCAGATGCCTCTCAGACCTCTGAAAGCCTCCTCCCAGGCCCCAGCCACCCTGGCCAGGGGCCAGGAGCTGCTGTCACCACCACAGGAAAGGAGGTACGTTCCCTGCTCGGCACACTGCCCAGCTCTGCACCAGATGGGGCAACTGGGAAGGGGATGTCACAGAGGCAGGAGCTGGCCCCTCGCTCTGCCAGCAGCACAACAGCTTTCCCCAGAGACAATTTCATCTGGATTGTCCTATCAACCTATAAAATGTCACCAGATGCAGGGATGGGATGATAGATGCTTTTAAGGCAGAAGGTCTCAAAGCGTGTGTGCCCGTAGTCTTACCGCTGCTGTTGCTGCTATCAGCTGAAGAAAGGGACATTGAGTCCTCAATACTGCCAGCTGTCAACAGGGCTGGGGGAGGAAAAGAACTCGAAGAATACCTGAAAGGAATGCAAGGAGCACACACACCAAGAGACTTGCCAAAATACAGGATGCATCACTACCAGTAGCACTCCAGTGGATGCATATGCATTAATTTTGAGATAGAGTATGGGAAGCATTAAATGGGACTGGGATCTTACAATTATAGTGTTCAGTTTGTATTGTAGAAACAGGGAGCATCACCTGTCTGCAGCCCTTTACTAATGAATGGGCAAGAGCATCAACCATACAATACCCAGTTGTTAGAAGGAACTTAAAAGATGCCCATGAGAAGACTAGAAAAAAGACAAAAAGCAGTCTCTGTTAAAACACAGGTCATGGACCATTTAAAAAAAAAATGAGGGTTCTACTTTGCTGTAATTTAGTCATCCATCTAAGGATTCTAAGCCAACAGGGTAACAGATTTTGCTAGTGCCTCTGAAGGCAGCATCCAAGTGGTTTGAAAAGAATGCCTGATCAGCTTCTGCTTCATTCACTGCTTTTATTGCTTTTTATGCTGGGAGTTGTCATGCCAGGACCTCACTCCATACCAAGGGTCACATTAGCACTCGTGTCTGGCACCCGCAGTTATTGAGCTGAGAGGTGACTGTGGTGCTGTGATAGTGCAGGTGCAGCTCCCTGGACCTTGGGCACTAAAAGGCCCAAGGGATCCTGAAATGGATCACAACACACACCTGGGGCAGGAGCAGACAAATTAGGGCAGTGGGGTGTTGCAGCCTCTCTGATTTGTCTAAGAGTTTCCCTGCAGGTGGATGTAACCTTCATGGTGGGGGGTGGTGAGAGGTGTAGACTGAGAAGCCAGGTTTGGGGGAAAGGAGAACGCCGAAGTGCTTTGCTGAATTGAAGCTTTAGGACTCTGTCAGTCTATGGAGAATGTGTATGCTGTCTGAGTGACTACACTGCACACTGGAAGGAGGAAAACATGTTACTGAGTTAGTGGTATGGTCGATTAAGTTCCAGAGCTGTAAGGGCGGAGCTGGGAGGTGGCAAAGGATAGTGACACGTGTGCACAGGACTGCCCATTCATTGTAGACAGCCTGCTCCCCACTCCTCTCTCCCCATCTTTCCTCTGCCAGCTCAGCTCATCCCGGGCACGCCAAGGTAAAGGTGCTGCACAGAACCCAGAGCAGCCCCTTTTTAGCCCATTGGCTTCTTCACCTTTCCCATGGGGGAAGATCACTACCTAGGGCTCGTCCCTGGCTCTCACTGGCACAGCCACATGGCCGCTGGCACCGGGCTGGGCGCTGCCCAAGGTCTGCGGTGTAGCCGCCCCCCGCTGCTGGGGCTCGCTGCCTGCTGCTCAGCTGTCCCGTGCAGCAGCCCCAGGGCTTGGGTTACAGGACAGTTTCTAACTTTGTGCCTGTCCCAAGGCATCAGGGCAGAGGCACATGATTTTTAATTTATGAGGACACCCATAGAGCTGTCACTTTCAAGGCAGGTGTTGAGAAACTGGCAGGGGGCCCGAGCAAAGAAAAAGACTGACCTCACCCCGAAATAATGGTGACCAACATGGTCACAGGACAGAGAGTATTGACATAAGCAGGCTTTAAAAATAACTAGGTCATCCTGCTAGACTAGCTCACTGTCTTATACAAAGAAGCCATGAGGTACCAGTTTATAGTAAAAGAAGAAGTGCAAACAGCTATTCAAGGGGTCAAACAAATGTGTAGCATTTTGAGTCATTATTTTATTTAGCTTTTTTAATTCTCCTACCCAAATCAAGTGCTGAGTAGACACAGCATCAGAATAAGGCAAGCTTTCAAGGTCCATGAGTGGCAATAGCACCGGACAACGGGCAGCTGTGGTCGCACAGTGACCACTGTTCTGTGTTGTGGCTGCAGCCACCTCACTTCAGATCCAAGTCAAGGCAAAATATAAAATGGCTGTTGGAGTAGATAATCCTCATAGGCCTCTTCCAGCTGAACTATTCCAGTCTGAAAATGAAGCAAAGGTCACAAACAAATAAACATTTTGTTGCAGAGGAAAGTTGGTGAATATGTGTTAATAGAACCTGGCCTTAGGAAAAAAGGAGAGGAAATCCAGAGAGGAAATTACTATTTCTTTACCTAATCCAAGCTTTGGAAAAAATCTTAAAGCCGACTGTTCTCCATTCAGATTTGAGGTGGGGCTGAGTGCTTTCAGACAAATGCTGGTTTGCAAAACACACTTCACACCTCCTACGATCAGGGCATTTCACTGCAATTCCTAAGAGGCAAGAAACAAGATTTGGCTTAGAAACCTCAAATAGTTCCAGTAATTATGAGAATTACAAGGCCAGTAGTGACTTAGGTTTTGACATCTGCATCCACAATCACCTATTCCTGGATTTCTCGCAAGGTCTGCGGTGTAGCCGCAGTTGAAGAGCGCTTGCTGCTGCTCCTGCCCTCTTCATCTGTCTGTCATTGGAGAGAAAGTGTGACTTTCTTGTAGAAAACTCTTTTACAATAACTCTTTCATACCACCTGAACAGTGAAAAGGGAGAGGACAAGAACAGACTAGATACTTGCTACTGCAGCTCTGAGAATACAGACACCACATGCTCAGGAACACAAAAATTAAATTTGAGTACTGGTTAACACTGTTGCTTTTGTCAACATTATAAGTAGACAGCAAAGTCGTCTCAGTCTTTGCTTCCTAAAGGAAAACTGCTCCTTAGCAAGAGCTTACAGCACCCTTGCATTCAGCCAAACTGTTTCTCTCAGCCAGGAAAACAGAAACAAATAATTACAACACGGAAAACACTTGCTTTTGCTTTTTTTTTTTTTTTGACAGCCTTTGAGTCAGCTGTTAAAGGTTTGTCACATGGTGACCCTTCCTCATCTGGGTAACTAGCGAGCTACCATAAAAAGTCCAGTATCATTGGCATTAGGTTGTTTGTCAAGCTTGTAAGGCAGTTTTCTAAATCAAGACGTCGTATTACCAGAGGTCAATAGATTGCTATTTCACACTTGATTATTTCCATGTTCCTTCTAAAAAGTACTTTTTAATTTTCAATTTCTCAACTAACCCTTAAAGATATCAAAAAATATCTTGTTCCAGTAGGACACCTATTCTGCTGCTTCACTTGTTCAGCTTTAGCATTCTCAGCTCGTCACTCCAGGAAAGGGCAACACTGTGTGTTGAACTGTGCCATGTTCAATTTAAATCTAATTTTTCCATTGCCACTTGCATCATGAGCATAGCTCCTGTCTTTTCAGTTGTGGAAGACTTCTGTAGCTCAGCTCTGAATAGCAAAAGTATTTAAAATTAACGGGAGGAATAAAGCAAGTATATATTTTAATGCCTTTTTTTTTATCTTTTCTGGCACCCATTTTCTAAGGCAGACTGAGAACAGGCCCTAAGGAGTTTGCAGCATTTCATGACAAATTGTAATTGACAGACCAATTAAAGAAGAAATGTCCTCAACAAAGCAGATTCTCTGAGCCCAAACATCTTATTAAAGTGACAGGCCACCTAATTAGCTCCAAATGGAATTAGGAGCTTGTTCCGTGTTTCTTTTCCAGTAATATGGCCCTCCCAATTATCCATATCCTGTTTCATTCATTTTGACTGTAAACATCTTTCCAATACAACAGATCCTTTCTTAATCAGTGTACTGCAGATGAGATTTGACGAAGCCATGGTGCTGTTCTTCTCAGTTGGGGTACCCCTCTTTGGTGTTTTCCCTGCTGCAGCACAGCTGAAAATTATGTTGACCAGCCAAATGATTATAATTTCTGGATAAGTAATTGGGAAAAAATGGCTCTATAAAAATGGCATTCCTAGGCATGTCAGAGCTATTATAGGCTGCCACAGAGCAACAGTTGAGTCTACAAGGTGGAGACAATGTAAACTCTGAGATAGCTGTAATCTGCCAGTTTAGCCCTATCACTAGATACTTTCCATAATATCTGTTCCAGAAAGAGATATATTTCAAACGATCTTTTAGTTGCTTGGTTTGCATGTATTAGGTTCAGAGAAAGGAAACTAAGCTGGGCTTTGACAGCTCAGCTGAAATAACCCCTAGTAAGTTTTTGACCCTGCAGCAAGAAACAAATAAACAAGACATACAGAGTATATTGAAGTCTTGACTCTTCAAGTTACTGACACGTTTGGTGGTGATGACAGTCTAGGGGCAGGAAGATCAAATCTTGTACTTAATACTCATTAGTCCAAGGCTCCAGGAGAATCTTTTACCAAGCATAAATGACTTCTCTAGATAATATCCATCTGACTGCTAATTATACCACTTGGTCTGGTATTAACCTTTCAAATATTTAATAAAAACAATATTAATGTTTTTTAAATTCCAGTATTTGGCTTAAATCTGGTTGTGTAGTTTTCCCATGTGTGGGCACCTAATAGGTTCTGTATTCTTCGTTAAAGTAGAAGGACAAGTATCCCTGGACCTCTCTAGACTTGTGCTGCTAAATTGCTTAGCAAAAGGTGAAATTAACTATTTAGAATTCTGGAAGTAAGGAAAATTTTTCAAAATGTTTTTACTGAAAATGCACAAGGGAAGGGTTTGTGAGTAGTTGTGAGTACTCACATTATTGTGAGTAGTTCTCACAATAATGATCCACAGGAAGGAAAGCAACCGTGGGAGAGTGGGGACACAGAGTCTCTCCAGGCACAACTCCATAATTTACCTGTTAAGTCCTTAAGTAGAGAAGGACTGAATTCAGTGCTTCCAGTACTCAGTGAGCCCTTCTTTACCTCATGTCCAGAGAGAAGTATGGCAGGGGTGTGAAATTGGGTTTGAACTGCTTTCTTAAATGGCCCAAAATTATTTCTGGGCAAATTCACTAAAAAACCATACAAGTAATAGCTCATTTTTGCTAAACCTGATCACAGTTGTGAGTCAACAATAAACCATCCAGGTGGGTGGAAGCATTGCATTTTGGAGTTTTGTACCAGACTACCTAAACATAAATAAACTCCAAACAATATCCAGAGTTGCTGGGTAGCCTCTTGATGCTTCACAGTTATTCTCATTATGTTACAGGTTAAGTAGGTTACGTGTTTGAAGGCAGCCTACCAGCAGACATCTTGATTAGCTATTTCCAGGCTGAAATCACCCACACAGTTCACTTCTTGATAATTAATTCTATGCAGCACATGTATTGTTGCAGCCACAGAAAACCTGTTGTTATGATCCTGACGCACTTGTTAAGATTATACCAAAATTTGCATGAAAAGAAGGATTCCATCTCTTTCTATTTTTATTGATAATATATATCCGCTACTCAAAGATCAAGAGATTTAATTTTGGAAGGGCATGGTATTCCCAAGCAAAGATAATCATAGAAGTAAGATGTTGTTTGGTGGAAACACTAATGTACTTCCAAGACTTTGTCAGACAGAAGAGCATCTGAATTATTTTACATATCTGCTGTTTTTTAGCTATATGTTGACGTGATGTTTATATACTGTGGGTATGTTGATTAAAACGTGTTGTACAAAAGTGAAAACAGTAGCCCATGCTTATTTTTTCTTTCCATGTCTAATTGGCTGGCAACATCACTGGAGAGACGAGAACAGTACTACTGATTTAAAGGAAATTTCCCTACTTTTTCTTAAACATCTTTCCTTGCTATGAATGCAGTCAATGAAACAGTAATCCTGGGTTTGAACCCAGTACAGGCTGCAAGTGTTCTGCTTGGAACCACAGCTCCAGCTTCCGTAGTAATGCTCCCAGTTTGCACTTTTAATTTCCCAGTATATCCAGTTCCCTGGTTCTCCTGTAGTCACTGAAGCAACTTAGTCACTAAAGAAGAATTTTATGGAAGTGCTTTTCATAGTGAAAATTCCTTTGCTGGCCTATCATATTTTTTTCCATACTCTTTCTTTTCTTCCCCTTATCGTTGCAATCAGGGATATTTTCGGCTCAGATTATTTTAAGGAGAAGGATACAACATAAATATCAAAGGTGTGGTTCACCAAACTAGGTCCAGAAGATTCCTCCCTACCATGACAGACACCTTCCAGCCAGTTGGATGGCCAAGAAAATAATAAATTCACACAAAGCAGATGGCCTGGAATGCCTCATTACTCACAGGTGAGCGTGGGATTCACTAAATCCTCATGGCATCCCAGGAAACTGCTTTTCTCCATAGTCTTCACTCATAAAACTTCGCAGTTTTTCTATGTACCATCTTTTTTATTTTTTTTCTATTCCTTCCTTTTCTCCAACACTCTGAAGTAAAAATATTTTCTTTTTGCCAGCTCAGGGAATTCCTTTCACCTGTCTGCTTTCTGAGGCTACTTTTTCCCTTTCAGTACATTCAGGGTCCTCTGTGTCTAGAGCCACAGGGTGCTCAGTAACCTGAATTAGGCTGGCAGTGTTGCTATTGTCAAGCTGAGCTTGACCAAAAGGTTACACTGGTACTAACAAAGTAATAAAGCTTATTTCCAATTTTTAGAGGTGACTGATTACACTAATTTCAAATTTTGAATTTTGACCAGGAAGAACATACAGAAGTGTTTCTACCTGATATCCCCAATACATAAAGTGTTGAGATGTTAAAAGTGTTAATATGGTACAGTGTTCAATGTCCAATACAGAATTTGTTCAGATGTACAGAATTAGAAACCTGCAGTGCATACTCATCTGCAGATATTTTCCTTCATTAAAATATCCTCTCTTTCATTAACTGCAGTAATCTGTGCTGTTATTTTACAGAAAGGTTTGCCCAAGGTGCTATTACTCATTAACATCTCCTATATCCCTAAGGATTATGTAAACTGTTACCAACTCTAATGCAACAAACTTCTATTAGTAAATTTCTTTTCACTGAGGAAGCATAAGCAAAAGTCTTTTTGTTTTCTGTGGGAATCAAATCAAGGTTAGAGATCCATTTACTGCATTGGGTAGCAAAAAGAAACAACACGCTGCCTCAGAAAGCAGCCTAAAGTGCTGTTAGAAACTATGTTTGGAAAGATTTCTGGGATTTTGAGAAATACCTTTAAAAGGAATTTAAAAATTTAAAATTAATTTAAAAAATAATTTTTAAATTAAAATTTAAAAGGATTTCCTTTAAAAGGAAATCACAGTGGTACTGCTCTTTCTCATAAACACGTGAATTGATTGCAAAAAAAAAGCATACATCTCTGGGAAGTAAGGCTTGGGAGGATGAAGTGGAATGGATACCTCTCAGTGGACATCTTGTAGGCTCACATTTCACAACCCTGTCTGTTCCCATCAGTTCCAGTTGCTAGATTAGTTCCTATTAAGTGTTCCATTTAACTCCCTATTAAGTGTTCCATTTAACTCCCTCCCCTGTACCTTTCACGCCACTCTGCTCCTCAGAGGCCAACTTGATCTGAAACACATATGACTTGCATACAAGATTGTGTTTTGACATAGCCACATAAAAGGTTTTTTTGCACGTTACAATGACAAGACTAGTGGTAAAAGTCTCACAAATTAGTACCATCCATAAGATAAACACACAAAGGTGTTTAAAAAAGTTCATCTGGGGAATCAATATTACAGCCTTTCGGAAATAGGAACAGCTATAGATGTGAAATAACATATATGGAAGTACTTATTATTTCTTTAAATTAAAGTATAGGTGGCTTTTTTATTGGTGAAATACGTTGCACCATTTAAATAAGAGCACAAAGTTGCACATTCCCTGGCTCTGTGCACTACAATCTTCACTATTAGAAGCATTTAACTAAGTGTTCAGGTCCCTACTTGTTCAAGAGCCCTTCCTTAAATGCAGGTGTATATAGTGATACTTAAGCATAAGTTAGGTCCTTTTCTCAACTGCCATTCAGCTTTTTAAATTTAAAATACCTGCTCATTTTGTGCAGAAGTAATTAGCTGTCATCACCTCTTGTGACCTAATGAAAAAAATAGGATTCCATTTAGTTGAAGCCAAAGCTGCTGAGGGCAACCAGGTTGGCACATTCTAGTAGGGAATAAACCATCCTGGTCTCAGCATTTCCCTGGAAGTGTTTCACCTGTAAATCCCAGGTGTAAGTGAGGTCAGCCTTGGCAGCAGTAAGCAGTTGTTGCCTCTCTGGACCGCAGTCCAAGGAAGTGGAACTCCATTTCCAGCAAGGAAAATGAGTTGGTGGTCTCAGCCCAGGTGGTTGTGCGTGGCAAAAATCCCCAGCATAAGTGACATCCTTGATGGCAGAAGTCACATCAGAAAGAGCCAGGACAAAATTAAGCAGGAAAACGCATAGGCCAGCACAGGACCCCACTCTCCTCTAAACAGGAGGAAGAGGAGTAAAGGGAAAAGTCTCTGTAGCAAGTCATACAAACAAGTAAGCATGGTAGGAATCAGTAACAGTGTTCAGGCTGTATTTTTAGATGCACAATGTCCAAAGAAAACCTGAGACACTTCTCTAGACAAAGTTAAATTTTGCACAAGGAGAGAAACAGAACACAGCACACTATATGGGCATTCTGGAAATACTAAACATTCTCTAACTAATTCCGAGGTATAGTTGCAAAAGAAAAAAACTGATCCTGTGTTCCTGTGGGACAGATGGGGAGCTAGTTACTTAATAACTTGTCCCTACATCACCCAGAAAATCTTCATCACAAATTAAGGCAAAAGTTCAGGACTACTAACTTTCACCCCCACTGAAGCCTTATCAGCAAATGCATAAGTACTGCAAAGGTCACAGTCAATTTTTCTTTAATTCACCAGATGGCAAAGATACGGAAGGAAGAAGCAGCAGAAAATTTCCTTTCCTCACCACTGAGGGAGAAGGGAAACTGGTTTCTTTTATCAGAAAGAAGCAAAATGGTTATGGCTGATTATGCAGGGACACTCAAAAAATGAAAAGCACCAGCTATTAGATAACCCTCCAGCTCCTCTGCTCTAGCTGAAGCACGTGTTCCCACATTGTCTCATGCACATTCCCAGCCACCAATAAGGAATTACTTTCAGACCTGCCTCCTTTCCCCAAAAATGCCAGATGTTGGTGGTCTAGCACAGGTCTGCCCAGATTCATCCCATTGCTGTCTCAGCCTCTGCCTGGCCGCCCCTGCAGGAGGCTGGCCAGCATGGTGAGTTAAGCCTAAGATTCTCAGGATTCCCCACAACATAACAGCAATGCTTCAGAGAGTTTCTGCAGCTTGTTATGGGGGATGCCGTGCATGGTTACGAGAGGGTATATTTTCATTTAGTCTGAATGCTTGGCACCCTCAGACCGTAAACAGAAGCCTAGGTAGAAATAGATGGAATTATTTACTTACACTTCCAATGATGAAAATGATTAGTCAATTAACTTTGCTAATATACAGTGTCTTGTGAGAAGATAAGATGTCAACAGGCAAAACTAGCCTCCAGGTCATGTCAAAAAGAACAAGCCCTTTGATATTTACATTGATTTATGGTGAACTATGACAAGTATGTAAATTATGAGAGTTCCTTTTTATGTTTACATTTGTGCATTTTTCCTTGGCTGTTTCTGATGATAGGCAGATTAATGCAGCTACTTACAGTTTGATATCATTGACAGGAAAGCTTTCAGCCTGGAGAGATATCCTGCAGCCCCAACTTCCTGTACTACAAGAGGCTGAGGGCACCGTGTTGGTAAATATCTTCAAGGGAAAATGGCAGCTAAAATTGGCCACAATGACATTACAGGGATGTCATGAACAAAAAATTCCAGATGAAAAAAAGTTTATAACATGAGATAGGTTCAATTAGTTATTCAGATCATTTAAGTAGTCTAGCTGGACAATTATAGATGGCTACCATAACATGACATAACCATGAAGCAATGTGTCCATGAGCTTCTATTTGGGCATCACTGTATCCACCCGGGATGTCTAAATCTCTTCTCAGTTCACTTGCACGTGAGAGTTACTGGGCTAAGGTCCTGCATGTGTTACACACACCACACACAACAAAATTCCTTGGTGTCTCAAACCATGTTGGTGCCTAAAGCTGCCTTCAACTGATTGGCCAGCTCAGGAAGTGAACATGGTTGAACACGGATAGCCTTGACCAGAGGTTTGCATTCATTTTATGCAAATGCAGCTTCACCCTCTCACTGTGCACTTCCACCATCCTTAGTCTAATCTGCTTCTCTAATTCTACCAAAAGAAATGGAGCCCTAGAGATTACAGTCAAGCAACAGGGTTCCTTCATGCACATCTATCTGAATAAAAATGTTTAAGGAATTGATTTTACAAATGCTCTTTGGATCAAAACTGTCCCAAATTCTCAGTTTGGCAAAAGTCGTGAGAGGAGTTCTGCCTATGCTTTTCCATATGACCATAAATCCAAAACCTGCCTGCATCTTTCTGGCCAGTTCTGTGCATTCAGACATCTTTTTTGCTGTAGCACCAACAACTCTGGCCTAGAATCAGTAACAAGCATATTGCTTGGACCTGATTCTATCCTGAACTTCTCCCACATTTCCGCATGTCTGTAAAAAAGTTAGAAGAAGGCTCAAAGCACAGTCTACCTTAACACAGACAGAGCTGTCATCTGCAATTATTTCTGTTGGAGGCTACTTACACAGCTATCCCAGATACCAGCTGTGAAGAAAAAGACACATCTCAACACTCCCAAAGCTTGAATTCAGATCTAAATTTTGAGCAGGTTCACAAGCATAAAGATCATGCGAAAACAACCTCTCACCTGAGTGAATCCTGAGCATTAGCCAAACACAGCCACAATTTCTTCAGGGAAAAGGAGTGTTTCTACAGCAGCTTTCAGATGAGTGAAGGGGAAGAGGCAAGGCTACACCATTGGTTTTTTCCTTCTCTTACAGCTGCCACACGTTCCATCCAGTGACATCCTCTCTGCCAATAATTTCACAGAGGTATGGAACAACTGTTGGGCCCCTTTAGGCTGCTTAAAGGTCTGAGGGTCTGGGAGAAAACCTGGAAAATACAAGGGAAAAAAAAAAGCTATTTTATTCACTATTACTTTTTTTTTCTGTGAATGTCTGCCAAAAGAAATTGGAAAGCTTTGAAAAAAAAAATTTGAATATTTCCACATAGAAAAGGTAATTTCTGTTGGAAGAAACAATAAGAGAAGTAGAGTCTTTTTCTTTAAGGATGTAGCTGCTGAACTTCAAGCAATCTATAAAATTAAGTTTTCCACGTGATGTTACTCCACTGAAAAACTTGCAGCTTTGAGTTATTAAAATTTCTCTATTCCTTTGGTCAAATGGCTTAGTATTGTGTAGTGTTAGCAATACAAAAACATCTCCACATACAAGTTCATGAAGTAAAGCTGAGTATTAGCTATTAGATCAATTTTCATTATTTAAACCCAAAGAACACATACACAAGGTTCTTAGGAAGGGGTGATGTAGTTAGACAAGCACATAAAAGCAATTACTATTCTACCAAAACTTTATTTTCTTGTATTCTTAAACCACACAGGATTAAGCACTTGTATTTCCACTACTTCCAGTAGAAGCATACACTTGTTCTTCTATCTAAACAGTATAATTCTCAAAATTAAGAAAATTTTCTTTTGGTAACAAGTAAGTAGCCCACATTGGTATTTCAACCTTTAGTTATTAGAAAATAAATAGCTTCAAGAGAACCTGAAAAACCTTGTGGAGGAATGCTACTTGCTGGGACTTCAAAACTTACAGAAACTTTGCACCTCCAGCTCTAACTAGAAGCCAGAAGAAATTACCCAGGGCATAAAAAATTACATTTAATAAGCTGCTGAACAAATAAGCTGTTTTGACCTCTTGGTGTAGCCTCATGGTATAACGGGGAGATAATGTCCTATTTTATCAAGCAGAGACTATCTGAAAAGTTGAAATGAAAGAAGAATCAAAGATTCCTACTCTGTAAGAAAAACAACCATTGCCAGGATAACAGAACTTAGAAATCTCCCCCCTTTTCTTGATAGAAAGGAAGAAAACAAGAACTTAAGTCACTGATTCCAAGAAGCCCTGGGCTTTATCTGTTGTCCGGAATATCTGCACAAATCACTTGCAGGCAGGTCGCTGTGCTCTGCCAAATTGCAAGTAACAGAAATAATGTTAAAAAAAAAGTGAGCTCATCATATGAGCTCAGTTATCCTACTGGGTCCTGAGAACAGTAACTTGGAATGGAAATAAGGGCTGGGGAAGTACCCATCATTGGGTATAGTCACAGTCTTGTTAAACACCCAGTTCTCACCCTCTCCATGGATAAGTCACGCAGAATAAGTCATGGGGTAAAAAAACTCCAGCACCAATATGAACAAAAACCAAACAATATTAATTTCTTCACATATTGTGGTAGAGACCAGATTGAAAGTTATCCACTTTAAAAGCTGAAGTATGGCATGTAATCTTATGTTTTACCGATCCAGCTCAGCAAAATGTCTTCTCTTTAAACAAGGGCTTCAACCCCAAGAAACAGTTCACTATTTGAAAGCCTGGCACGATTAGTGCCAAAAATGAGAGTGTTTCAGAGGCATGAGATACATACTACTATAAAAGTGTAACTTTTGCAGGACAGCAGCAGGCACCTCTCCTCTTACACAGGGCAGCTGCTCCAGAAATACTCCCTTGTTTACTGCCGGCAGCGCGCACACAGAGCGCACGCCTCCGCTCCTGCGCCGCGTGTAACGAGGGGGTGCGTGCCTGCCCAATCCTCCTGTCAGCAGATCTTCTCGGTTTTCACTTCTTCTTTGCTACTTTGCAAACTCTCAGCTATTTTTTCCCGAGCCGTAACACGGGGGCTCTTAGAGATTATTGCCATTCTCCCCCTGCCTGTCATACACCTTGTTTCCAAGTATGGTCACTATGAGGGGACTGTCGCTTGGAGCCTTTGTGGAAAATTAATGGCAGACAGGAAAGGGCAAAAAAGACAGGACAGATGGCTCTGTCACCACCACCAGCCTGATGCCATGAGAGCTCTTCAGTGCCTTTGCAAATGCCACTCTGTTCTACGGACTTACTCTGAAGTTGATCCAATTGCACCCTTGGCAGCTGTCTTTCTTCTTTTTTATAAGATTTTTCCTTGTCCTTTGACTTCCCAGGCTCATGCACGTGGTGAATTCAAAAGGTCAGTTTTTAAATTAGTGACTGGGTGCTGATGGTCTGAAATACTGTTTAACTATAAACCTATTGGCATCTTGCTAGAAGTAGTGTTGAATAGTGTTGTTAATAGGGCTTGTTTACTTGTTGGTTAAAATCCAAATCTGGTCAGCTGAGACTCGAAGATGCAGTGAGTAATCTTCTAATTCAAGTAAGCAAATGGAGTGATGTCACCTCACTTTATTCTTTAAATGGCATTCTGTCTAGTTTCACTTTCACAGTGAAACACACACCCGTAGTATATTGGGTGCCCACTGGAAGCACAAAGAGATGCCTCTGCTTATGAGAGCGGTGTCAGAAAAATTGTGGTTTGGTTTATGCACATACTTGAGGAAAGATATGCTTAGGATTTTTTGTGTTTAAGACACGATGAACAGGGTGAATAAACTGTGATGTGATGCCAGGACATACAGTCAGTGTCTGCAGAGAGAAAACTAATCCCTCTGAAGGACTGGGGTTATAATCTCTAGTTGTGTAGTTTCAACCTATATGGTTCTATTTGTAGGAGAAGTTCTACATTGGATACATCCCAACAAGATTTGCTGCTAGACAAGAACAATTCATGTATCTGCAAAGCCTGGTATGCTTACACAACTTTGTTAATTTGGGTAAAACATTTCCAGGTTTGGTCAAAATTTTAAAAAAGGGAGAGCTAGCCTGATGGCCAGAAGAGCAAGTGCTATGGTGTGATTCAGGGTGAAAGCGCTTGTCTAAATGTGAAAATGTGTAACAGTCCAAAATTTGCAGACAATATTTAACAGTGGCCACTTGATGTAGGGAATACCTGAGATCTTGAATATTATGGGAACATTAATGGGAATTCTGAGGCAGAAGCAATCAAACCATCTCCCACAAGAGATTCTTGCCATTCCTGTATCTCTGAAGGTACGGGTGGTTTCCCTAATACCAGGTATAGCCCCTGTTTGATGCCAGCTTTTCCTATGGTGGTTTTGTGTTGCACACCAACATACTGAATACTGGAAAGTTCTTTGCTGGAAACATAGCGACAGATTGCTTTCAGGAAGTCAGCTGACACCCACCTACTGCAGTGAAAAGAGCTTTCTCTATTACTGTGAGTCTGGAGGGAGGGAGATTGCCATCATACCACTATATCGTGCATAGTCAATAATGTCATTCCTTATGGAATAAGCCTGCTATTTCACATGCTCAAATTTTTTTTGCCTAATCAAACTCATCTTCAAGACTGAGTCAATGGAAGGTTACAATGTTGAAGTTTTAATATAAAATGAAGATCCAAGCTGGGCAAAAAAATTAGTCATTCTGTAGCAACAGGTTGCAACTATGCCTTAATATGAAGTACTAAAAGAATCTACATTTTCTGTCTTAAAAATGGACCTGAAATAATTGAGCTTGCTATGTTGTAGTACAGAAGCTGCCAGCACCAAGATTTATCACTTAAATGCACATATCAAAGACCACTTTGTGATAGTCTGCAAGAGGGGTAAACCCTGTTTTTATGAAAACAGAAGCTGAGCAAGGTATGTAGCAGCAGGGTGTCAGGACTACTAAGGATGAAGCACTCTTCCTGTCATAAAGATGCCATTGATTACTTTTCTAGATTCACCTGAATCATTCAGTATTCCTCCTGGTTTTTTGAACAAGAAGAAGGTGTAGCTGAGTTATGCTGTTTTCAGCAGACCTCATGTCTGCTTTGTGTTCAGACAGATTAGGATGAGAGCGAATTTTGTCATTTGCATTTCACAAGACAAGACAATGTACAGTGATAATGCCACTTATGCAGTTAAACAGGGAAAGGTTCAAGTCCTTGTATGCTGACATGTCTGTTTAACAAAAGGTGGTCCTATCTCGTCTGGGCTTCACTGATATGTCAGTGCTCAATGCCACGAACAATAAACACGCTGCTCAGATGCTGTAGACATCACTACTGAGTCTGTTGTAACTAAAACAGGGTCCCATAGCCATCCACTTCCAGGCCTGGAAGCACCTGTCTGTGTGTTCTGCATCCTGTCCTAACTTCAGTCAGTCTGAAAGCAAAAAATGATTGCTGAGAAGGGCATAAAAACCTAACTTCTGTCCAATATTCACACTTGGTAGTGGACGTGCTGAGTATGGGAGGTGCTCTGCCACAGTCCTTCATGAAAGAACTTTGAACTGTGAATGTAGGTGAAATTTCACGTCTTATATTGATGAAACAGGCAGCTTCCACACTCCTTAATTCACTGAGGGTCATCATCTTTGTCTTTTCCAGGATGGAATAGTATATCTACCTTCCTTTCCTATATGTCTCATGATCTCTGTTCCTCTTCCTTCTCATTTTTCATGAGACTTTCCCCAACACATTACGCCTACTCCCTCTCTTTGACTACTTAAATATTCTGTCCTGTCCAGCTGTATGACTTGGGTCTCTCAACCCTGGCCTAGATTTGGCATTTCTACTTGTTGCCCTTGCAGAATATAAATAATAAAGTGTTGTCAATAGAAGACAAGCATGGGACTTTTGTTTTTGTACGTGGAGGCTTTTGTTCATGTTTCCACCTGCTAGACATCACTTAGACATATCAAAATGCATCAGATAATTTCCTACTATTACATTTCCTTGTCAACAAATGCTATAATCCCCACAGGAAAGTTATGTCATGATGAATGGGAGGGAAGAGTCCTCTGTAATCTTCATGGGAGAACAGACACTATGCCATTCCTTAGCTTCTCTTTCATGTCTCAGAGGCATGGCCTCCTTGGCAGCATTTAATTCGTATTTTGTGTTCCCTTTTTATATGGAAATAGTTATATATCACCACTGTGAGATCTCATGAGATGGTTGCAGAAGGAGTTTAGGAATATCAGGTTCTTAGGCAATCCACAAAGCCTAACATGAGGTTACATTTTCCAGGCTGCAAGCCTGAGTCAGGTGCTTGATGGAGGGTAACCAAATAGCATCTGCCAACTTAGAGAGCACTTTTGAAAAACAAAGGTGTTGTTAGAGTAAGCCCAGAATTATTTGCACAAAATTGGACTGCACTTTCTTCTCTTGGCAGCAAGCCGTGGTGCTGTGAAGAGCCTACATGAGCCTTAATGAAAGAGCAAAGCAAATAAAAAGTACTTGTGATTTTAATAACTTCATTTAACAGATAGATGAAGAAAGAATATTTTTCCAGAAAGACCCTCAAATCTGCAGATGAGATTTGAATTTTGGTGGTGATTCCTCAGTGGCAATTTGTGGGTGATAAGCTCAGGATCAAGACTGTCCACTTTAGGAAAAGACAAATCCATTGTTAAGAGAGAGATGGAAACCCTCTATTTAAGCAGGTTCAACTAGGAATAAAGTATGTGTTCCCTGGACTGCAGGCTAGAAAGGAGAGTGCTGCCTGGTGATATAGCCAAAGTGGACCAAGAAAAACCAGAAACAGATGAGGGTAGACACAGTGCCTCTTCCCCTCAGCCATGTCTCCGGTTTTCTCCTATTTCCTACTCCACTCAACATTCTGGAAGAGCAATTCAAGTACTGCTCATGTTGTGGTCAGAGAAAAGAAAGCAAAGATTAAAAAACTGATTGTCTCTCCATGTTTACTATGCCAAAATTTAAAAGTGACACTAATGAGCTACTGCTACAGATTAATTGGAGAGAGAATGAGATCACACCATCTCTCTTTTCTGCTAACAAAAAGTCTGTATTGATAAGCAGACCAAGAACCTGCCTTTCACAGAATGCCATCCTGTGGATCAAAAGTGATGTGGAGGCAGGGACAGTAATGTCACAGTGACAGTGTGCCTATGATTTCTGCATCTATCTGACAAACAACTGACTTGTACTCATTGTAGTCTGGGGAACGCAGAAAGACAAGGGTTGCTCAACATAGCACCTTGCCAATCTTCTCATCAGGTGCACTGTGTGTGCAGCAAGAGCTGAAAATAAGGTCATGCACAGTGACTCAGAGATCATGCTCAGGGTAAGCAAATACCAGAGAGGAGGGGGAGAGGAATGGGGCTGCTGCATGGGCCTGGCAGAGAAAGTGTTAGACATGAGGGCTATATGAACATGGCATGCATGTGCCATTAGGAAAAGAGGAAGCTTAGAATAGACAGGATACCTAGGAGGACAGAAGCAAGGTGTTAGATAACAAGTTATTAAATGTCAGGTGAATGAAAGTTTCTTCTAAACCAGGCCAGCTGAGTGCTAATTAATTCTGTCTGTGTCAGCAAGAGAGGTAAGAACTTAGAGTTGCTCTTGAAAAGCAGTTCCATGAGGTTGAATGAGATGACTCTATTGACTGGACATTTAGAGCAAGAAACATGGTTTGCATGATGTGATGGCTACAATGCCTTTCTGAGGCACATTTAGGCCTTATGAACAATAAACAGGGAAAACTTCCCAAATGTTCCTGTCCATGGTGAGGGGTTGGGAATGTTGGAACCTGTCGATCTTTAAGATCCTTTAGAACCCAGACCATTCAATTCCATGATTCTAAAACCATGGAGTCTGTTACTGAAATTGCAGAATAGGAAATCAAAGTAGTCAGGCTATTGACTTGAATGACCTCTGTAAGAGAAGAAAACTTATCAAAAGGTAAAGCTGATGTGAAATGTAGTGCGTGAGTGCAGTCTAAGGAAAAATGGGTGGTGAAACACCATGTCTCCCCTAAGGCAAAATACAGCCAAGGGCATGATTACCTCTAGGCTCATCTTCCTGCTCACGAGAATTTGGAATGTATTGTGTCTTCATTCATCTTTACCTGTTCTCTAACACCAAAAGTGCAGTGTGCTCTAATACTCCTTCAAAAAGCCTGCATTACCATGGTAAGCTCATGGATAACCAACACCTCTCACCATACAATTGGTTCTCATTTTCCAAAAGAAACATTCTAAAAGAAAAGGCAGCTGATCCAAATTTGATTTGACTCAATGATCTTAGAGGTCTTTTCCAACCTTTAGGATTCCATGATTCTAAGATTTTATTAATCCATTTGAAAATTCTGTTTAGATACCTATCCATGAATTTGTTTTTGGAAGAGTTCAAGAACCAGAAAAATTACATTTACATTTCAGGGCAACAGAGTAGTGAAAGTCCCAGAAAAGTTCACAAACAGTTCTGGACATGAAGAAGAAGTTACTCTGGTCAACCTAGACTTGTCACCTCTTGGGAACAGTTCCTTGAGAAGGGAGCAAGAATTGATTAAGGATCTCCACTCTGCACAAGATTTAAGCAAGAATTGAACTATGATAATAATTCACATCAGATTGCAGGTGCTATATTAAAATTGCTTTTCTTTCCTCCATTTCATCAGCTCCCTTTGTCAGGAACTATGAAGGGAAGGACTTTTTTTGGGAAAGGGTTCTCTTGATGGCATGTTTGCAGGAACAAATGTAGAGAATGAGCGCATTTTTAAAACCTTGCCTCCATGATAAGCATAATATACTGTTCTATCAAAGCAATGGAAATGATTTCCCCATATTTCAAAGTGGCCCTGGGAGTTCAGAGTATCACTTGGCCACTATCAACTTTTATTATTTGATCTGACTCTTAAAACACTGGCAGTTGCAATTAGTCAATATATGTATCCAGAAAGACAAGCATCAATAATGTCAGCCAAAAGAGATATGTGAGTAGCTTCTGTATATAGATGACATTTGTTACTACTGCGGAGACTGAGATGAATAGCTGTGTGTGAGCAGGATCTTCATGTCTGCATAAGAGACCTTAATGACAGTTTGGCCATCTACAGTGGTAGACATTTTTAAACATTTCAGGAAGCCACAATCAGTGTGCTGCTTGATTTACTGAGCAGATTCAGTCTACATTAAGCTTTTGCCATAGGAAGGACAAAAGAAAGCAGGAAACAACTCAGAGGCATCAGGAAATAGCACCTGAGCCAACACTACTCAGGCCAACTGGTAATAGAAAGTGGGAAAAGTGAGACCCAAAAGCAACAAGAATAGATTTTAAAAAAATTGTACAAAGTCCTCCTACTCAATTAAACCCTATATGTTTGAAATTATTTAGCATCTCAAATCAAATACTTAATGTAGAGGCTATAGTATTTAAGGAAGAACTAATCTTAGTTGGGAAACAAAAGATAGTGTGGGCCCATTGCCAAATGGAGGGGAGACCCCAGTAACGAGGATGCTGAATAGCAATTTCTGATGCCTTCTAAGCATTGATCTTCACTGGAAAGACCAGCCCTCAGGCATCTTTGACCCAGGAAGCCAGAGTAAAGGAATGTTGGAAGGAAGACTTTCCCTTGGTCAAGGAGGATTGGTTTGGAGAACGTCTAGGCAAACTTTATATCCACAAGTCCATGGGACCCGATGGGATGCATCCACAAGTGCTGAGAGAGCTGGCAGACTATAGTCAGGCCATTCACAATCATCTTTGAAGACTCACAGAGTTCAGAAGAGATGCTTGAGGACTGAAAGAAGGAAAATGTAATCCCAGTCTTCAAAAATGGCAAGGAGGATGACCCAGGGAACTACTGACCCATCAGCCTTACCTCAATCCCTGGAAAGGTGATGGAGACCCTCATTCTAGAGGACATGTCTATCTGTATGGATGACAAGAAGTTGACCAAGAGTAGTCAGCATTAGTTCACTAAAGATAAATGCCTCTTGACCCACCTGATTGTCTTCTGTGAGGTGGCAGCTACCTGGATGGATGATGGGAGAGCAGTGGATACTGTGTACCTCGAGTTTAGCAAGGCTTTTGACACTGTCACAAGGCTCTTGTAGGCAAACTCAGGAAGCGTGGCCTGGATGAGTGGGCAGTGAGGTGGATTGAGAACTGGCTGAACAGCAGATACCAGAGGGTCGTGATCAGTGACACAGGGTCTGGTTGGAAGTCTGTCACTGGTGGTGCCCTCATGGGTCGATACTGGGCCCAGTATTGTTTAACTTATCCATCCATTGCTTGGATGAAGGGGAGATGCCTCCTCAACAGGTCCTCTGAAGACACAAACCTGGAACGGCCAATATTTCGGGATGTTGGCCAGCCCTTCAGCAGGACCTCAACAGGTTGGAGAGATGGGCAGAGAGGAAATGTCTGAAACACAGCAAAGACAAATGCAGGGTCCTGCTTGGGAAAAACTACCCCATGCTCCAGTACAGTCTGGGGGCTGAGCTGCTGGAAAGCAGCTCTGCAGAGAAGGACCTGGGGAGCCCAGTGGACAACAAGCTGTTCATGAGCCAGCAGTGTGTCCTTGTGGACAAGAAAGCCAATGGCATCCTGGACTGAATTATGAAGAGCATTCCTAGCAGGTCAAGTGAGGTGAACCTGCCCCTCTACTCAACCCTGGTGACACCACATCTGGAGTGCTGGGTCCAGTACTGGACTCCTTAGTACAAGAGACTTGGAGTTCCTGGGGCTGGTCCAGCAGAGAGCTACACAAGGGACTAGAACATCTCTCTTATGAGGAAAAACTGAGAGAGTTGGGCCTGCTGGGTCTTGAGAAGAGGTGACTGAGAAGGGGCATCATCAATGTCTATCAATATCTGAAGGGGGTGCCAGGAGGATGGAGCCAGGCTCTGCTGGGTGGTGTCAAGCAACAGGACAAGAGGCAATGGGCACAAACTGATGCACAGGAAGTTCCATGTGAATGTGAGGAAGAACTTATTTACTGTGCAGGTGACTGTGCATCGGAACAAGTCGCTCAAAGGGGTTATGGAGTCTTTCTCTTTGGACATATTCAAGCACATCCTGGACACAATCCTGTTCCTTGTGTTCTGCTTGAGCAGAGAGGTTGGACCAGATGATTACTGTGGTCCCTTCCAACCATACCCATTTGTACACACTTTTTGAAACTCTATATTCTATTCTATTAAAACATTTTATATGACTTGGCTGACATACAGAGCAAAATATTTAAACCTTAAGATTTAACATCTCACCTATCAGGATGTAATTATAATCACAAACTGGGTCCAACTCTGTCAGTCCTCTAACCCTCCTCCACTTGGTCACAGTCCCTTTGCCAACTGGACAGGTTGCTTCTGCCTTGCCTGGAATTTTCTTGATCTTCTCTTCTGAGTGGCAGCTGTTGGCACCCTTCAAGCATGGGAATTTGCTGGCATATTGTGGGTAAGACAGAGAACATGATGGAGAAGAGCAGAAAAGCCAGGTGAGACCCTGATAAGTGAGCGTGAAGAGCACTGTAAAGAGAAAGAAGAGGGAGGTGGTTTTTCCACCAGACCTGAGGGTCTAATGTTTTATTTTCTGTACAAATAGTAACCAAACAATGAGCCATTTTCTGCCTGGACCATACTGACGAGCCTGACTCCGGTGGCAAGGTGTTAAAACACGCACACACGTGCTGACATTCAGCAATTAGTAAATTCAAGTGCCAACAGTCACAGCCACCATGGTCTCCATGGTGCCAAGTAGAAGGCAGGAATATACCAGATAATCAAAAAGTCTAAATTACTTCCTTGGGGTTGTGGCTAGTGCTTTAGACTCTAGATCCTTCCATCTGGCTCTGCCTTGGCTGAGTTAGCATGCAACCATGCTGGGTGCAGACCTGGAGTCAGCTGAACCTCACTGTGCCCTGAGCTGGGGCACAAGATGGGGCTGGGAACACAGTGCTGAAGTGTCTGACATAGATCTGCCTTGGCATCCTCCCATCCAAAGGGTAGCACATATTGTCACACCTGAGTTGGCACCTGCAGTTTCTCTGCCCCTGCAACATCACTTATACCCACAAGGAGTAAGCAGCCCATGAGTAACAGATGCACTTCCAGTGGCTTCAAAGCTTTTGTTAAACTGGAATAATTTAAAATACCAGACTGTTAATAGCAACAAGCATTTGCAAAAGCACATTTTGTTACTGCTTTGTTGTTTGGTAAGTGTATTTCTTATTAATTTCAAGTATCCTGGTTTGTGCTGTAACTGAAGATCGCTCGGAAATTTCTGCTTGAGCAATGTTTTGAAGAGGAGAGGAGAGGAGAGGAGAGGAGAGGAGAGGAGAGGAGAGGGGGATGTATTAAATAGAGGTATTAAAAGATTTAAAAGACTGACTTGATTGTTTAGTTGTGCAATGCAAGGGCCCATTACATGACAGAAGGGATCAGTTTGCAGGACATCACCATCAGACTCCTTGGTTCAGTGTTGTTATTTAGCAACACAGATGTCAAGGGTGATGAAGGAAGGCTACAGTGCCTATAAAAATGCATGTTCATTTCTTAAGCTCTCTACAATTATTAAGACATCAACCACTACCACAGCCTGCTTACCCAGCCTAATATTCCTTGGGTGATTTCTTGGGTATACCTCAACACGTAGAAAAGGCTTAGGGAGGGATTTCAAGGACAGCCAGTAGTCATCGTTAATGAATTCAAGGAGGGTATCTCAAGCTCTAAGGAAGTACAATAAAGCCCAGAGAACCTTATCTTGACAGACAGGCTGCCATGACCAGTGTCATTGGCCAAGCAGATGAAGGTAGGTGTAATAGTAGCAGAAACAAGTGTAATGGCTATAAGAGTACTGCATTCAAGAAAGTCATCCAAATGTGCACAAACGTTTCAACTGACTTGTTTTTGGCAAATGGAAAATGCATCCTTGTTAACCAGCTAGTCTGTTGCTGTTTCAATTGGAAATAAACTTTCCCAACAAAAGTATAGCTCCGTGTAAACTAGATGTCCTGGTTTGTTATTCTCAGAAATTTTCCATCGTACAACTACATAATGCCAGGGTGAGGAGTCAGGGCTATGGATTTCTACCATGAAAAAAGAATGGTATAATCTTCTCTTTGGCAATCATTATAGGAAGTCTTTGGTCAGAAGGAAGCCAGAAAATCCTGCTAAGTCTTCTCCATGAAGTAGATCAGCTGCTATTTGAACTATAGTAGCCCAAACTGATGAATTACACATGGCGCTGACATTAAATCTTGGTGTGTCTAGCTCTTTTTTAGTTTTCAAATATGTCTACCCTCTGTTGGAGAGTCAACATGTGTTGTCACAGGTCAGTTGCCTAATTTTAACCACTAGTGGGGCTTGCTTATCCTGGGCCAGAAATAGGAAGCCGAGTGATGGTCATATGTCTGACAAGGAGCCGGGCAGTGGGCCAAAACACATTTGAGCTGGATGGAATTTCTTGCCACTGTGAAAATGCAGTGCTAAATCTTCCTCCCCCACTCGCCTCTTTACACACAAGTGGATCCCTCTAGTACAGTGAACTGTCACCCGAAACTAACAAGGAGGATGTGTCTCCCAGCAATCTGAGCTTAGGTCAAAAGTTCACCACTTGCCAGCCCCCTATGCCAACTTGGACCAAGATTTCTGGAATGGTTAGAAAAATATTTTAATGTAATTCACCTTGCTATGCTATTTCATTAATAACCTCTAAAAATGCAAAGAGTGCGGCCTTAAAATTCCTTGACATCCTCAGCATATGACTAATAATAATGAAACTTTCTTGCTGTCGGCAGAGCCACTCTGTGAATGCTCTGTTTTCCCTGGAGTTTCATGGAGCCTTTAGCAAATGCAGTACATTTGCCATGTTCATTTTTTACAGCATAGTAACTGCTATTCAGCCAGGCTTGCCTGAGCTGGCTCTTTGTCCAGCCCACCACACTGCACTCTCCTTTCTCCCTGCACTGTGCTATTTTTCTCACAAGAATATTTTTTACAGGCATAATTTGGACATGCGTGAAATACTCTTTTACATGTTACGTCTTTCTTATTTTCTCTGCATTAGCTCTGAGTCCAGCCTCTCACTGTCTACCAAAATATGTCATCCATGCAAAGCATGGAGCTGTTACCAGCCCAAGACTGTGTGTGCTGAGTGAAAAGGGCTCAGTCCTCAGACTGGGACAGACCGTGTCGGACATGCCATTATATAACATGAAACCAACGTACACAAGACTGTCTTTAAGAGTACATTTTACAGAGATCCCCATCTCTATGTCTTGCTTCAAGCATTTCTTTCTAAAATAGCCTTTGGGGAGTCAGTGGATGAGACTCTGCTCACTGCGGGTAAATCCAGGGCTACAGGATTGCTTTCCAAGTCACATCTGCATCCAGGCTTCTAGGACCAGGGCTTCATAAAACAGGGAGGGTATCTAGAATTAAAGTAAATCTAGATTAAATTTTTCTCTTTGCTCCTGATTTTGCCCTAATGGCAAAAGCAGAGCAAAGAGTCAAAATGTTTTTATTCTCAACATCTCCAAACTAGTAATGAACCAGAAATCTCCTCATCATAATTTTTTAGGAGCCTGTAGCAAGGCACAATAATGGCCCATACAGTGTATTCCCTATCAGTCCTTGATAGGTCTGTCTCCACCGCATATCTAAATCTAACAGGATCATGTTCCACAGCTTCCAGTTGACATGTAAGTATTTAGAGATGCTGTGCTAGATGATTGGAATAGATCCTTTACCCTACTGAAGCCTCCCTTGGCTCTGGGAGGTCTGCAAAAACATAGTTCTTCTTTGGATCTTATGGTTTTCCCACCATGAGAAGCAGCTGAGATTGACTCAAGAGTGCTACCATAAACCATGAGGTTGTAACCCAAACATTTTCTCTCCAACAATCTTAGCCAGAGGAACAGTTCCCTGAGGGCTGTCCCGTGCCATGACCAATTGCTCTGACACTCTATTTTGCACCCAGAGATCTGTTCATACCACACTCACAACATACCAGAGGCAAACAGGCAGGTTCAGAAAAGTGTAGAAAGGAGAAGTGACTAAAATTATTTTTATAGCTGGATGAACTTCCTCCACATTAATTATAAATTATCCCTTTCCCATTGAATCCCATTTCTTTCCTTACCCAGCCCTGAGCCTGTCTCAACTACCAGTTCATTTTTAGATTAAGGTTGTGCCATATGCACTAAGAGTTTATTTCCAAACACTTCACACACTAACAGATGTAATCTTCTAGCACAAGTGAGAGTGATCAGTGAAAGAGTTTTCCAGAGGTGAAATGAATGTGGAATATTTTTCCACAATATTTTCATATTTGCTCAGTATTTTCCTATTTGTTCAAAAGTTTGGCCTAGGAAAAAAAAACCTGAAGCATTCCAACCTGCTCTAGAGGTAAGCAAAAACTAAAGAAAAAGAAACAAAAATTTATCATGACAGATTAATGACCTTTTAAAGTCCAGAATATTCATGAACAGATGCAAATATTTCTAGTCTCAGTTGCCTTGAATTTTGTAATAACAAAATATTAGATTTTGGGAGTGAATTTTTTGTGGCATTGACATCTGACTTGATTTGTAGAAAACAGACAGAGACTAGGTTTCCTCCAAAGTATGTGCTACTGTTACACTTGCACCAGACATTGCCACATGAACATGAGCAGTACTTTTGGGTTTTTCCACACAGATTTTGGCCAAAGTCTCCAATCATCCAGTTGTATGTGGTGCAGGAGCAGCTGCAAGCTGAGAGGATTGGAAGTGTTCCCTTGTAGGGGCTTTCTGGGAACATCTACTTTCCATGACCTCTAGGAGGGAAATAAAAACCTGCTTCTGGCATCTTCTGGTTTCAGAGAAGCATCAGCTGCTGGCCTGGCCACACTCTTCATGTTGAGGCAGTTCTTCTACTGAATGTTACATTTTACAATCTTTTAGGAAAAGCACTCCTTTCACAGTTTTTAGTGAATAATTTCATAGTTTCATCTTCAGACTTTCATTATGGTTGTCAAAGAAGGAAAAAGAATATTTGTGTGTCTATCTATCTATTATGTTTGTATACACATGTGTGTGTATGTATATTTGCATACATGAACATGCATGCACTTTTTAACCACTTTTATGCCTCCTTCACAATGAATTGTCCATCTGTGACAGAATGTCAGAATATGTTTATCTGGCATTACATCCCAGGTGACTGATACACCAGTGCTGAGCCATTCTGAGCAGTCATAAGCCCCATTCACCCAAAAACCCCAAATGTACATGTATTGTATGCAAGCTGATCAGTGGAAAGTAGTCAATACGTGTAAACCAACTGGTAAAACAATCTTTTAAAAGAGCTGTGCATATAACAATTGCTTCTTTAGGCTCATTCTTACAGCACTTGCTGTTGGCCCACAGTGCCAGCCCTCAATCAGCATGCTTCTGGAAACTTCTGTCCTTCTGAAAACCAAGCCTATTCCTGCACTCATTTTCTTCTCCCTTCCCTGCCTGTAGTAAAGCATTTCCTTGCTTCCAGCACTGCTGCTCACTGGGGGTCAGAGAGTCTGTGAAGCTGGAAACCTCAGTGCACATGGGAGCAGGCTGTTAGAAGCATTTTTCACACATCAACAAGACCTGCCCTGTGTAGTTTTACATAGCGTGGTGTGAAAAAAGGTTGTAACAGCCAGCTGGCCATCCACACCAGGAATGCTGCTTATGCAGGGCTGAGATGAGGGTGCAGCTTCCTAGGAAAATGTCCAAATCCAAACTGGGCCTGCAGAAGTGAAGTACACCTGCTGAAGGCATGCAAAGAGTGAAGTCTCACCACAGAAACTGAAGGAACCACACTGGGATCACCAGCTGGCTCCAGCAAAAAGGGTGGAAAGGTGTACTCTGGCAGAAAAGGGAGACATAAACTGAAAGTCCCCCTGTGACAGAAGGATCATCACCAAAAAGCAACAACAGAAGGGAAATCTCTGTCAAAACTATCAAATATAACAACTAAATGGTGATCACTTATAGTGCTTATAGTAATTAACGTGTGATAGGGATTTTTAAAGGTGTTCCAGAAGTTCCAAATGCAAGTAAATTTCCAATCCTTCTTGAAAATGAATTTTTAAAAATTGAGAGAAAAGTATTAGCTCAGTAGAACTGTGGGAAATTAGTGTTTTAGGTTTTGATCAAGTGTTTCTACAAAAGACAACAGCAACCTGGAAATCTTATGAGTCCCTCAAGGAGACTGGAGGTGAATTTTGTCCATGAAACTGCTGCATATTAACTTTCAGGCTACCCAACACCCCTAAAAGACAAAATGCTCTTTACAGTCCTTGATTTAGAATTTTCCCAATCATATCCCTTAGATCTGAAGGTTTGGCTTATGGATATTAGCTTCTCATCTTTTCTTTCAATGACATCCCGCTCAGATTGTCTCTGTTTAGGTATTTGATAGTTTTGAGAAATTCGTATAACAGGCTAGTAGGTAGGTAGGTAGATATTAAATGGATAAATAATCTTGGTAGGAATATTCTAGCAGACATGTAAACTACACCTTTCAAAACATTTGGAGCTCTTCAGTGGGAAAAACACTACATATTTTGGGCATATTTTCCCACATGTTTTAAATATTTTTTATTTTTTCTTAAAAGCAAAAAGATTGACTCTTTTTGTTGATAAAGAAACTTGTAACTGATTTGTATTTTCGGACAAATTGTGAGTACAGAAGAACACAGTTGAAGAAACAAATGTGTTGGGGAAGAGATAATTGCCTCTTTACTAAGTCTGTGAGGATGCTAATTTTTTCTGCTTAGTATTTCATATATGTGTGAAATCACTACTTTAGTATGTGTTTTCTGAGATGCAGAAGAAAATATAATTCTGGCTAAAGCACATAAAACTAGTTGGATAAAAACATGCAGTGTCGGGATGCCCTGAATACCCTTTGGAAAATTCATTTTACCCTTGTGCCAGCTTTCTCTCATCTATGCAAAAGCTGTGAGGCAGCATTACTGATTTAGGAGATTAACACATGCAACTCATGGAGTAGGAGTCATCTTGCTTTTCTCACATAAGAGGAGCATGCAGAAGGGTGCCACAAGGCAGTTGCTTTTAGGATTGTGGTGGAAGGATTCCTGAGCAGGGCAAACTGGAGAACCCTGAACTGATGGACCGTATTTCTCTGATGCAACTGGCATTTGACAGTATGCCAGGGCAACACACAAAAGTAACGTGAGAGAGAACTTGCAACCAACTTCTGAAGCTCCAGTGAAGAGCAGGACACACACCCCAACCTGGCTGCAAGCACAAAAGAAGCAGTTTAACCATAATTCTGCACGTGTAGAATGCAGGGCAAGAGAGAACATAGGAGCAAATAGGTTATATGACATCTTTTCTGACACTGGCTTCAAACACTGTAACTGCACTTGCCGGTCATTGACGCGTGGCACCTGGTGTGTTTTGCTGAATGATAAAATTTGTCCTCCACCATGAGAACACACTCACCCGGGAAAGAGCACAATAATGAGTGTGTGGTTTGCCCTGGAGCATGGCAGCAAGCTGTGCTCCACGTGGGAAGAGGCAGGAGCGGGGTGTCCCATGCGGCAGGAATGCGAGGACTGTGGAGTTTGCTCGGTGCTGGAAGGCGAGACACTGAAATATGGTTTGGCACGTGCCGGCTGCAGCCACACGCTGAAAGACAAGCTCCTGTCCTTGGGCGTGCAGGGAGCTGGGACAAGGCACACCGTGTGTGGGAGAGAAAAGAGCTGTAAGGGGTTCCAGGGCACCCTGATCTTCCTTTGGAGCATGGAGCTGATGGCAGGCTTTCCCCGACAGCTTTTTCTCGAGTGTTTCTGATTTCCCTGGAAATCACCCTCAGCCCCTGCTTCAGCTGCCTGGCAAGCAAATACCTGCCAGCCCCAGGAAGGTGCACAAGGGCTCCTGAAGGCAGCAGCATCCCTGTTCAGCAAAACCAGTAAAGCCAGGTCCCAGCCTATTCCCAGGATGGAAGTAAAGGAGCAAATCAGGACCAGAGACACACAGACTGGTAAAATTGTCCCTGTGGTCAGCAATGGACAGTATAACAAAAACTATGCTTTAGTGATGGACAAGTCAGTTTATTTAATGCAGTAGTTGTATTTTTTCAACAGACAGGGATGCAGAAATAGCTTAGAGTTACCTTCCTGTTGCCCTCTGCACTTGGCCAGCTCTTCAGCTTTCATACTCTCCTTTGCAATAAACCACGCTCCCATCTCACCAGAGAACTGTCTGTATCAATTTCTGAAAAATGTTGTTCAAAAAATTATGCCAAATTCTGAGGCTAAATGAGTCCTGTCTATTAATTTCTTGTGAAGCAGCAACTCCAATTATGTGCCAAACCATGTGCTTGGCTCTTACCAGCTATATAAAGAATCTCAAGAAAAATTGAAAGGCAATTTTTTTTTTTAAAATTTTGTTTTTGTTTTTTTTTGTTTTCCTCAGTTGGGTTATCTTTCTGGAATGAAAATTGCATTCTGTTACCTTTTTATAAAAACTGGATCAGCATTTCAAAAACCTGATTTGTTGGAATAGTATCTCCATCAATTTAACTTAGTAGACAAGAAGTTTTCTGTAATGCACACAAGCCTTCTTCAGCAGAGGTATGAGAATGGGTTACTTTCTCTAAGCTTGTGTCTCTTACCTCCTCTGCCAGCTCAGTGACTGATTCACATGTATGTAGAAACTCTTGGCAGTTCAGGGAAGTGCCCACCTCAGCATAAGAGATTTTTCTTTGAAAAGTAGGACCATGCTGCATGAAGATCCCAGCACATGATCCCTGATATGAGCATTATGATTTGCCTTTGAGGGTGTGAATTTGGTGTGGGATTTCATTTTATTCATGCTTAGTCTAATAATTTTGTGTGCAAGCAAGGGCATGGGGCACAAACTAAATGTCCTCAATAGAGTCTGGAGCATTGTTATATATTACAAATAAGTCACCTGAATACTAATATCTTATCTTTCCATATTAAAAGAGGTAAATTTACACAGATACCAATACGAAACTAAGTCAGAATTCCCATCTGGGCTGTAATATGACTATGCATACACTGTTTTTTAATGGACTGGACTGCAATATCTAGATATTATGAAATTCAAATTATATATTCTTTTGTTCCCTTCTCCCTCACACAGTGCATAACTTTAGTGTCAGTATGTTTGTTCATTCTTTTCTTATTGTTTTCCTCACTCCTTTCTATTCATTTTTCCAGCCTCATTTTCCATGGATGGAGTTGGATTTTGCAGCTGTGACAACTAAGTTCTCTATTAAATATAACCATTAAAAAAAATTAAATGTAGGCTCTGTGCAGTTTCATAAAGTCAGGATATTTTCCAGGCCCTGAAATCACCCCTATTTACACTTAATACATTATTTGGGGCAATTCCAGGCAAAGAGAACACAATTCCCTGTAGCATGGCTCCACCTCCAGTATTTTGCTATGAATTTTCTTTTTATTTTACTTTGCAATTTTGTTGCAAAATATTAAAAAAAAATATTTAAAATATACTCTATTACCATTTTCTAGTGGCATTCTCTCAAAGCTTAGCCAAATACACACTGAATAAAACAGAAGTGAAGCAGTGAGCCCCTTCATATTGCCCACCCTGAGCAATGAAAGTTTCCACTTTAGGAAGACTTAATCACAGAAGTAAATGAGAGCTTTTCTTTTCCTCATCCCAGCTTCATATTGCTGGCAGTATACTAAAGTCTGTACATACATTAAAAGATACACACCTTACCAGCTTGTGCTCTGCTGAAAACCTGATTTTCTTGTTGTTCCTTGCATCGAGCCACTTACTCTCTCAAGCTGCAGTCTTCCTCTGCCACCTACCTCCCTCTCTCTGAAATATTATCTAAAAGAGTGGAAAGAAAGATGCTTCTAAAATGAAAGCATTTACAGGAATTAAAGCCTTAGTATAAAACCACTTTCTTTTTCAAAACAAAATGTGCGAAGGTATGACTGTGCAATCAAAATCACTGAGGCTGGACATTGCAGAGGATCTATATACCACAATTACATCAGGAGTTTAGTACCTGTATTAATAGGGCTGATGCTTAAGAAAACTGAAAAGAGTGCATACACAGCCTTTTTCTGCTTTCACATGAAAGCAGTTTAAAAAAATTTAAATAAACCATAAATCCCCTCTATTTTGTGCATGGAGGTGATTGTTAAGGAAACTTTTCACTGAAATTACCTTCCTGCTCTGAGCAGAGAAAAAATATGTGTTGTAGATATTATTTACAAATACAAAAAATTTGTATCTTGGTGAATGAATCTCAGAACAAGCCAGATTATTCTTCTGGTGGGTCAGTGCTGAGAGAGGGAAAGAGGCGTACACTGATTCAGCTCAGATCTGAATGTGCCAAAACACCTGCCCCAGAAAAACTGCTGCCTCTGCCTCTGAGGGCAAAACAGAGTCTGCTCCTATGCTGACTTGGGAAAAAACTTCCATGAACTTTCCTGTGGCAAAATCAAGCCCTAAATTGAATGCGTTCAGTGTGTTCTCACGCGTGTGAATGTATTCCCTCATGACAGCTCTGGATTTCCCTTCCAGCCCTGCATAATGATCTCTTCATCTGCCGCCATCAGTAGAGGAGAGACAGGTGATGCCTCTGGCCCGTCAGGGCTGGGCAGGACGGGTGAGTGACACGCGCCAGATGCTGCACCCTGAGCCGGGCTGCAGCTCCCCTGGAAATACATCATGGAGGAAAAATCACCGCGTGCATTCCAGCTGCTGCACGGCGCGTCACCGGAGCGGGCGTGCTGTCACATGTACCAGCGCACAGCAAACAGGATCCCTGCCTGGGGCTCATCAGCAGCTAACTGTTAGTGACTGGAGGTGTAGGGGTTTTTTCCCTACAGGGGAAAAGGGGGGAAAAAAGTCATACCTTCAAAGGAAGATCAAAATAAACTCTACAAGCTCTCTGAGATTGAAACACAGGCTTTTCAGGACAGTGAAAGAGACAATGAAGTCGCTGATACGTGTCCCCTGATTTTTAGTTTGTGTTTTACTATATTGATAGTAGTGATCTTTATCTTTAATGTCAGTTAATTCAGTATCCACAAAATCTACCAAGCCAGAAGCTCTTGAGCCTACAGTCTCCTGCATTAATACAGACCTGGAGGCTGGACCTCAAAAACATCCCTGAGAACACCATGGTAACAGTTGCCAAGCCCTAAAAAACAAAAAGCTTTTAGGGATGTGGAGCACAAAGACTGACAAGATAAGAAAGAGGAACAGCATTTTCTATCTTAATTCATTTCAGCCAAATTTGACCCGTGTAAACTCACAAGTAGTGCACTCAGCTATAAGTTATGTGCTGAATCCTACAGGCAGATTGAGGTATTAGAGAGTAAAGTAGAAAGCAGGAATAGGAAGACTAGTGAAACTGAATTTATCATCTCATGGAGGAGGCACTGCACAGTATAAGCGATACACGCAGCAAATAGACAAAATAATACAAGAAACAGGTCAATACATAATCTTCAGTATTTAGAAATATGACTGCTGACATGTAGGAGTATAGTATATGAACACTGTATAGAAATATTTGTATCAGTTTGTTTGTGGACTGTGCAAGACGACCATCAATAAGTTGAAAGTTGATATAAAATCGCACCAATAAATTTAGCAGGTAACATAGTAACAAGAAGACTGGTGAGTAAAGTGAGAATTGGGACATTTGACAATACCTGAGTCCATTGCTGAGTCTCTTGGCATTCTCAAAAGCAAACAGCACATGAATGGAGCTGTTTGAAGAATTGCACATCTACAACCAAGGAAGACAAGAGATGGAAAATGTCTCAGAAAGGATGACTGTACAAGGCATTATGAGTAGGTGTCATAGGCTCACATGGGAACACCACAGTTTTCAGCCTAGTTACTTGCAATCTCAGTCAGATATGTAAGAGTTTAGAAGAAATTCCAGGAGGCCCCCGATACCACTGGGTCCTCCCTACCTCCCTACCAAGCAGTCCGTGTCTTTCTGATACTTGTAGTATCAAAACTGAAAATACAGTGGTCATCACAGTGGGAGAGCACATCAGTATGATGTCTTTAAAATTGTGTTATGGCAAAAAACCCAACAGCTATAAGCATCAGTTGCAAAGAAGGTGTATACCTTCAGCAAGAGAAACGTTAGAAAAATAACAAATTTTTGCCTCAGTATTTTTAAAACAATGTTGAAAAATTACAAAGGTTGCAAATAAATGGTACAAAAACTATTAGAGGAATTGCAGTAGAGCTCCATCTATTTTGGCAGAAGAAAATATTATATGGAATAAAATCAATTTCATAAGAGAAAATATTACATACAATAGGACTGTTTAGATAAGTGAACTAAGGCATTACATGAACCAACAGCTGGAGGCTGAAGCCAAGCCAACCCAAGCTGGAAGAGAAAAACACTGAAGGCTGCTAAGCAGAGCAGCAAACGGCTGCAGTAAGGGCTGGATTCTTCACCCACCTCATGGTATCTTCTATTTGGAAAAGCATGCCTTACTGGAAACAGTGAAAGTCTTCCTGAGCTTCTAAAGAAGTATATTATGAGCAGCAAGAATTATATATGTGGTACAATTGAAAAACCAGAAATGTCCCTTCTGGATGATAAATACTTAATTCTTTAATTGAAAGTGATTCTCAGTGCTCAAACCTTCACACACCAGGGACTGGCAGGCTAGCACTGGATGTAGGATTTCCAGGGAAGGTGAGCAACTAATGTGGTCAGTGCTACCATGTTTTTGTCCCAGTCTTTCTGAATGTTGATGTTTTGTTTCATCATCTATTTGCTTGTCTGGTGAACCATTCACAGTAGTACCCAATTCTTGTTTTGTAAAAAGTTCCAGCTTAGCTAGAAGATAACACTGACTTGCTTTATAGGAATGTTTTCTGAGGCAAGTTGTAACTTTCTGCATCTCATTGTTTATCAGAACCTATCATTCTTTATTCTGAACAAGATTTTCTTTTCATATTACTGCTGTGAAATATTTACCAGTGTATGGCTTAGGAGTAGGCCCATGCCAGTGCTGTGATGGGACACAGCCAGTTCTTAACCCATGTCCTTTCTAAAATTGTGTTTTCCTTTACTGCTGTCATAATTTTCTCTCTGAGGTAACTCAGCTGTTTCTTTCCAAGTTTTTGTAATTCCTTGTGTGACTCAGCCCACCTAAAATTGTTTCGTTAAGACCAAGGAAGATTGTTTTTATATAATTGTAAATACACAGTGAGATCATTAGTGAATATTGTTTCTGACCCTTGGTTCCCAGGATAATTTCCTGTACCAGGACTAATTTCACAGATGCACCAAAGAGGCAAAATACTGCCAGCATTTTTGCATGAAAGTTTTTATTGCTCTGCATTAAGACACTGAAGTTTACTGGTGTCTTACACTGCACAGTTTTACAGTCGAATAACTGTCCGTAGAAGAGACCTAATTCATACCAAGTCACATCAGACCTGATTCCCCAAGCATATACTGGAGCATGAGGTAAAACCCCTGAATTCAGCCCTCAAGGAGAGATTCTCCAGGGTACACAAGCTGGACCATCTCCACACTGCAGCACCCAGTGACACATGTCGCTGGTACACTTTGGGTTTTCCCACACAGTGAATGCTCAGCCTTGGCCAGCGTCAGGTCCTACCTTTGCTATGGCAGAGTCCTGGTGAAGGGCTGGTCCGAAGAGCAGGAGGACATGCTGTGTCTTTGGAGCAGGTGTTCCTTGGACTTACCCTCTGAGAAATGGGCTTTTTTTGGTACCTTGCCCAGCACACTATTACCTTTGAAACAGGCTCAGGTCTGTGTGTGCTGGGAAAGCTCCCTACCTCTCACAAGCAGGGACACGGAGAAGTGAGATCCTGTTGTCCCAAGTGAGATCCTTCAGTCTCTTGCTGTAAGGAGGGAAGGGCTGTTTTTTAGCTGACTGCTTTAATTTGGACATCAGCCACAGAGTGAATCCTTCCCTCTACTGTGATTATTTGCTTACTGCTCTGGATAAATAAAAATATACGCTATAAGTTACATTTCTTATTTTAAACCCTAATACCCAGAGGTCATCCCCTCATTTTCTTGACCACCAACACAACATTGGCTCTGATGGGGGAAGGACACTGAGGCAGAACCCACAGCCACAGTGTTTCAGCCTGCACTGCAGTATGAAAAACGAATTTCCCAAACTCCCAAGAATACAGAGAAAGAAATTTGTTTAAATATGAATTTTAAAGCTTGCACCTGGTGCAGAAAACATTGAAACATGATCATCAGGCACTGAAATATGATTTTGGTGAACGACAGGCATTCAAAACAATTTCTAGCTCTTGGAATATAAAAATGGCATTTTGAAGAAAACAAAATAGGTCAATGTTTAGTTTTAAATATGAAGTTTATCTGCTAAAATTAGTTTAAATATTTCCAGGTCTTCAAAATTCAAAGTGTTCATTCTTTTCAGATTTTCCCCAATACTTTCGTAACCGACCAGCATTTGAAAACTAAGTAATATTCTTTCTCTTGCATTTTCTACGTTTTTTTCTGCTTTATTACAGGTGCTTAAAGCAAAACAAAATGGGTCTCTTCTCACAGTAGTTGCGACCCGTACCATGAAGCTGAACATTTCAAAGAGTTGATATTGAAATGTGAACTTACATCTCTGTTAAAAAACATAATCTGCCTCCTATGCAACTCCTTCAAAACGAGCAGTGAAGATACATTCACCTATTTACAAACTTGCGTGTAGTACTCAGCAGAAAGCCCGGGAGTAAATCCAGTTTACCTTCATGATAGTTTGTTGGTTTGACGTGACTTTGCCCTCGGCGTTGTTTTAGTTTCTATTAAATGCAAAAGCATCGCCGTTCCCGGGATTTGTAATGATTTAAAAGTTTCTGGGGAGATTCTTCCTCGGGAGCAACTGGTTTTTCCTCCTTCGGTTTATCAGACCTCTCTTAACTCCTGTGGCTTTGGTGGTGGCACTTTCCGGCGGACGCCGGACTTGGTGGAATTTGGATGGGGTCACCCAGATCCCTGCCTTTCCCGGAGCTCCACTTCGCCCGGGCCAGGAGCGGGGGCCGACATGGTGGGGGCATCCTCCCTGGGGACAGCGGGGCAGCGCCCGGCGCAGGAGGCGCGTGGAATGTAATGAAATAAACGAAATAAAATCAAAGCAGCGGGAAATGGGTTGACTCGCTGGGTAAACCCCCACCTTCCGCCGACCCCCGGTTCCCCCCGCAGCCCGCCAGCCTCCTGCGTGGCCGGAGCTCCCCCTGCGCCTCGAGCTCCTCTGCTCCCGGGCAGTCCCGGCTGCGGAACCGGGGTCTCCCTGCTCCCTCCGCCTCTGCTGCCCGCCGGGCCCGGGGCTGAAATTCCCCCGGCGGCCGGGGAGCCCCTCCAGCCCCGGCGTATTTGCGGAGGGAGCCACGCTATAGGAAGGGCGGAAGGCAGGGAAAGAAGGCAGGCAGGGGGTGTCAGCACAGCCCAGCGCGGCCTCATCCCCCCCTCACTCCTCCCACCAGTGCGTGGGGCCTCTTAACCCCCGGGAACCTCCCTCCCCCGAAGCATTACTCCACTTTGCAGAACACGAGTTGATGAGAAAAAAAATACTTCTCGGCCGCGGCCAGCCATGAGCTGTTTGGATGTTATGTACCAAGTCTACGGTCCTTCCCAGCCCTACTTCGCAGCAGCCTACAGCCCCTACCACCAGGTACGTGTAGGGGACAGCGGCGAAGAGGCAGAAGGTGGGAGGGGTATGGTCTGGAGGATGGCCATCTGGGGCCTCACCAAAGGGAAAAAGGGAAAAGGAGAAGGGGAGGGGAAAGGGGGGGGCGGAAGGGGGGCAGATCTGGAAGCCTGCGATGGTGAGCGGAGCAGAACCGCATCCCACCTTGGCGCGGGGCTCGGCAGGGTATGTACCCCGGCTGCAAACGACGGGCTATGATAGGATGCCTTGGGAGAGAGGGCGCGATTTTAACCCTCAGAAGGATTTTTACGGGGGTTGTTTGCTTGTTTGCTTGCTAGTTTGTTTTAAAATGTTTGCTTGTTTGCTTTCTTTACCGGGACGA
>WBNO01003431.1:59033-163529 GCA_013400575.1 Peucedramus taeniatus | reverse complement strand
TGCTGCACACCGCTTTCCTTTTAACCCTTCTGCCTTTCCAGTTTTTCCCTCGCCCTTACCCCTTCCAGATATTAATTCTTTCCTTCCCCAGCATAGCGAAAAAGCGGATGGATATAGAGAACGGCGCCCCGGGCCCGAGGCGGGTGCAGCCCCCGCCGCGCAGCGGGCCGGGACCAGCGGCGTGGCGGTCCCTGTGCCCTCTCCAGCGCCCGGCAGCGGGGTCCAGGACCCGTCACAAATAGCAGATAATGTCCTTCCGCACCTTGCTTTCCCTCCCACCACCCCCTCAACCCCCGGCTTATAAGATTATTAAGGGGGTCATTACCTCAATGGCCGAACAGGGAGCCCAGCGGAAGGGCGGTAGTCGCATTATCAAGTGTGCATTATCAAGAGTGCATTATCAAGAGTGACATTATCAAATATACCGCGTGTCTTGGCCCAAGACTCTGCCCCATCCTCTCGGTTCTTCCCTCGCCAGCCGCCCCAAGGCTCTGGCCGCAGCCGCCAAGCTCCGCGTCCTAGCGCTTATTGCTAAGAAACTCTGAGCAGCTGCAGACGCGCTAACGCGCGTGAAGACGGAAAACATCCTGCAAACTTCACAACGCCCGCTGTTTTCCCACTCGGCGGAGTCCAGTAAAAGGAGATTCATTTTGTAGTAAATACCTGGAGCTTCTTGGTGTCCAGGGAAAGGCTGAGTTTTGCCTTGAAGTGTGCTTGAGACTGTCAGGTTTTTTTCCCCCTCTTTGCTTCTACCTCGCCGCTCTGGCTTACAGGACACTCTTTGCACCAGATAGATTTTCGGAGCCCGGGACGGAGCGGCTCTCGCCTTCTCCCAGCTGCCTGCTCTGCTCCGTGGGTGCTCGGCCGTCGCCCTCCCGTGCCCCCGCATTGCAGCCCCTTGGCGGTCGCCGTCCGCTCCGGAGCAAGCTGCAAAGAGCCTTTTTTTGCGGGACTTGGTGCGGGGGACCCGGCGGTGTGACTCCCGCCCGGCCGTGCCTTCCCCACCCGGCGGCTGTCTTGCTCCATCCCGTTCGGCACCTGTGGGTTTCGGTCCCCCAGCCCTATTTGCAAGCCCTTCGCTGCCCCCAGACTACAGAGGGCGATATGGGGGTGTGGGGATTTTGGTGTATGCTGAGGGAACGGCGGGCAGCCGAGGACCAGACTTTGGCATCCTCTCGGAAAGACCGCGGGAGAGGGCTGGGCGCTGCAGGCGGGATGGCGCAGGGCGGGCCAGCGCACCTTGGTGTGCTGCGTGACCGGCTCCGTTTTCTTTCCTTCCCTGCAGAAACTCGCCTTTTACTCCAAAATGCAGGAAGCCCCGGAGAGCGGCAGCAGCGCCAGCGCCGGCAGCTCCTTCTCCAGCCACGCCGCGGCCAGCATCAAGGAGGAGGACTGCAGCCCCGAGAAGGAGCGACCCCCCGAGGCCGAGTACATCAGCTCCCGCTGTGTCCTCTTCACCTACTTCCAGGGGGACATCAGCGCCGTGGTGGATGAGCACTTCAGCCGGGCGCTCAGCCAGCCCAGCAGCTTCTCTCTCGGCAGCGCGAAGGCGGCGCGGAACGCGGGCTCCTGGCGGGGTGAGCGCCCAGAGCGGCTCGGGGGGCGAGGGGGATACGGGGGGCGGCGGAGGCCCCCTCTGGGCCGGCACCTCGTCCCCGCCTCGGCTCCGCATCCCGGCTCCCTCCTCCCTCCCACCAGCGGCTGCTGCCCTGCGGGCATCCCCTGGGATCCGAGGCTAGGAGCTGCCAGCTGCTTGGCCCTTTTAGGGTAAAAAAGGAAAGAATAAAGCCCTTCAGATTATGCAAGGGGGAGTCATGGCCAGGGGGAAAGCAGCCTGAGAGGCGGTCGGGGAAATGGATTGTCTTTTCACTGCAGGTGCTTTACCTGGAGAGGGCTAAGGCCCAACTAGCCATGGAGTGACTCCCACACCGTGACTGTGAGCAGTGTATTTATTCCCCGTTGACCCCAACTTTCAGTTTAGAGTGGTCATAGTGACAGGAGCAAAGCAAAAAGCAAATGTGGGAACCATCTCATCAGCTTCCCACCTCCAAAAAAAAATGATTGTGTGTGTCCCTGTATCTTGCCCTGCACGTATCACCACCCTGACTGCTGCTGGGACGCTGACAAGCAAGTTTCTGAAAACAAGGGCTTCCAGACCTGCCCATGGCCATGTGCTGTCAAGCCCAAGGCAGTGGCTTATGCACAGCTCTCTGTATCCATGCCATATTCACACGGGACAGGCCCACGAGGGTAGTCAGAGCAGAGGGGAATAACCTTCCCCACACTCCATCTGCCAGAGAGTTAGGGCTGGCACTTCCTTGTGGGCAGTCTTAGTAACCCTCCCTCACAGGGCCACCTGCTCAGCCAGGGCTGGTTTCCCAGACCTTGCACGGATTGCTGTCTGTAGTGTCTAAGAATATTTCACGGGTGAGAGATATTCAGTGCTGGAATTGATGGCAGTGGAGGAGGTTTTTTTGCTCATCATGAACTGCTTCCCCTTCTCCCAAGCAATGCCAAGGCTCAGAGCTGACATACTTCCCTGGCAAAGAAGTATTAGGAACATAGTTTTGTTTCTTTCAGGAACAGTGTGCATTCCCAATTAATCAAACATAACATCTATTTGTGCTATTAATAATCACCAGTCCATCTTGTGTGTTGCTAACTGGGCTAAGAAAATGTAAGGTCTTTATCTTTGCCCTGCCAATCTCCAAAGTTCTGCTGAGGGCTTCCAAACAGGCTGAAAATATACCTAAGAAACAGACGGCTATAACAGATGGAGAATTGCCCCGAGATGTTTGAGTAATTCAAACTTGCCTTTAGTCACATCTCTCACTGTTCCTGCCCACTTTGCAACTGCACTGAGGCAGCAGCCGCTTTCCAGGAAGGGTTGGGCATAAATGCTTAGATAAGAAGATTATTGCAAAAACAAACAAGAAAAACCCAATCCTGAAAATTTAAGTGGTGTATAGTAGCTCTCCGTTTCCACTACTGAAGAAAAGAGATGTTTCTCTCACCTTAGGTAACAACCCTTTGCCCAACTACATAGTAAGAAAAAGCTGGAGGATATAGTTGCAGCTTCATGGATAAGCCATAGGATAGGTGTGTTGGATGTTTAGCTGGAGAGGAATCTGTATTTGTTTGGAGCAAGTTCTTATGTTTGTGGAATAAAGGGAATGAAAGGACTGATTTGGGTGCATCAAGGAGGAACAGAGCCCTGGGGAAAGGAGATCAAGGCTTGTGGGGTGTGCTTCTTGCTGACTTTCTTTCCCACTTCCTTTACCCAGATGGTTCCTTCCCGATGAGCCAGCGCATCTTCCCGCCATCCTTCTGGAACAGCACGTACCAGCCCTCGCCAGTCCCAGCCAGCCTGAGCAGCCCCCTGGCAGCTGCCGCCCACAGCGAGCTGCCCTTCGCCGCTGCCACCGACCCCTACGCGCCCACCTCTCTGCACGGCCACCTGCACCAGGGCGGCCCCGAGCCCTGGCACCACGCCCACCACCACCACCACCACCACCACCCCTACATTGGGACACAGAGCACCGCCTACCCCCGCCCCACCGCCATGCACGAGGTCTATGGACCCCACTTTGACCCCCGCTACGGCTCGCTCCTGGTGCCCACCGCCTCCGTCCGCCCCCACCGCCTCACCCCAGCCTCCGTATCCACGCCGGTCAGCCCCCCCTGTGAACTGGGCAAGAGCGAAGCGGGTGCTGCTGCAGCCTGGACGACACCGGGGCCCTTCCCCAATGCAACAGGAGACATGGCACAGGGCATTGGCCTCAATGTGGACACAGGTAATGAGCTGCCCTCGGTCCCTCCAGGTCCCCTGGCTCAACTGCACCCCTTCTCCCTGATTCCACACTGTCCATAGCAGTACGGAAGGACTCATGGTGGGTTGACTGAGGTTCTGCTGTGGGGGAATGAAGTGAGGGTGGAAGCCCCATGTGTGACACCTAAGATCTGTCCTGGGTGCTCTTCTTGGGCTCTCAAGCCCGGCAAGAAAGGGAGAGGAAGGACGGGAGAGGCCAACACATCACATCTCCACAACATTATTTGAATTTCTGATGCCCTCAAACATTCCCTGAGGCTATAGGTTGCTTTGAGGTGCTTTTGTCCTGGCCCTGGTCTTGCTCCTGCATTGAGCAGTGAGAGCTTGGAGCAGAATGGAGGAGTCCCAAAGGTCGCTGCTTGGCCCCGTCCACGTGCCGCCCTGAGGGGTCATTTCTAGACACCATGCAGGTTCATGAACTAGCTTCCCTCCTTAATTACCTTCTCCTACCCGTTTTGAGATGAAAGCACAATTGCATTTACTGAGCAAAAAAGGCAGTGGTCTTCTCCTGGTGGTGCCTTCTGGGGTATCTGGAATCAAGGCTGTGGCTGTGGTGCTGACAAAAATGGATACACAGGCACAGTCAGCAGTGACAGATCCTGAGTCAGTGGTTGTGAAGGGAAGGAAAGTCTGCTCCATGCTGGTTTCGTTATTGCAGCCACTAATGGCTCTTTATGGTGTCCTCACTTTAAGCAGGAGGGAGCTTCTCCAGTCTGGCTTGGGCTCTTCTCCTTGTTTTACAGCCTTCTGGGGCTCTGAAGAGTCCAAGCTTTAGACTGATCTCAGCTGGCAAGAAATGCAATTTGTTTTCCTCTGTTCTTAAATGCCTGTACCTATTTTTCTTCTTCCTTTTTTTTTTCTTCTCTCCATTCTCAGGTTTGCAGCCTCAGGATAAAAGCAAGGATCTGTACTGGTTTTAGAGCTGTCCTTCACTCTTCTTCCCCTGGCTCTCCCCTGTAGCTCTCTACCCGTTAGACATGGTGGCATTCAGAGCTGAAATCGGGTCAGTTTGTAACAGCTTCTGGTCTTGGTTTGCAGCTCGCCGTTACTCCTTCTGTGGTGGATCCCTTCTGAGCTGATGTGCTGACTCAAAGACTCTCAGATCCCCCCTTGCCCTTTTCCAAGCCCACCGTGGCCCTGCTGCTCTGGGAAAGACAACGGGATTTAAAAGGACCTGGCATTGCAAGGGTGGTACTTTAGACTTATTTCGGAGACGAAAGTTGCTCTGTTGCAAGAGGAGAGCCAAAGACATTGAACTTCTATTTAAGCAGACCCCACACCCAGACCTGCAGCCAAACTACTCTGAAAGAGTGAAATGACATCATGGATGGTGATGCAAAACCACTGGCCTTCATACAGGCAACAGAGGAAATTGTGGGGATTTTTTAGCGGTGTGAATATTTTTTTATGGCAGTGAAAGTTATTTCTTTAATGCAACCATGGGAAAGCTACTCAGCAGTTTTGAACTGGATTTTTATTTTGCATTATAGAAAAGTAAAAAGAGAAGAAACTGGAACTCATGAACATTTTCGGACTATCAAGGAACTGGTCAGATTTTGCAGCTTTGTGGTTGTGAGTGGCAAGTGTCTGACTGGGGCCACCTGCCCTGGACTTACAGATAAACAGCTGTTCCCCTCACAACTGCTTAAATCCCAGAAAGATGAAAACCAAGGTGGCACTTCTCAGAGTTTGGCACATTGCATTGGCTGTATAACAGTTGTTTGATTGGGGGTGGGGTTGTTTGGTTGGTTTTGTTTGGTTTTTTTGGTGTTTTTTTTCCTTTTTTTCTTTTTACAATAAACATTTTCTCGTGAAAGTTAAACCCTCTTAAAGCAGGGGGAGAAAGGAATCCGATGAGGAATGGCTCACCTCCAACCCAACAGCCTTTAAAAGGAACACCAGAATGAAAAGCACATGATGGACATTAGTTCTGAGTTGCCTCTAACACTTCCCTTTGTCTACTTGTTTCTGTCATTTTGCCACTTTAGTAGCTCTTTTGTTTGGGGTTTTTTGAAAGGGGGAAATAGATATTTAACAGTAGCAAAGCTGTATTAAAGGTATCTCCTTCTTTCATCCTGTGTACTTTAATGAGGAATTAAAGCTAAATAAGAGAAATGAGGCAAACTGGAAACTTCAGGATGAAGCAGAAACCATATCTTTCACATGGATGAAGTGAGTTATTTTATTATTTTGCATGAAAGATAAATAGAAATCCTAACAGCTGAAAATATTTTCTTGGTGAGTGAAACACACAGAGATAAATACAAAAGATAAGAAAATACGAGACCATTGCAATGCTACATTTTAGATTATGGTGTGGCTGTAAGATTGGTTAAAACAAGGGAGCTACTCCATATTTCTTCAGCTAGAAGAGGAGACTGTAGCATATAGAATTGATATTGCAGTGATAAATTAAAGTGTTATGACCAGGTGATATATAATTAATGAAACAGGGCAGAAATGGCACTTACCCTCTACTTAAAAGCTGACTTTTTTATATCCAAAACATCTGATCCAAATACTACTGTGTTTTGAGGGTTTTTTTTCTGTTGTTTTTTTTTTCTTAATGTAATATCTTTGAAGCTGACAAATTTTAAAGCATATAGTAGGAAATTCCTAACATTACCCCCTGACACTGGGAGAAGCAGTAGAAAATGAACTTTTGTTCTGCGATCGGAGTTTTTACCTTCCAAACTCTCACGAAATTTAGCATCATGTTCACCGTTTTTCAGGAGTGGAGTTATGAATAACCCAAACTTGCTTCTCCTAGGTTTGGTGACAACTCAGTTTCTAGGAAAGAATAGGAATCCTAACAGAAAGAGTTTGACAAAGCAGTGTGAGTACATACTGTGAGAATCTGACCAAGAGCACCCCCGGCCAGAGCTTAGCGAATGGCAGGGAGGACTTGCCGTGGTTCCTTCTGCCAGACAAACCAATGGACATTTTTCCCTCAGCCTCCAAATAGCCAAAGCCCAGACAAGCTGTGAAGGGCAAGGGAATGACCCCAGAATTTACATTATTTTTTAAACCAAAAGCATTCCAAGGTGTTTTATCAAGGAAGAAGGCACCAGCTTTTTGCATCAGAAAAATAATTAAAAACGCTATTTGACTCCAGAAGTTTTAAGTTAGCAGGGTTATTTTGTGAGCATTTTCCTGAGGGCTTTTCCAGGCTGTTTTTTAAGATTTTTTTTTTTAATAAATCTGAATCTATGATTGGTCGTGCTTCACCACAATTATTTACTTTTTCTTTCTTTTTTTCTTCCTTCTCTACAATTCTTAAGGAGGAAGGCCGAGTGATGCAGAACAAATACATTTGGAAATATTCGTGTAAGCATAAATGAGTAATTTGCTACATTGGCATTTACAATTCATTTTGACTGTGAATATATATTCAAGCATGAGAATTTATGCAATGAATTAATGAATATTGATTTTGGCATTTGTTCTGTGGGTACATTTTTTACTGCTTTATCATGAAAGTGTATAAACACAAAAGCCAAGACAGTGGCTCGAGGTGCTAAAAGTACAAACAATTTTTTTTAGATGGTCCTACTCTGGGTGGACTGCAGCCTGAAATCACACATGCCCTGTTTTGGTTAATCCTTGCAGTTTTGCTCACTCTGTGTTTTTCTGATTCCTGAAGGAGCACTCACAGCACCAACCTCTAAGGCTTGGGCATAGTCTTTGCAGGACCCTGGGGCCACAGCTCCTAATGCAGTAACAGTGTACATGACTCTGTGCCATTTCTCAAGTCTGTTTTATTCCTCTTTGCATCATAGGTCATTACTCCCTTGGTCATGAATGCTTGCAGAAAATCTGGAATTACAAAAGAAACCCTTCTTAGATGTTACGTAAATATTACCTGTCACATGCTTGTCACACACTGAAAGGGATGTGAGTCCCCATCTCTGCAGCCTGGACAGCAGATCCTCTTGCTGTCCCTTTCTGAATGTCATGCACCACACTGTGCTCTCTAGCTGCCCACCTGACAAACAGACTAGTCCAGCTGGGACGGACAAACAGACGCAAGCAGCTTCAAACCCATTCGTGCGGAGTCCAGCGAAGGAGGCAGAGGGACAGCATCTGCTGCAGAGCATGGCAGTGCTGGACACAGCAAGGTTATCTGCTGCTGCCCAATGGCAAGAGTGTCCTCTCCACAAGGAGCTCCCAAAATGAGTTCTGGATGTATTCACCCCAGGTATTTATCTCCCTTTCTGGAAATAGCTGAAAATTAGCAAAGCATGAAGGAGTACTGTTTTAATGATCTCTGAGGTTAAAAGTGATCTATCAAGGGAAGGATGGAGGTGGGGATAAGGCATGGTATTTGTGGGTGCAGTCTCCATTTTATTTTAATGAGGTTTTTGCTTCAGCACAGCTGCAGTCTCAAAAATGAAGCATGAAACTCTTAAATGCATATATGTGCCCCTACACTTAGAGTCTAAGGTTGGAGAGCCTTAGGGTGGTGTTGCTTACTTCTTACCTACTTTTCCAGTGTGTTTGCCATAGAAGGCCCCAACAGAGAAGGAGGAAGGGAGGGGACAGAGAGTGAAACAGAGGTTGGATACTTTTTTTTGTGTCCCCTAGACCGTGTGCTGCTGCCTCCGGGGAAATGTATCTGCCCTGTCTCGTCCTTGGGTCAGGAGCTGCCGACCCTTCTCGCCTTCCCTTTGAAGACATATTTAGGCTCACAAGACAAGCTCTAGCTAGGGCTTAAATGTTGGGCCCTTCTTGGAAGGGAGGAAAATGCTGCTGGTGGCTTTGGATGCAGCAGCGTTCTCTGACTGACAGTTGCTGTGCATCTTTTTCTGGGCAAGTGCTGTAATTAAAGTGCCCTTTTGATTACAGAAGGATGAGGCAGCTCCTGTGGAGGATTGTAGTGTCCTGGCTGTCTTCCCGGGCCTGCCACCCAGAGGAGCAGTTGCAGCAGGGAAAGGAGTTCTCTGGTTATTTTCAGGAGTGAGACATCGAATTTGTATGCTAGGCAATTTTGCATAGGGAAATGCAAGTAGGAGATTATTAAAAAAAAAAAAAAAAAAAAAAAAAAAAAAAAAAAAAAAAAAAAAAAAAAAAAAAAAAAAAAAAAAAAAAAAAAAAAAAAAAAAAAAAAAAAAAAAAAGAGAAAAGTTTTCCTTCAGTTGCTTCCCAATCTTTGGGACTACAGCCTGGAGAACCATACTGTTAATTTAGTTGCCAGCATGGTAACACTATTATCCAATCTGGATGTAGTGATGAGCAGCTCTGCCTGGGTTCTCATGTCCATTTCTAGTCTTAAAGGAGGAGTTACTTCTGCAGTGCACCTTCTACTGCCTCCTTGGCCAGGTATAACCCAGGAATAATGTGCATCAAAGTTGTCAGTGCAAACTGTAGCAGAGAGGCCGTGGGGTGCTATGTCCCCATCCTCCTGCCCCTGCCCTCTCTGCATCAGGTCCCACAAGAGATAGGGAAGGTGCTGGAAGAGCCCGTTCAGGAGTGCAGGAGTGTAGGAGTGCAGGGATGCAGAGAGCACAAATGCAGATGTGCAGGGTGCAAGACTGTAGAGTGTAAGAGTGTGGGGTGCAGGTGTGCAGGGTACAGAAGTGTAGGTGTGCAGGGGTGCAGGGGTGAAGGGATGCAGGGGTGCAGGTGTTCACTCTCCTGGGCCCCCGTCTCATGCACGGGCACTTCCATTTGCCATGCTTGGCTGCAGCCCACAAAGCACAGGCTGGCCAAGGACGGGAGCATTTCTTTAGGTATGTGCCAGCTGCTTATTCATTCACAGTAAAGGCAGGATAAACACCTGGCAGGAGTGCTGGCCCATTAGGAGATGCAATGCCACATTGGATACTACTGAAGGTACTCCATCTCCCTGTGGCATGGTGCATTTCCTTCTACACTACCTGGCCTGGGTACAGCTGCATGGTGCCCCTCTTCCCTCATCATACCAACCAACTTCTTCATTCCACCCCAACTTCTCCACTTCTCCTCTCTTTGACTTCTGGTCCTCAGCCTGGACCCTGCATCTTATTTCCTCTCTGTTCTCCTGCTTCACCCAGGCTTTTCCCTCCTGTACTTAGTACTCTGGCCCCACACCACAGCAGCAAGGAGCAAAGAAACAGCATTAGGAGGGACACAAACTTTCCTGCCAATGTTGTTTTTATAGAGTCAGTGTTTACATGATAAACAGAGTTGGACAAACATGAGCCTTTTCAGGAAGAGCCAGTGCATTGTTCTCAACCCTGCACTGAACCTCAGTGGCAGGAACCAAGTCCTAACCCCTGATTCTGATCCAGTGGTACAACATCTTTTTTCCAGAAGCTGGGCCCTAAAGAACTGTGACAGCCCCAGTTGCACACAGACACAAATGATTATTCTCTCTTGACAGACCTACAGAGCTCCCTCCTTGTATTTAACTGCAGTCCAAGTGAGCTGGATCAGGAAAGGGACACTTGATAGCTGCTGTTTCCGTGGTTGAAATATTTGTGAAGTTAGCGCATAATCTGAAAGCAGAAGCTAATAAATTATAGGGTGCTAATTGGGGCCGGAGTGGAGCCGTCAATCATATTATCCTAAACACACAGAGACCCTCATAACCTAAAAAGGCAAGAAAGCCTCCAGGAACAGCTCCCAGTTGTCACTAGCCATGACCTCCACTTCAGTGAGTGCACAGAGAGTCAAGACAGAGAGTTTATTCTGCAAAGAAAATGCAAATCCTGTATTTAAGACAGCACTTTTATTTGATTTTGTTTACACTCTTTGGGAGTGTATTTCCAAGAGAATATTACTGGTTTCCTTTGCCACTTAACTTGACATTTCTGCCATTAAAAAAAAAAGGTGTAGATCAGATAAGAATTTGCAATATTTATATTTGTATAGTCCTTAGAGTAATAGTCATAAGACTTTATTCACAGTCCAACCTCCTTGCACATAGGCTTGTTTTTTAAAAGCCATCCTATCACTCATATATCTTTTATTGCTTCCCGTGCCCCAGAAACACTTAGGACCTGCAGGACTCTGTGATCTGAGCCAAAACATAACTGTGCAAACATGGTAACTATAGGGTGTTTGCAGCTATTGTCACTTTGTCACTACTTTTTTTTATGTTGCTTCCATTAAGATTAAGTATTTTACTCATAATATAAAACTGATTCAAAGAATTCTAAAGAGACTTTTAGTAACATGTTTCCCCAGAAATTTATTTCTGTTTGTAGATAGGTAGGCATTCCAGAAAGTATTCTCTGAAGAAAACATCTGAATGGATCATATCACCTTGAGGGCCATCACACAGTGCATGCAGGACAATCAGGCTCAGGCAGCATGGGCTTACAAAAGGCAGGTCTTGCTTGATAACCTGATCTCCTTCTATGGCAAGATGTCCCACTTAGTGGATGAGGAAAAGGCTGTGGATGTTGTTTATCTAGAGTTTAGCAAAGCCTTTGACACCATTTTCCAAAACATTACTCTGGACAAGCTGGCTGCTCCTGGCTTGGCTGGGGTTTTACCCAACTCACTGGGTAAAAAAGCTGAGGCCCAGAGAGCAGTGGTCAGTGGTGTTGCATGCAGTGGGCAGCAATCACAAGTGGTGTCCCCCAAGGCTCAGTACTGGGGTCAGTCCTGTTTAATATCTTAATCAGTGATATGGATAAAGGAATTGAGTGTTGCCTCAGTCACTTTGCAGACAACACCAAGTTGAGTGGGAATGTTGGTCTGCTGTAGGGCAGGAAGGCTCTGTGGAGGGATCCATGGGTCAAGGCCAGTTGTGTGAGGTTCAACAAGGCCAAGTGACAGGTCCTGCCCTTGAGTCACAACAACCCCAGGCAATGCTAAAGGTTGGGGGAAGAGTGTCTGGAAAACTGCCCAGAGGAAAAGGACCTGGGGGTGCTGGTTGGCATCCAACTGAACATGATCCAGGTGTGCCCAGGTGGCCAAGAAGGCCAATGGCATCCTGGCTTGTGTCAGAAATCATGTGGCCAGCAGCACCAGGGAAGGGATTGTCCCTCTGTACTTAGAACTGGTGAGGCCACACCTGGAATCCTGCATCCAGTTCTGGGCCCCTCACGACAAGAAGGACATTGAGGTGCTGGAGCATGACCAGAGAAGGCAACAGAGCTGGTGAAGGGTCTGGAGCATAAGTCTTATAAGGAGCAGCTGAGAGAGCTGGGATTGCTTAGACTGGAGAAAAGGAGACTCAGAGGAGACTTTATCACTCTCTACAACTGCCTGAAAGGAAGCTTTAGTGAGGAGCCAGGAAACAAGTGGCATGACAAGGGGACATATCTTCAAGCTGTGCAAGGGGAGGGTCAGGTTGGATATTAGGAAGAACTTCTTCATGGAAAGGGTTGTCAAGCGCTGGAATGGATTGCTGTGGTGGCAGAGTCACTGTCCCTGGAAGTGTCCAAGAAATTACTGGACATGGTACTTAGTGCTATGGTTTAGTTGACAAAGTGGTGATGGGTCAAAATTGGACTTCATGATCTTGGAGATAATTTCCAGCCTTTATTCTGTGAATCTGTGAAGGGCATCAGAGCTGGTGAAGAGTCTTGAGCACAAATCTTATGTGGAGCAGCTGAGGGAGCTGGGGCTGTTTAGCCTGGAGAAAAGGAGGCTCAAGAGTAACCTTATCACTCTCTATGACTACCTGAAAGGAGGTTGGAAGAAGTGGAGGTCTGTCTCTTCTCCTAGGTAACAAGTGACAGAATGAGAGGAGACAGCCTCAAGTTGAACCAGGGGATCTTTAGGTTGGGTTTTATGGGACATTTCTTCTCAAAAAAGGCTATCAAGCATTGGAACAGGCTGCCCAGGGTAGTGATGGAGTCGCCATCCCTGGAAGTATTTAAAAGATGTGTAGATGTGCTGCTTAGGGACATGGTTTACTGGTGCACTTGGAAGTGCTGGATTGATAGTTGAACTCAATAATCTTAGAAGTCTTTTCCAACTTAAAAGATTCTATTCTATTCCAGAAAGAAAATCCAGCTATGTCAACAAAAATTTAAAAGGAATTAATATCGAAACAGGGAGTGGTTATTTTACAACTCTGTTCTTATAGTAAAAGATAGAAGGCAGCGACGAACATCCTCCAAACTGAAGATGCCATACAAAGAAGTTAACACATCATAAAAAAGGTTATTTATACAGCAGTATCACTTATGTCAGTAGCAATAACAACAACATTTTGGCATCTTCACTTGGCTTTGATACCCTGGGTTTCTGACTATTTTTTAGAGTTAAAACATAATATCAGTTAGAGTTGCTAAGTGTTATTATAAATAGAGCCATGATAGTTTGAAAAATCCAGCTGATTTGCAAGCTTCTGCAACTAGAAATGTGTGTGTAACAAAGATTTTCAAGAATGAATTAAATGAAAGTGAGTTTAATTTTTTTAACCATCAACAAACCTGCCAGGGCTGTTTTACAGACATTCTTTTCTGCAACATCCTTTTTCAGGTCTAGCTGAATTAATATCAACTTTGTGTAGAAAGAGGTAAATTTGAATCTAAAGCTTGCCTTCACCATTAAAATGCATAGTCCTAAACCCAAATTAAAGAGGATCAATTTCACCTGGTTATGCTCGTAAAGCACACCTTAGGACTCAAATCATCACAGATAGCATGTCACAGATGTCAAAGAAAATTAAAAAAAAAGAGGAAATAACATGGAGACAGTCAATTCAAATAGATGGTAAAACTTTCTTTGCTGAAAATTGTTGTGGAAAACAAAGGTGCAGTGACTCTGCTGTCAGGATATTTGTGACCTTCTATACAAGTGATGAGAGAAGTGAATTTTGAGGGACATTGTGATCCAGAGGGTGTTACTAGGCTCTGTTATCTAGGGTACCACGAAAGCTGAGGAACAACAACTTTAGTCTCAGTGCTGGATCCTGGCTTGTGGTTCTCAGACAGATTAGGCTGAGGTGAACTAAGTCCTTGCCTTTCTTGTCCTCACCACTTATGAGTTTCTGCAGGTAACAAAGACTTACAGAAAAAAAACTCATGTTAGCAGTGTAGCTATACAACCTTTTGCTTTTCTAGTGGTCATTTTTAAGTTTTCCAAATCCTGTGGTGATGCCATTGAATGAATGACAGTAAAGTCTCCTGGAGAAGATGAGAGATGAATGTTAAATATAAAAAAGGCAAAGAAATCGTCTTGACATCCCAAGTTTTTCTGTCCAACGTGATAAAACCAAAGATGTCTTTTGCCTTTCATATCTCAACAAATCATCCTTTCAAGCTGTATAAATTTTCCCTTCAGACCTCTTGACAGCCACATTTCCATAGCTTGTGTCACTGGGCCCTCCCTCTGTGGCACATAGGAATCAGAAGTAGATCCTGCTAGAGCCTAGCATATCTCTCAGCTACATGGACATTTCCATAATTTTATCTTCTATCTAATAAGAACTCAATATTCTTGTCATAAAACATTGTTTTTCTTTCATGGTATCCTGATTATGAATCCCAGATAGAAAGCATGAGGTACACAGGTTTTAGATAACTCTGGTCATCAGTATGTGCCAGCTCAAAAGCTCTTGCAAGCAGCCCTGAAAAACAGAAATGCACTGATGGGATGCTACCACCTGCTGTAGACCTGAAGAGAGAAGACTTAAAATTCAGAAGACTGAAAATTCTGCATTAGTAAATCAGTAACATCTGCCATGGTGCTCCACATTTACAAAATAATTTGCAAACATTAATTAATCACCATGGCATTTGTGTTGAGTTGTAGGAAATTCTAATCACAGGCAGAAGTAGAGTATTTTTCACCCATTCATATGCATGTCAAGTCTGTAGACAAACCAGCTACAGACATGTGATATATCCATGTCTATCCAAGCACAGCTCAGAGCTCAGCCATGGCTGTTTGGGAGCCCAGCACTTGTGGGATGTGTGTGTGGCATCATGTGTGCACCGTGCTCACCACTGTTGCTCAGTGTTTGTGCCAGCAACAAGAAACACTGAAGAGCCTGAGACAGGAACTGGCTATGGCCCAGAGACTCAACTGGGGCTTCTCCTGATCAGTGCCTGGGAGCACATGCCTCTTCTCCCCAGCAGCTTAGAGACTGTTCTGGGTTGGAGTTTATTCACAGCAGCTCACCTCTTGTTGTATATTAGATTTGCAACCAAAACAATACTGATAACATAGCAATATTTTAGATATTGCTGAAAAGTGCCTGCACAGAATCAAAGCCTTCTCTGCTTCTCCCTCTATGCTCCCTCCCCAGTGAATAGACTGAGGATGCACAAGACATTGGGAGGGGACACAACCAGGCAGATGACTCAAATTAACCAAAAAGATATTCCATGCCATGAAATGTTATGCTCAGCAATAAAATAGAGGAGACTTAAAGAGATTAGTTCTCTTTTTTTTTAGGAACTGGCTGGTCATAGGTCTACCTGTCTCACCACAAATTTAAGCTAAACATTTGGAGACAGTTTTTATACTGCTGTACATCAGCTTAGCTTAACATATCTAACCTGGTTTACTGCAGCTGAAAATTGGGTCCACATGCCTTATACTACCCTTATCTCACATAGAATCCTTCTGATAAACATCTATTTCTTTTAATTACATAATCACCCTTAAATCCATTATATTTATTTAAAGTCTGTAGCCATGGAAGTCAAGACATTTGAACTTAAGGGTTTCTTGACTCTTTCTCTTGATCTGTGATAGGAGGAGGTAAAAATAGAGGCAAACACAGGCCAGGTAGTACCCATTTCCCTGCCCAAGAGAGAATGTGTTTAAGATGTCTTTCATTCTCTTTGTTATCCTGTCAAAAAGCAGCATGAAAACTGCTGTCAGACCTGCCTACTGGAAGGCAAGAGGTGACCTCCTAATTGACTAAGTGTTGCTGAGAAAGACTTGAATAATCAAGAAGAGTTTGAATGAAGAGAGGAAGCAACACTTCAATAAGACAGAGAGGGTGAAATCATGAAGATGTGTAAGGAGAAGGGTGATACAAAAGTATGAGGGATTAAGAAACTCTTTGAGTGAAATCATGGGTGGATACAAGAGAAGCTAAATTTGCCTGCATCAAATTCAGCTTTATTGTAACTCAGTGGAATAGTCACATTTTTATACTTCTCTAAAGCAGGAAAATGAGGCAGGGACAATGGAGTTTTGGCCAGTGTATGTGTATAGCCATGCTCAGAGCTCACACTGTATCACTGAGCGTGACTCTGATGACTGCAATTACTGGGAAGGGTAGGTGTTGTGTCTTCCACTGAATTCAACAAGTTATAGATCAGGATCCTCAACTTTGGATCAGTAAGTTAATTTTTTATCCTCTCCAATACATTTTTCATACTATCAGGTACAAAAGGCATGGATCGCTGGTCAATATCCTAAGGTTTCATTTACTGGCAGTGTATTAAACTTGATACTTTTTTCTCATCACGCTGTGCTAATTGTTTCATTAAAACTAGGCTTGCCTTGCAACACTTACAAAATGTGAGCACAACAAGAATTTCCTTTCCCTTTTTCCTTCTGTGCGGCTTTGTATGCTTGTGACAGCTTCAAGACCTGGAGGGCATGACTCCTGACTGCTCTCTGTCACTGATGCTCATCTTTCCCACTAACCCAGTTTACACACGTTGGTTAGGCTCTTCCATGATTCTTTTTTAATGCAGACCTACACAAAACTGAATTGACTTGGAATATCACATCACAAGTGCTCATGAGGCCTGTGAAAGGTATTGTCTTGACAAAATTTTGGGAGGATTCAAGGTTTCTCCTGCTAAAGGAAAAGCTATCATATGGGGTCCTGTTGTTCAAAACCTTTATGGCTTGCTGACTGAGCAGTCTTCTTGACTCAAGTGAAACTGTGCACACAGAACACATTCAGGTATGGTGGCTACAGATTAGGGATCCTCCTGGTGTCTGGCCAGCACATACCATACGTTAGCAAATGTTAGTAATTTTTAAATTACCGAAATGGAAGGAATCACTGTACAACAAATCAAGCAGCACTCAAAGAGGAAGGAAACATAATACAGTATTTATTTGTTTTTCCATTGCTCACAGTCTGGTGAGCATGGTGAAGTGCTGCAATTGTATTTATTAGAAAATCTGTCTTTGACACTGATTTGTAGATGAAGAAAAATATTTATATAATGCTTGAAAGAGCTTTTTCAGGAACTTTGAAGAACCCTAATTCAAAATATCTTAATTTCTATTTCATTTTAGTAAAATCTTGAGACTCCAATTTTTTTTCATGTGTGTTGAATCTCCATTTAAGAAACTTTTGAAACTTGATTGCTGTGGATTTGCTTCTTCAAAATGTATACATTGACATCAGATGGAACATTTACTACTTTCTAGTGTGCCCCACTATCAAATATTTGCATAAAATTATATCATGTTTCTAGCTTCCTGAAAGATGTCAGTGAATAGCTCTGTATAATTTGGAAACTACTGCTCATGATGAAAGGTCAGAAAAAGCTTATTGCTGACTTTTATTCAATAATTATCTGTATAAAGTTTTATTATATGCTTTGAGTTGATCTCCAAACACACCAAGGAAGAGTACCTCCTTTCACTCAGTATGGTAAAAAATAAACAAGGATGATGGACACTCAAAAAGGAAAGGAGAAGAATGTAAGACACCAGGACTGTCCAGACTATCAGATCAATTTCTGTGCAACTTAATATGAAAGATGATTGCAAACATTTGTTTAAATTAATTAGGGAAACAGACCACCCACAGCAGTGGACAACCTGGTTACCCTTCTTCAGCTGCTTTCTGATTTGGAGTTTGGTATTTGCATTGTTTTTTTCAGTTTGCAAAATCCTGTTTGTGCACAGTGAAGCTAGACTTCAGCTTTTTGGTTTTATTCACAAATGAGCTGGTCTGTTCTTTGAAGCAGTATACCAGTACTCCCTTTTTGGAAGGGCTGCCTTGTGCTTGAGGCATATGTGGTTGCATAAACTTAATACCACAGTGAAATCTCTTACTGTCCGATACAAGTTTTTTTGCTTTAAACTATCTCCTGTGAAGCACCCAAACCATAACATGTAGAAAATCAAAGGCTGTGTAATTGCTGTCTTATCCTGATACACACCATTCAGTACCTTGTTATGTTTTCTGGTAGTTTTATTTAAGAACTGCACTTTTTTCAGACACCTCTGTAAGTATAATAACATGCAGAATATTTTCCTTGACTTTTATCTTCTTTAAAGAGTTTTTTCTCTTCTTTCACTCTCTTAAACAGCAGTAAGCAGACTTAACTAATTTCAGCAGAATTGATGCTTTCTTCATCTGGGTTGCCTTCTTTGACTAGTACCAAATAATTTAAGCCCTCTTGATTCCTTGTTTCCATTAGTGTGGCTGAAAGAACGCTGTCTGAATCTGCACATGGGATATCATTATCTACATTAAAAGAAAAAAAAAAAAAGACAAAAGAAAACAAAAAGGAAAAATATTTTTAAAAATTAAAGGAAAAAAAAATACAGCAGCCCAGTAATATACATGTAACGTCAGAAAGCAAACAAAATTGGACAGCTGTTGGAGAAAGTTGGTCTAGTGACCTCATAAGAATGATGATTCAAATTTGTTTTCTGCTGTTGTCTGTGTGCACCAGAACTTTAAGTAAATCACTTGGGAAAGGTTGCTTATACCTCCAGAGGCAGCAATACTGTCATGAATGCATGAGTTGCTTCTTTTCCTTGTAAAGAAGCATAAAGAAAAAGTGATTTTAATCTGAACCTTTGTAGTAATCCTGCTAATAATACTGCTAAAGAGTCCTGTAACATTAGCAGTTTTCTATCTACAAAATCATTATACACTGTCTCTCTAATGGACTAGTCTAGACTTCTGTCTCTGTAGTATTCTGCCCTTTTAGAAGCTTAAACTTGGCAATCCAGTGTGTTTTTCACATTTTAAAAAACTTTCAATTTTTTCCCTAATTTGATGCAGTTCACATATACATAGTTGCCTGAAATTTATTGCAGAGGATATAAATTTTTTAAAATATAAAAATTGTTCACTAAATGCTCAAGTTGTAACTGCTACTACTTTTGCATTTATTTTTGTAACGTGTACCTTCTTTTATTACACTTCCGCCTTATTTTACTTCAAAACTGAAAAATTAAGCATGTGACGTTCAGGGTTATCTGTTCAAAGGAATCACAAGCATTGTTCCATTCCACCAGGCAAGACACAATTTATTATGTCACTATAATCACACATCTCCCCAAGCTATAAAGTCGGAAATTTATTCCACATGCTACAGTTCATTAGCATAGGAAATATTATCAGGAAAAGTCTGAAAGAGAATTTTGATTTTTAGAAATCTGTTAGCAAGATGGGATTTGGGACACAGAGCAAACTGTGGTCACATACCACAGTGACTGACAGCAATGAGAAATCATTTGATACTCACTTTGTCAGTTCAGGGCTATTATGGCCATATTTAGTAATTCAGCTCCAACTAAGCCTTTACCAACTAATTCAGCTCTTCTTTGTGGTTGTTTTTTTGTTTAATGGCAACCTTTAGGGACAAGTTGCTTTGGAAAAGGCACACAGGCAAATGCTGAGGGGACATTTGCAGGAAACTCTTAAGAGGGAAACCTTAAAATAAGGACCCAAGTAAAACTGGGTATTTACAGACCAGACATATGCCGGCTGACCTGCCTAAGTATAGAACACTAGAGGAGCATTCAGATTTGTTTCCTGTATAAGTATCTGGAACTGATGAGGTGATGTTTACACAAATGTGAGTATGAGGTCACTGAGATATTTTTACCAGATATATAGATACATTACTAATTCTTTCCCCAACAGGTCTGAAGAACTACAGAATATATAAAATTTTATAATCCTTTTTCAGCTTATGCGCCACTGTGTTTCTCATTACAGAAAAAAAGAGCTGAAAAATCAAACACCTTGCCTTGGTTTTACTTTTTGAGCAGTGGGAATGCAATAAGGAAGAAATACTATTTTTGTAGAATATTCTTATCATATCCAATGATGGAGGAAGAATATAATATTGATGACCTTTCTCCTATGACATGACATATGTAAGATACATTGCCACTTTGACAGTGACATTTTTGACTGTAAGTGCCCTTTCCTTCACTGTTGAGTCATCTCTTAGTGCAGTGTTCAGCCCTGGTGAAAGTTTACCACCATTCTGCCATAAAAGGCAAAGCTACACAAAGATCTCAAGTTATACAGTACAATGCTTGACTGTTATGCAAGTCAGCAAAGCAAGCAAATTATTTTTGTTCATTTAGTTGGAGCAGAAGAATGGATGGAGAAACAAAATACTAAAAATGAGCGATTGAAGAAAAAATTAATTATATGTTGTGAAAGTCCACTGGAAATGTGAGGACTAGAAGCACCACCAGCACCCTCGGAAGCCATAAATCAGTTCAGAGAATTCTGAATAATCTTTGGAAGGCCATCCCAAAAAATGTTAAGAAATTGAAGGAAGATAGAGAGAAACTGGAGTGGAGCGGCAGGTTGGTATATTTATGAGATATCATTATTTTCTTTTCAGTTTTAACATTGCTAAAATTAGTTGATTGATGTACAGTCATGCTGGGTTATACGTGAGTAAATGCAGGATAAACCATGTGATGTGATCCCCTCAGATTTCACAAGCAAAGCTGGGCTGAGTCAACAAAACACCCCAAGAGGAGACGTCCAAGGAGCACCTCCATGAAATCTGAAGTCATGCTGGAGAGTCAGCCCTACAGGCTTGAATTCTGAAGGGTTGTCTACACTGTGAACTGCTGCATAGTGTAGAGTTACCCAGGTTTGCTTTAAACAACCTATCTCAGGGCACAAGGCAGGCCTGCTCTGTCAGTCCAGGGCTTTGTTTTGAGGAGTACCCCACTGAGAAGCAGGATCCCACTGAGGTCTGTGCTGTCCCAGGCAGACTGCTTCCGACAGCTAAAATGGCAAGTTCAAAGCTCAGCATTGTACTTGCACAGACACGTCTCAGGTCCTAAATGCATGTGGCTTTGACCTTGCTGGATGCTTTTCCTAGCAGAGCTATGCTTAAAGCTTGTGCTTAGAACTTGTGCATAAAGCACATCTGAGCCAAACTGCAGGTAAATTAATTACAACACCTCTCTCCGGGGATAGGCACAAGCTTACTCTAGAGAGCCCCACATTAATTGACACAAGAAACAATGATCGCCTGACTCATACTAAAGAGGAATAGAGTTTGCTTGCTTAGCCTCCTCTGAGGAGACCAGCCCTGACCTGATAAAATCTGTGCTTTCCCCTTCCCCATCCCAGCACCTCAGTCGGCTGCTTCCTGTCGCAGGGCAGCCGCAGTGCCGAGCCGGGCCATGGGTCCTGCCTCAGGATAGCAGAGTGCCTGTCCTTGCCTGCTTGGTAAACTCTGGGGGCTCACCACATGTTTTGAAGTCCTGCCTGGAAAGGTGCAAATTTTTGTGATGTCTTGATAAGCAGACGAGGAGGTTTTGGTGTTTAAATTCAAGAAGGTGACAACATTTAAGAAGAGAAAGAATGTCAGTAGAAAAGCTGATTGGTTGAGACTGAACAAACTGATCTAGAGATGCTGATCTTATATTACAGCTATTTCAGGGCCAGACCCTCAGCTAGCATAAATTAATGGAGTTCCATTGAAACCAGTGGGGTGCCACCAATTTACACCAGCTAAGTAGCCAGCCTGAGACGTTACTAATTCCGGGTGACATAATCCCATATGATGCTTAGCACCTTCAGTATGGTAAGGTATTCAGAAGTCCAGCCACATTTCCTGTTTCTCAGTAATACCCTCCTCTTTTTCTTGTGCATACTCTGTCCTTTGTCACTGCTCCACAATGTATGTGGCAGTAAACAAGAGATTGGCTGACTTACTGGCACGGATGAAAGAAATACCCCACAGCGCACATTCAAGAGAAACACCTGATGACATATCTTTGTTAAGGGTGAAAACCTTGTGGCTATTGAACCTTGACTTCTTTACTTCAGCCACATTGGTTAGCTTGAGGAGACAGCTCCTGTGTAGAGAGCATTTTCCTGATACCTGATGGCCACCTGGAGCTGAAGGAGCTGTGTTTCAGCTTCTGCACATAGCCAGTAAGAATATAAATAGAACAAATATATATCCGTTTTAATACTCCACTCTGTATTATGTATCAGTGGAGATATATCTGTGTTTCCTGCCTAATGAAGCATATGATCTTGCATGGTTTGAGGGTGACTCATTGAGCTTTGCTATTCTGTCAGATACTAAAGGTGCTAAAAGTGAGAATTTTGTTCACCCCACATTTTCCCTGCATTAATCTGCTTAAAGCAGTGCCTCTCTTTTTATTTTAATGTATTTTTTAGAGAACTGTGTACTGAAATCTCTGTGCCCTAGTAATTACAGATATAAACCTGCTTCTTACCTAGTTTATTAAAATTTATAATATAAATGTTCCACATCTGCTGCAATGCAGTAAGACTATACAAATAGGAAAGCACCCCCTTTCTCCAGGTTACAAAACAGGATTCATTTTACCAAGTTTTAACCAGCCAGGTCTTACATGTCCAATTTAAGCTCCTTGCCTAGGCCGTCTTCACAGTCAACAGAGAAAGGAGGAATTAATCACTTTGTGGAGATGCTTAATCCACATCCTTGCCTTTAGACATTAACATCACCTGAATATTCCTACAAGTCTCTGGGGACTGCCAAACAGCCTAGTCATCCAGTGTAAATGCAGTTTTTATATTTTAGTTGCCTATATCTATCCACATCTGTCTACACAAATGTCAGCTCTTACAGTGTTACACCATCTGATTTTTTCCTTCGGTCTACAGCGAAGTATTGGCGTGACTCCACTTGCAGCATCATATGGCTCATGTGCACCCTCTGAAATCAAACACCATTTGTCTGGAGTACAAATAAGAAATGATTACACCACCAAGTTCCCCTTTTCTTGCAGCGTTGTAACCACTCACTCTTTTTTGGAAGCTTTTTTGGAACCTTTTCTCTGACCTCTGCAGGCTTTGGGTCAGCCACTCACTAAGCTAAGTGGGGAAGAGGATTACTGAATTTCAGAAAAATACAAAGGAGACCAAATACAAGGGTCTAAAAAATGTCACTTATCAACACATCTGCTTTAGAGAAGCTTCCATTTGCCCAAGTGATTATTTTATGTTCAGAGAGGTGTGTGGAGTAGTTTTTAGAAGGCAGTTGGCTTTAGGAAAATAAACTGAAGACTCTTACATGGGGAACAGAAAACAGGTACTCAGCCAGTACAGAATGCAAACATATAATTAATGATGAAATCGCTGATTCTAGCTTAATATCAAGTCCTCTCCGTGCAAAATTTTGCACAGAGATTAAAAAAAAATACAAATGACAGTTTTAACAAGTACCTGAACTGCTGAAGAAATAAATACACTGGCTTTGGAAAGAAAAATGAAAAAAAGAAACATTACTAAATTCTAACTCTTGTATTTTGCCACATTTTTCAAGCAATATCTCCCATTTAGGAATTTAAAAATAATGGTTTTGAGGCCAAATATGTTTCCTTTCAGTCTTTAGTCTTTTATCCTGGATTTTCTCCAACTGCCTGGCATCTCCTCTTGCCAGAGGAGCCTCTTTTTCTGAGCAATTAGACATCTTTTCCATATAGGTCCAAAAGGCATTGTGAGGAGCAGCCTTGATAAGAATAGTCCTTCTGGGTCAGAAAGGCAAGAAGTCACTCCAGCTGCTGAATGCCCAGTTGTCTGATGTCAGGAGAGGCGTTTGCCAAATCAAACAGGTGTTTCCATCTGCACAGGGGCACTCACGGGACCTGAAAAGCTGTAGTGCTGTCTTATATGTGCAAATGTAAAAACTGATGTCTGAAAATAGATGGTCCAGTTATTTTTACAGCAATGCAGAGCTGTCCTTGTAGCATGCTGCACTTCTTGGAACTGGGGGAAGAGCAGACTATCTTTCAGCAATGAATGGGAACTCTGGTGACAGGGCCTGTGCTCAGTAAATTCTCACTGAACTCAAAACCCACTGGTGTTTCAGTCCTCTGGCTGGATAGTGCTGCCCTCACCCAAATAGATATTGTTACTGCTACTTTAAGCCCACCATCAATGTCTTGGGAAAGCCTGTCAGAGCAAGAAGGAAAAACTCTAAACCGGTAGACCCTGGTCCTGAGTTTGCTTCCCTCCCTTCCAATGCAGCAGTGCCAGGAGGTGCTGGTATTGCTCAGGCATGTTTATTGACACTTGATGCCTGTTTTAGAAGGGTAACTCTTGCAATAACACAGCATGTGCCCCTTTTGCCATCCCCATGCTATCCTGCTAGCATGCTGCCCACTAGCAGCCTGTCTGTATTGGTTTACCCACACTTGCCATCTCTGTGTCACACTGCACTGGCATTAAGGTTATTGAGAAAATCTAATGTTTTTTCAGCTCTGGCACCTATGAAAATCACCAACAGCATGCATGGACCTGCTAGAAGTGTGGCTACCCATGGGTAGGTGAGACTCAACAGAATTTGGAAGATGTATGATTCCCTGTAAGGCTAAGTATCTTAGCTATTTTGAGGCATGTAATTTCACTTTGCTTGACATTTGTCTCTTTCTTTTGGAACTAGGTCACCTGGTGAGAGCAAGCATTTCTTGGCTGGAGGCTCATGACTGGAGTTTCATTACACACAAAGGCCAATGACCATGTAGCATTTTTGGAAAATATTGTCAAGGACAATCCATCATGGAACAGACTTTTGGATTATTTGTTTTGGCTGTCATCTTTCTACTACTACTATGAACACAAGAAATACTTCACTTAGTCCCAGCTAGAAATGAATGCAAATTTTCAAAATCACTAACTTATTATACAATGTGTTACAAATTACAGTCTGAGACATATTCCATGCCCCAAACTGTTTTTGACAAGGTCATAGTGGAGCACACATTTTAGTCTGGAAACTCAAGTAGAACCTGAATGGCCTTTTCTTGCTTAAATCAATCTCACTTTTGGAGCCCACGTCTTACTGAATTCCACTGCATGAGATTTACATGGCAAGCAGAAAAACTGTCAAATTAATTCAAGGCTAGAGAGCTACAGAAAATTGACATGCATGTGTCCTTTATCAGAAAATCCAGGAACAATAAGACATCACAAGGGCTCTAGAGCTTCAATCAAGTAAGCAGCAAAACATTTTAATGGGCTTATTAAGACTGTGCTCAGGGAAAGAGGGAGATAACCTACAGGTGAATTATAAATATACAGGAAAATAAGTATGGCATTATACGTGTAAAGAGCTAGTCAAGTGTTTAATCTTTTAAAATGCATTTAAATGGAAGGATGATCTGTAGATGAATAAAATTCAAACTACCCTGTTTCCTGAAGGGTATTTCCTATGCAAGTATCACCAAATGAACCTGAGGAGAAGTTAAGAAGGACTTTTGAGAACTAAAGCATGAAAACAGTTGCTTTGTCTTCTCCTCCCAGTGTAAATCCAGCAATGGGTCTGTGGCAACAGCAGCTGGGCAGAGCCTATGGAAAGGGAAGAATGAGAGGAAGCCAGAAGAGGGAATATGACAGCTGGTGGGGAAAGGTCCAAGGCTCAGGAAGAGAGTGTGCCAAGTAGAAGTTCTGATGGCCAAAGCTCTGCCTACGCTGAATTGCCCTCCTAACCACAGTGGGCCAGATTTTACCAACTAAGTTATTATAAACAGGTTTAATGGAGTCTGATTTTTAAAGTGACTGCTGTCAACAGATTCTCTGATTAAAACATACATTATGGAGTACTACTATTATAAAGACCACCCTTAAAATCCATTATACTACCATATTTTCCGCAAGAAATTGATTTTTTTCAAATTTTTATCCTTCAAATTGACATTTTTCATGGAAGCCTCAATCCATGTTTTCCTTTGCAACTTGGTAATTTCTAAGAATGCAACTTTTGTTCCTGGCAAATAAATAAAACAATGGCTTTTTTTCTGTGACCACTGCTGTGTGGCAGAACCTGAAATTTTGGCAAAATAATGTTTCTTACATTAAGAATATGTGTTTGTCATCCCAGTGAAAGTAATTATTTGCTTAGATTGAGCAAGTTAACAGCTGAAGAAAGATCAGGCTTGTCTGACACATGCTAAGCAGAGACTTGCCCTGAAACTAAAACTCTTTCATGTTACATCTGTGCCAGGTCTATTCCACCACAAACACAGTAACCAATCTTCCAGCCCCTTTCCCCAACTCCAAGTAGCAGAAAGGTGAGTTTCTCTAGAAATTTAATGCCTGCTAAAGATTTTGACAGGTATTGATGTAATGCCACAAGAACTTCTTTGTCAGTTTTCATGTTTCTGTTGCCTGTGGAGTTAGGGAACACAGAGAAGAGATGTCTAAGCTAGGAAACCAAACTAGCTCAGGAGTAGGTGTAAGCAATTGAATCAGTACAACCCTGTGTCCAGTGGAGGTTGTGCTCCTGTAGCCATCTGAAAATTAAACACCTAGTCTGAGATACTATAGCTGAGATGTTGTATTTACACTAACCTGAGTAATGTGTTTGGGGGAGACCCTGCTTGAGCAGGTGACTTCTGGTGGTTCCTTCCAGCCTCACCCAACCTGTGATTCTATGTGAACCAAATTAAATATGGCAAGTCACCTGGGTGCCAGCCATCATCAGTGAGGAGTAAGGCAAAAGGTGACCCCTTTCCTGCTATGATACATGCCCAAAAAACAGGAGCTGTCACTTTCTGCGCCTGGCTGCAGTGCTACATAGAAGAGTATCCTAGATGAGGCTCCTAGGCTGTAGACAGCTGCATTTAGGTGAGATAAAGTCCATCCAAAATGTAAGGCCTATTAGCTTGGGCATAGTGCCTAATTAATTGGCTCTAGTCCTTTCCTGAGCTAATGCCAGGCTTACATTTGTGCCAGACTAAGTATCTCTTTCCTGAATGTTGCTATTGAGAGCTAAGATACCCTTAAAGAAACTAATATGCAAATATGCAAATAGTACTTCATTATAGCATAAGGGTGCAAAATCAGCTGTTAAAAAAAGCATGAAATGATAGATTATCTGTGCTGGTCCCTTCATGTCTGTATAAAGTTTTCAGTCTTGTAGTGTAAACATGCCATGAACAGACTAGATTTGACATAAAGAGAAACCACAATGGAAATAAACTGACATTTGTAAAGCTTCACCAAATGATAAAGATTAGCAAAATATCAAATTAAGCCACAATTGGACAATGCCAGTGAATTGAATATAGATAGTAACCTGAAGAAAAATGTCTATGTAGTTGTGTAATTAAGTATTGTGTCATTCCTGGGATGTATCAGGAAGTTTTTAGGAAAACATGAAGTACTGAAGTATCAAAACTGTTTGTGAATCAGGGTGAGTTCCTAGTTCACTAACAATTTGTGAAGGGGAAAAAAAACCCACAAAAAATCACATCCAAAATGAAACCTTTAGATATTTTAGAAACAATCATGTTTGGTTTTTCTAGAACGAAAAGTAGTTATTTTACCATTCAATACTTTTCATTATAAACCATAGCATGCAAACAGATTAAATGAAAAAAATTAATCTGTGAAACAAGAGTGGAATATTTCAACTGATAAAAACTTTCTTTGTGTACAATTCAGATCACATTATTTACTAATATTATTCACTTTTTCTCAATATTTAGTTCGTCAAGAATTACTGCAGGATGTGAATAGATTGCTATTCTGGCCAGCCAGAATGTTCATTTCCAAATTTAGATTATTTACATCCCAATTGCACAGACAACTTCAAATTTAGCATTACCTTTTCTCTTAGTTCCTGTCTTCACAGCCTTAATGATGTTCTTATATAATTGAGCTTTGTTGTGTCCCATATCTTAAGTATGCCTTCCCTAACATCACTTAGTTTATTCGTGCACAGTGTGCAGAGCATAGGCAAGACCTGAATCTATCAGAGTTTGGGCTTGGATAAAGGCTACCTTATTAGGGTGCCTAAATGATGCCTCACTTTCAGGTGGCTGCTGAATCAGTACTCCTAGAGGAAGTGCCTTATGGTCATGTTTAGCTCATGGAGAGGGCCTGGATATCTTTGAAATTGGGACAGATTTCCACATGGAAGCCTTCTAAGGTTCTCCTGGCTCTTCAAGGAACTTAGGCACCTATTTTATTGGAAAATAAGCATCTATTTTAGGGTTGTGAACTACCAAGAATTCAGATGCAAATTGGATGTCTCTGTGAGTCAGGCTTAATTACAACCTCATTTGGGCCTTTTTGCTCGGTAATCTTACACATCCTTCATCTAATTCTTTGTACCTCGCAGGCACAGAATGAATCTTTACATGTTCAGTATGATAGAGGTAAGTCTTTGCTGTTTCTATTTAACAGCCAGAGAATTTGAGGCAGTGAAAAATGCAATGAAAAGGACTTTGCTTACAGTGCAGAGGCCACAAGAATAGCGGGTGCTGGCCCAGACTCACCTTCAAATGCTTCATTGATGACTCCAGTTGATGCCTCTCTGTTTTCAAGGCAGTGTATGAGGGACAGTGGAGAATGTCTTATCTCTTGCAGTTTGTCATGAATATAAGAAAAAGTAGGTCTGTTGTGAGGTTCTTGGGACCAGCATCTTGTCATTAAATCACATCTGGAAAAAAAATTTAAACGCGAACAAAAATCATAATAGAGTCATCCATCTCAACACTTACCATTAAACATCTGGGAAGCAAGGCTGGCCTGAAAACTTTCTGTGTGGTACAAAGATTGTCATCAGCTGTTGAGGCAATGAAAAACAATTAAAGATAAAATTACTGTGAAATATTTTAATTTTTCGAAGATGGATATTTTTGAGATTGGAAGCCGATACAACATTTTAAAAAATACACATTTGCCATGAACATCTACTCTCACTGAAGAAGTCAGGAATATTTTCTAAGAAAGCAGACAAGGAGGAAATTCTCTCACTGATTTTTTTTTTTTTAAAAAAGGAAGTGTAAAATCAGAAAATTAACCTGATGTTTTCAACTTGTTTAATCCCCTTTCAACTCAAACTATCTCACAATCAGGAGAAGTTCAAGGCAAACCCTCCAGCACAGGGAGAGTTAATTTCAACTTCTACCTCCAGACCATAACAAATACAAATAAGATTTCCAAAGGCAAACGTGGTATGAATTTCCTCTGGGTGTAGGGATTCCAGCCCACCTTGTACCACACTATTGCTACCATTTAGTGGAAAATTTACCTCCTGTTTGTCTAAATTATAGGGTTGGTTTTTATTCCTTGCTCAAGGTGAGTTTATGCTACACAAAACCAAATCCTACAAAAGCCAGGGAGAAACAGGCTGAAAACCAAAACACAGCCAACACCTGGACATGCTAAGTGTTGGGAGTGGAAAGAGGTCTCAGAGTCTCAAAACCAGAGAGCAGCCAGTGAAAGGCTGGTTCAGGAAGCTGCATCTGGAATGTGGAGCATTTACCTCTAAGCCTTAAATTCAAACCCTCCCCTGACAAACATCTTCCCAGACCTGCTGCTATGTGATACCAGGCATTAATCTGTTATGTGAAATGAATTGCCTTGCCCAGATCCTCGCTTATCCATCTTAAAAAGATGACTGCTGTCCTTCACCACAACTGGGCATCTTAAAAAGCCCTTAGTGACAGCTGGGAGGAATCGCTTGACTTCTGATTTTTCAATGGTATTTTTCATTAAAATATTAGTGTCAAGTGAGAATGTGAGTGAAAAAATTGTTTCAAAGCCACTTTTCATCAACCTATGCTCTTGTGATTTTCAAGTTGAACAGAGTAATTACGATTTTTTCAAAAGAATTCAATGAAATTTTGAAAATCCTGTTTAAGAGTTTAAAATGTGGTAGTGACTTCCTAACACTCTGAATCACTTCATCTGCTTACTTTCAGGTGTACTCGTTATGGACGACACTGGAAATACAGAAGGAAAAGGACTGAACAGGACCCAAAATAAGGTTAAATAACTGGTTTTCCTTTTGCTGCCAGCAAAGTGTCTGTCATGATGAATTCCAGCCTTGGATACTGGCAGCCAAACAATCTTCTTTCTGGTCATGCTTGTTGGTAGGATATCCAGGCAAAAAAACATGAGTTCAGGTGCTGTGCTTCATCAGGTTTGCACTTGGACTCTCATGAGCAGAGCCTTGTGGAAGAAACAGCAAGGCACTGACCAAGAAAGAAACAGGAAATGATGCAGAAGTCATAGACTCAGAGGATGTTCTGGGTTGGAAGGGACCTTCAAGAATCATCAAGTCCAACCCGCCTGCCATGTGCAGGAACATCTTCAACTACATTAGGTTGCTCAAAGCCCCACCCAACCTGGCCTTGAACAGCTCTGGAGATGAGGTATCCACAGCTTCTCTGGGCAACCTTTTTCAGGGTTTCACCACCCTTATTGTAAAATAATTATTTCTTATATACAATCTAAATGCACCCTCTTTTCATTTATGAAACAAGAACACTGTGAGTGTGGAATGCGATTTTTTTGTTTTGTTTCCTATGACCAATCTTTGTCTTTCTAAATAACTATTTTTATTGAACAATCTGCTGTATAAAGCCATTCAGTTTTGCTATGGAGTAAGGATATTAACTTCTGCCAAAACTGAAATTCAGTACTGTAATTTTCTCATTTTAATTATATTCCATGTTTTTATTTCCTAAATCAAATTACTTGGTGATTGGCTTAAAATATCAGTACTGGTATTTTTCACTAAGTGTTTAATTCAGATAGGCTTTAGGTTTCTAATGACAAAAACTTTCATGCTCTCTCAGAATATATCTGCAAATTTTACATGAACAGCTATTTGTGGCATGACATTTAGCTTTTGAGGCATGCTGTGACACCCAAAGTTTTAAGTCATATGGCACAAACTTTCATTAGCTCAGAAATGCACAAGTATGAGACCAGTCAAGAGGGAGAAAGACAGCTTAACATGCCAAGATACATGAAAGTGACAGATCGAACATATTCCTATATTTTTGGGGAGCCAAATATGGGCTAGGAAATAGTGCATCACTTCAGCATGAGAAAGAGACACAGAGGATTCCCCTACCTCATGCGGAAAGCCTGTCAGGAAGAAGTGAAAGATGACAGTTCCAAACACAACATTAGCTAAAGGTTTATGTTAGCTTCAAGAACTGACCTTTGCACTAGATGTACACCTACAAACCCACAATTCACACCTGTGATTTGTCTGGGGGCAATAACCAAATGTCCAGCAGAGCTGCTTATGTGGGCTAGTTACAATTTGAGACCCTGGAAAAGTAAAGAACTTATATTCAGTATCTGATATTGGAGGCAGAATGTGAACATTCCTGAAATGCACTATAGTGCACAGAAGCTACAGGCATTACCAATTTTTTTCTCATGTGAAATGGGAAATACAATTGATGTGTGATTTTCTTAGAAAGTGAGAAAACTTGTCATGATAAAGAGCCCCTGATTTCATCTGATGTATTCTCTGCAAGGCCTTCTTCTCTCTCACTCTCTTAATCCCTCCAGGGGATAATTGCCAGAAACAAATAGCAAAAAACTTTTAGTCACCAAACTAAAATTTCTTATCAAAGTCAGTTGTGTAAGAACTGTCAGTTTGCAAAGGACTGTCAGCAAATGTCCTGGTGCTTGTACAAATTCTCTAGACCGTAATCCACGGTCTTTGAGGGTTTGTTAAATTAGCTCAGTTCAGTCCAAACCTTGGCACTCTCTTGCATGCAAGACTCATACCCGTGTGGCTGGCCAGATGTGGATCTCTGACTGCAAATGTATTTACATTCATAGATCTAATACATATTCCAATATATGTGTCCCATTTATACATCCTCAAGCCCCTTTTTCAATTCTTTACCAAGCTTTACCTAGCCACAGCTCTCTGGGGAAAAGCAACCGATTAATTCCTGGAGTAACAACTTATGAAGGCAAGGGGAAGAATTTTTCCCCCTTCCAAATTAAAAAAACAGACAAACAACCCACTTTCTTCATGCTTTTACACCCTAAGATTTCTGTGCCAGCCCTACTTGCACTTGCAGTGTAAGCCTATCACAGATCCCTAAACACTTCTCAGCTGAAGTACTTTGGCCTTTGAACTCTCTTCCTATCAGTGATGGTTTGTTTTGTCAAATGACAATGAGCAATCCAAAGTGCTGAGGAGACAATTACTGACTGCTGATGTCCTGATGTAGGTTCAAAACCACAAGGAGGGAAGCAGGAATGTCAAGAATCCTGGCCTGCCATTAATGACCTAGCAAAGCAGCAAAAAGCTGTTTACCCTACTGACAGAAGCTGCGTGCAGGTGCTGAGTGTTCACCAAATGAGATAAAAGATGGTACAAGAGTCTAAGCTCATCAGCTCTTTGGCTTTCAAAAACTACTATTAGGCACTGATCCTACAAGTTACAACAGGCAGACCAGTATGTAAGACCTATCTGCTGTGCTAAATTCAAGATCTGGGACCTTAAAAATTATTTCAAGCAAAGTTTTTTTTGATTTTTTTTTTTCTGAAGATCTAGTCACTCGTTTTAAGGCAACTTATCAGCCTTTGCTTAAGTTTAAATGTCAGACTAGTACATGGATATAGCTGCTTCCTGTGCTTTTTTATTCACAGGACAGCTGTCAGAATTCTTTTTGAGGAAACCTTTCTCAGCAGAAACTATTGCAATTAAAATTTCTTTGGGCTTTATTTGTTCTGTGACTTCCACTTCTCCCTCTCTTATTAAAATAAAATTCTAAGCTCTTCAGTTCTTCAGTTCCTCAAAGTGCTAAAGCTTGGTTTGGGGTTTTTCTGTGTTTTTTATTGCTCACATGGTATTTCAGCTATATTTACATAATGATAAATAATCACCTTCTCTTAAGCTCAGAACATGGTTGTTGGTGTAAGATATATCATGGAGGTATTGGCTTGCCAATCACAGAATTATTCTCAAGTCTTCCTCTGGGAAAGTCCTGGGAATAAGAATTGTTCACTTTCAGTAACCTCTCCTATTTGTAGGACCAGCTGACATGTGCATTGCTGTGACTGCTTTTGCTGAGTGGGTGATAAAGAAATTGAGACATGAAATTAGACAATACTGAATGGTTGTTAAGCTCATGTTTCTGCTTCCTCCTTCATACACCTCTGGTCACTATGGGTTTGATCCACTTGATGTATTTATTTTGTTCTGTCAATTGCAAGAATTTTGCAATTAAACCTGAGTTTTGTGCTCAAGACATAAACAGAAATTGAAGGATTTACTTATCCAGTCCAGCTAAAGACTAACCAGAGGTGCAGACTTCCCTTTTCCTGTACTGCTTCAGCTTTTCTTATTGGCTTTTTTGAGTCCTCTCTACAAAGAGCAGAGTTTATTTTTCACTTATGTTATAATATTAGCCTATTCCTATACCTGTCATTAAAAAAGAAAGTTCCATCCACAGTCACAGACACATGATGTAAAGAGACTGGTAAATTCTTTCTTAGAGCCATCGTAACTTCTAACCAATACCTTCAGGTACTCTCAGCCTGTTCTCACACTACTACCAGATCCATACCTTAAATTCTTATTCACAGGCTGGTCTACCAGATGAATTAGTAGCAGGTTGGCCAGTTTTATTGGAAACAAAAATGGAGGATGTTGGGCTCTTCATGGGCATGACCAACCTTCAAAATGATGACCAACTGGCAAAAAGCTTCTTGCTTCTTATAAATATTATCAAAAACATTTAAACAAAATTAACTTACAGGTCATCAGGACAATTGTTTGGAGATTCCAGTCTTCCTCCTGATCGTACATGGTGTAAAACTTCTGTATTGGAGAAACCTGGATATGGCTGTTGACCCAAAGTCAATGTTTCCCACACTAGTACTCCAAAAGCCCTGAGAAAGACCATAGAAAAAAAAAAAAAAAAGAGAAAAATTAATAACCATAGCCATCATGAAATCTCCCTATTAACATTTCGACTGTGTCTAACCTAAGACTCCAAAAAATTAGGAGTAAGAAGACTTAATTTGGTTTTGTCCCTAAGCCAGCCTCTGAAATAGCTGAAATAAATGTATAGAACTGAGATGCTTTCCCAGACTCACTGAGATGCAGCTCAGAAGACACTGAGTGCCCACATCTTCCCCAGGCAACACTCAGGTTGAGCATGTCCTCATATAAACAAGTGTTCTGAAATCTCTAGAGGTGTGGTTTGAAATGGAGAAAAACAAGTTCTTCTAAGCACCACTTGTGGAGCAGTCAGCACCTCATTTGGTTTAGCACAGAGTACTAAGTTACTTTCTTAGAGAAGTGCAAGAGTAGCAGTCAAATAGATGGGTGCAGGCACTGGGAACTTGGACAATACCTGTGGGCTGAGTACATGTGCCCAACAATATCTAAACTTGTGTGAATATCAGGTTTCACGGATCTGGTTTAATCTGGGGTTTTTTTCCATGTCTCCTGACAGTGGGTCTCTGCTTCTTTACAATAAACTCAAAGCCACTCAAATACACACTTTTAGCAAACCTCCATAAAAGAAGTGCTGTGACCATGCTGCAGAGTCTGGTCTTAATAAAGAAGTCACTAGAAGAGGGTGAAACTGTAAGGACAAAGTATTTTGCTGTTGGAATGAAATGTCAATAAACCTAATGGAAAGCAAAATGGAAAAGCATGCAGGCAGTCAATTTACTGCCCAATCAAGCAAAAACTACATTGTGGGCCTGGTAGAACTGTAAAATTATTTGAGTGACACTAGTTCCTTCCAGCCAAAATCCAAAGAGCTTAAAGCATAAAGAAATATATTCACAAAATATACAGTTGTGGTGTCAAATATTTCATTAGATCCTTAAAATTTCACTTATGAGGAACTCTGCCCGAGCCTAAAAACTATTAGAGATGACAATATACAACCCTGTAATTTCTCCTCTAAACCAATATTTTCTTGCTGCAGAATTTAGTATGGTTATCACCACAGCTTTGTGGCTGCTGTAACTCACCAGACATCAGAGCGACTTGTAAAGACACCATCAATAAGGCTTTCAGGAGCCATCCATCTGACAGGGAGTAGACCTTCTCCTCTTTTTCTATAATAATCATTTTTATAGACATCTCTGGCAAGTCCAAAATCACCAATCTTTACTATGCGGGATAAACGCCCATATTCCTTCTCAGACACAAGGCAGTTGCGAGCAGCCAAGTCCCTGATTTGTAAGGCAGAGAAGAGAGGATGGAGCTAGCATTGCTGAAAAACTCAGGTCTGTAATCTGACCACAAAATCTCTGGTCAGTCATCTGGCTCAACCATCTCCTCAGAGCAGTGCCAGCCCCAAGGATGGATCAAGTGATTTAGGGCCTCACCCAGTTAAGTTTGGCATATCTTCAAGACTGGAGATGACACAGCCCTTCTGGACAACCTGTTTCAGTGACTGGTCTGGGTTGTTGAGAACAATATTATCTAATTTCCTTTGCTGTAATTTGTGCCTGTTGCTTCTCATCTTTTTCCTGTACCTCTCTGAGAAAAGTCTGGTCTGTGTTCTCTAAAGCTACCCATTAGGCAGACAAAGACAGTACATGGATCTTCCACTTGTCCTTCTCTCTGCTGCACAGGATATGATTCTTGCCTAGGGTGCAGTAAGTGCTTGGTTCAGACCTTAGAGTAGCACACCATTTTGGGAGAGAACTGTGAGTGACATTTAGCAGAAAATCATAGCCTTAGATTTTACTCCAGTGCGCTCTCCTGTTGTGTTACATTGTGACATCTTTCTAGACATCTTTTCCCGGGGAAAGGTAATGAGTCCCAATACTGTGGGTAAATCTGGGAAGACCAAGGAAGTAAGTTCTGTACCTGTGTATAAAATGCATTTTCTCTAAATAGACACAGCCTTTGCAAACATCCAAACATATATCCAAGAGGTCAGTGACTCTCAGTAATGGGCTCTGGAGCTACAAGAAACAAAGACAGAAGTTAGCTATTTCTTCCAGCTTTACCAGCTCAGAATGACAAACTCCCCATGCAAGATTTCTTCATTGAAATGTATTTCCCCATCTGAAATGTATAGGATTTTTCCAAAGAGTCAAAGCACACGTGCAAAATCTCTGTATGTTGATTGAGTGAATGCTAATTTGAAGAAGAGTAAATTGCCAAATCACTGCACTGTAAGGAAGGAGAACATATCCTGTTGGATTTGCAGCTCAGAATACCCTAGGACCTTCAGAGTTGTGGAAGAAATAGGGCCCTGAAAATTTCCTCCCACTATCAGATCAGGTTTGTTTGTTGCTGTATTAATCAGTGCAATATATTTTTCTAGTAGAACACATGTGTATGCATTTCAGTAGAATTCATCAGTGACTGAGGATTTGATCTGATTATGTAAATGAACCATGCAATTGCTATAATGCTATAAAATTTCATTTTAACCTCACATCATACCATCCCTATTCCTAATCCACACACTAACTGGAGAAAAATTTACTTTAAGTTGTTTATTCTTTATTCTTTTCTTTCCTTCTAAAGAATTTGAGGACACAGGGACAGTGTATTCTTATATGCTTGGACTATGCCTATCACATTAAGGATACTGTTGTTATTCACGGACAAAAAAAACCCTTTATGATTTCTAATAAACCACACACATGACCACCATTATTTATTACCACTTTCAAAAGGACAGTTTATGATTTTCACAGCGGCAAATCAGCAAACATCTCATGACTGAAACCACAATTTTGGTCAGTGATCTAATGACATTCAATCTTTTTCACAGTGTTGCTGATTGCAAGGTCAGTACTGAACACTGAGGTGCCAGGGTGTTAAGCAAAAGCCAGGTCAGACCTTGCAAGTACAGAAACAGCTGAACATCAGCATGGACTTTTAAAAATGGTAAAAATGAGAAACTGTGGGCAGTTACAGGTTAAAAATATGGTTCTTATGGTCTTCACCTTTTTCCTTCTGGCTCCTCGTAAATAGCTAAGAAGGTCCCCTCCTTCCATCAGTTCCAGTATAAGATACTGAGGTTCATTTAACAGACACACACCAAGTAACTTCAGAATGTGGGGATGATCAAATTTGCTAAACAGAAGGAAAAAAGTGTAAGATTACATATGAGAAATTCAGCTGGTTGATAGCTAGCAGAGTGTTTATAGTTGCAAGCAATGAATGAACAGCTTGGCCTTTACAATCCTGCTTCTATGAACATGATTCAGTAGCTCTTGGTGCCTGGATTTGCTCAGTCATGGGGAGTGTTCAGGGACATCCTTCCAAAACACAGGCTTACACTGTCTTTGACAGGCACTCTGATGCATGCACACATATTAAAAAGCACACTTCATGGTATTTCCAGGAAGCAAAGAGAAGTAGCCAAATGGTAATTTCTTCTAGGAATAAGATGATTCATGACCTGCACTTTAAAGGTATCTACATTATTTTCATAGAGTATTTTTACTCCTATATTCACAGTAGGACTGCTGATTCAGAGAAATACACAAAAGTAAAAGCACAAGGTGTCATATATTATTTTCACAGTTCAGTGGGGGATAGTTTTTCACAGTACATTTGCAAGAGGAACAAAATACATATGAGTAATACTTCTAAGTATACTAGCAATTGTTTGTGTGTGTGTTTAAGACAGGGGTTACCACAGAGCAACCAGTACTCTCAGTACTGCAAGTATTCTTCAAAGAATGAAGAATATTTATTGCCTCTGACAGTGCCTATGTTTTTTGAATCACTTAACTTGTATTAGAAAATGGTTTTCCCCTCTCATACTGTGTGAAAGTACTTGCACAAGCAGTCAGAGAAACTTGACTCTATTGGGAGAACTGATGGTGTCCGAAACGCCGTCAAATGCAGCAGTGTAAACAAACAAGAGAGGGACATTTTCCTTCTAATCTCTTTCAATTCACCTAATCTCAGGTGTGGGCAAAGACTCTTGCAAGAAGTGTGATTTAGAATTTGACAGTTCCCCCTGGCCCCCAGCACATACCTCTCAATCAGACAAACTTTGGCACTTTCAGGAACAAAAAGAGGGGAAGGAACACCTGGCACTTTCTTCTGCACCCAGTGCAGACCTTTCTCCACTGAACTGTCATGCCTTACTTCTCGAGGGATGGGACAGATACAAGAATTTCCTACATGTATTTGCATACATATGCAAATGGCTCACCAATAACCAACATCAAATGACTTTTTGAAACAGAGGCAACTCAATTTTCCCTTTGCTGCATAGCAATAAAAAGGAACAAATAATTCTGGCTTAACTGAGCCAACATGTATAGCATTACAAGCCAAATTTTAATGAACATCCAAAAAAGCAAGAAAAATAAAAGTTGCACTTACACATCTTACAACTTGCATCTTATATACCTTATCTGTTTGTAAACACTCAGATGCATTTATTTTTCCTTTCTACCCCTGGTTTCATTTATGAGACCTCACAAATGAACATCAAGTAAAATCATTAAACCCTCCATGATGGAATTAAATAATTATTTTTATATTAAAAAATGAAATATTCAAATATAAAATATAGATTATTATTTTTATTGTTGCTTTTGTCGTTGCTGCTGCTGCTGGTTTTAATGACTATGGGGATTGCATAATACTAAACTTTTCCATGCTCTTCATTTCTGATTCATTGTATTGGTGTACATATGGGCCCATGCCAATGTTTACATTTAAATGCAAAAAATTTTCAATTATATACTCTTCCAGGATTTCTGAGTTTGGATTATTATCTGCAACAAGAATTGAGAGAGCCTCAGAAACTTTAACTATGGGTTAATATAATTTCCATACTACACAGGAAAAAAGACCATAACTGTGGTTATGACTGCTAGGTAGACTGTAGATGGATTATGAGGAGTTTACACACAACTCTTACTCTTTATCATTAATTTGCACTTTAATGACATGGTCAAATTTTGGTTTTAACAAGCCTTTTACCTCATTCAGTTACTGTGTGTCTTAAAGGCCAAAAAATTCAAGATCTGTTTTTTAAGCGTGTAACCACAAAAAAAAATTTGAATGTTGTGAAAATCAATTTCCAGTTTAATAACACCATATTTTCTGTGCAGAAATCGATCCTTAATTTTAAAAAAATTGCTTCTACTTCTGCACACATGAAATAAAATCAAAGAAGTGCAAAAGTGCATCTGAAAACTAAACTACACTCTGAGCCTTATAGTACCGGTTGAAAACTTCAGTTGAACTTCTTATTTCTGGGGACACTCCAGAAAACAAGATTTCCAGCTGAAACACAAACTTTGTTATGTGAAATTCTTGCAGTGGTGACAGATGCATAATTTAACACTACCTCAATAGAAGGGGTATGTGGCAGCCCCTAGTGGCACGTTTTTAAAAAATATTTTCCACTGTAAATTACAACTTCAAGGCATCAGTTTCTTCTGATTTGTTTCTTTCAGTAAAATGGGATAAACCAAATTCTGACCTATTGCTTTTAGCAACTAACTTGGTTTAAGGGAGCAAAGACACTGAAATACACCAGTACAATCCAAATAAATCCATGATATGAGCATATTGAACTTGCAGTCTGTATCTTAAATTTTGCTTATCAGATTTATAGCTTTAGTTTCATGATACTCATCAGTAGTCATTTACTTGTTTGGCAGAAACACAAGTACACCCCAAAAATGCCACAATAATCTGTTTAGAGAAAAGTGCTGCTTTCATTCCCCTGGAAACGTGTAACCACCAGATGATACCAGCTTTGAAGGGTGCCCAGGGACAAAGCTGTCCCTACCTCATCAAGTGTGCTTCCTTCAAGAATTCGCTCTTCTCGTGGTCTGTCGCACCCTTCTTCAAAGTCTGCTCAACAGAAAGCAGAAGTGTCGTAACAATTGGTATTACATGATGCTTAAGTAAAACAATCAGACATAGATGTGGCCTTAAATACACATTATTTTCCAGAAATCATTACAAGGCTGAGCTTTAAGAGATTTGCTAGAAACACTGCCAGGGAATACCCAGATCAGGGCCACACCCATTTCTCAGATAAAACCTCTGAGACAGATCTCTCTGCCCATCCCATTCTGTTGCCAGAGAAATACACAGCTGTGATTACCTTGACTGCTACTTTGGATTCTCCACTTCCATCTGCCAGGATATCTACTGCAGTCCCTTCATATACCTCTCCAAATGCTCCACTTCCTAACAATTTGTGTAAGCTGAGTTTGTCCCGAGGGAAAGCTGGCAGTGATTCAATCTCTGCTTGAGAAGGAAGAGTGCTACAAAACAGCAATACTAGTCACTTGTTCATACCTAAGGATGTCTGAAATTCTATCAAAATTCAAACGAAGCTGGTACTATTTGTCTCATCAGGTATATTTAAGGGGAGCTCAGGTGAGGCCTGGATGGTTTGGAAGTTCCTGGAAAACACCAGGTCTTCTTCCTTCCCTGTGCACTTGTGTTTCTTGCCAGAGTGACATGAAGGATGGGCTGGGGGTGATCCAGGCTGGGTTGTGTGCCAGAGGGGCAACATGGCAGGGCATCCTTTGAAGCAGACCTGCCCTGCAGCAAACATGCAGCTTTTAACTCTGCCTTGAGGTTTCAGGGATGAGTGCCCTGACATAAGGGTTCAGGGAAGACCTTTTTGATGTTTTTGTCTGAAAATACATTTGCTCTGAGGACATACCGTACAGCATAACAGGCATTGGCTAGTCCTACTGTCTCAGCCATCCCCCTGAGTTGAGCTAGTTCTTTATCTTCCTTGATAAACACTATCTGTCCAGGCAAGGTCGGTTTTCTGGATTTCAATCTTTGCTTCCATACTGGAACAGAAAAGGAGACCATTAGGTGTTTCACTCTGAAAGTAAGGTCAAGTTTTTATAAGGATAACACAAGTATTAATTAGAGTTCCTTAAGCACTCCTGTGCTCTCCCTGCATGTAATCAACAGCAAGAAATGCCTGAAGATGGAGTGAATTTCTGTCCTGTCCTTAATATCAAAAATATAATTAGCCATCTTTAGGGCCTCAAAGAATGAGAATATACAAATTCCTGCCAGATCCATCCTAGGGAGGGAGCATTTCCCTAAATCTGGAGGCCAATCATTTCCCACCATCTGAACTGCCTTTCACTGAGACTTGGCAAACCAAGGGTAAACAAAAAACTCAGTCACATACCAAAACCAAATAGCATGACCACAGCCAAACACAGCACAACAACTCCAACCACAGAAGCAATGGCAATGATGGTGCCCATGGACATCATATTATCTGTTAAAGAGAAACAGAAATTTGTTTAATTACTGTGTATGCATGCAATATCCATCCCATGGATTAGAGCATGCCTGAGAGAACCCTTCAGCTGCCTGCTATGTAAAAATCTTCCACTGCACAAAGATCTCTTGTAGGCTGTATGTGGATGTGCATTTGGTCAGACTAATCCTTCTCCCCCAGACTTGGGCCATTATTGTGACCTAATGTATATGCAGAAATAGAAAATGTTGAACTGTCTGACTACTCAAGGTGGGATTTCCAAAAGCACCCACAAAGTGTAAGTCTTACATTCTGGCTGAGGGCAAGAAGTAATTCTGATATCTTTACCCAGTGTGTGAGCTTGCCCTTTTTCAAGAATCACATCATAAAGCAGAGTGGCAGAGTCATGGAGACAAAGTGCTATAAAGGAGCAGAAGCACTTTTCAGGCCCACTGTTCTGAGCAAAAGAGCCTGGATGAGCACTAGCAGCAGGGGTCGCCATATAAACACCACCTTTTATTACCTATTAGAGACATTACTTTGCCTTTGCAGTAATATTGTTATTAAAATAGCCAGTCTCTGTTCCTAAATTGGTATGACTATTTAGAACAACAAAAAAAGGATTAACAGAATACAGAGGTAGAAGACATACCTTCACTCAAAATTATATCCACGCTTATGTCACTGTATTCACCAAGTCCCAGCACATTTGCAGCTGCTGCTCTGAACTGGAAAGTTCCTTCTAAGTTCTTGGCCTTCCATGTGCAAATACTGCCACAGGAGCCATTGTAAACCACCTCCCACGTGGACTTCACATCGCTGCTGTTGCCAGACTGTTTCCTGCAGCATGCACAGCATGACACAGGAATGTCATTAATGCCACAAGGGCAGTTTACTGCTTCATCCACAGCCCATTCTTTGCTTCAGTTTCATGGTTTCCACAGCATTTCTCTGCCTGCATAAAAGCTCAATCTGGTCATGGGATTCTGGCTATAGAGAAGAAAATTGTACCATGCCATTTCAGCAGTGCCAGGAACCAAAGAACTTTATCTTGGCATTGGAAATGAAATACTAGAACACTTTAGACACAAAAAACTGTTCAGTATATGCCTGATTCACCTGGTACAGTATATGCCTCACAGCAAAGATTTCAAAACGTTCGTATTTAGCTGTCTGGGGGGGAAAAAAAATAAAAATCTACTGTGCTAAAGCTTTTTGCCCTTCCAGACTCAGAGTAATTTGGTGTCTCTTGTGCATCAGGTTTCACAAGCTAAATAGGAAGCAAACCATTGGCAGTGAAGATACCATTCTTTAGCTAGCCACTTTCTCAGAGTATCTGCTGACTGCTGAGTGTATTTCTTCCTTTCCCCATTGGACTGAGATTGATTGCACACAATAAATTCAGAGCTGATTATTCACCAACCAAAAGAAGACCACGTACTTAAACTTGAAAGGCCATATCTGAAATATCATTTCATGTCACACAACACCGTAATACATCATGTGAAATGACCTTCATGAGCAAGTCTCTTATTCTCCCAACACATTTTAATGAAGAAAAAAGGCCATACACTTCTAAACCAGAAAGGCATGGGAAAACTCATGCCCTTGGTGTGTACATGTTGCCACTAGAGCTGTCTGAAAAACAGAGGTTACTTAAAAGGTCTAGGCAAACATTTTCTAGAATGCTGCGCAACCGACTTAACATTTTTCTACCTGATGTGAAATTCAGTCAAAAACATCAGCATGTGTGTGTTCAAACTGCAAGGGAAAAGCTGATTACATTAAAAGACCACCTCAGTGAGGCACTATGATTCCAGAGGTGAATAAGAAGCTGGATTCTGGAGAACACAGCAGCTAATGCACAGCCCTGGCACAGACCAAGGGACTGACCTTTCCTTACCCATCTGCAGCAAGTCAGGTACAGATTATCTCCTGGCATATCAAAATTATTGTTTTCTCAGAGCATGCAGGTCAGTGCTCCTGCATGCTCACAGAACTGCAGGAAGCTTACAGCACCAGGAAAATATGTCTGGGTGAAAACGTATATAGGTAAAGCATTTCCAGCTCAGAGTGCTGTCAGTCCTCAGCTTGCATAAGCATAGAGAAAGAAATAATGGTCGAGTTTAGAAAATAGCTTCCCTCCATCAGTAATGACTTCAAACAATCACTGGAACATTTCGGAAGATGGACTCTCCTAATTTCAAAATAAGGCATTAATTAAACTTTGCACTGACTGCTTTAAAGAAATCTCTCCAGAGTCATGGTCAAAAAATTAGAAGTTCAAAGTCACTGCCCACAGCAATATACTCTAACCTGGCCAATCAGCCCTTCCAATGCCAGTGCAGGAATAAGAGTGATCTGGCACTCCAGTGTGACATCAATAGCCCAGGCAATCAATATTTGATGACAGAGCACTTTAATAATTATACAGTCATCCCATGTGGGTGGGAATACTTTATTTCTGGCAACATTACAACACCTTTAAGTCTTCTGAACACAAATATATTTATATTTAAGCCAAAAATACATACTACATGTAAGTTGAGATTTGTGATTTGAAATTATCTCTAAATCTTCTAATTCACTGACATAGATCCAAATATATAATTGTATTTCAGGATTGCTCTGAAAATGTCGTTAGCCTTTATTTTCCTTCTGTGTTTTCCAGAATTTCTGGAAATTATGGGTACTTGATTTATCTAAGAAAGAGATCCCAATGGGAATCCCTTTTGCATCATATACATTTAATTCTTCCCATCAGAGCCAACCTGAAAAGCCCTGCACACCCAGATCTGTTCTGGGCTGCTACCTATGGGAAGAGTGGCTCATGCATTGCTTACCTGCTTTCTAAGATGTAGTAGGACAGTTTGCTTCCATTGTCATCAGCCTTTTCCCACTGCAGAGAGTTTTTGGTGTCTTCTGCTTTCTTAGGTACTCCTGGCTTACTGGGAACACCAGCTTAAGACAAACAGGGGAAGAAACAGAAGCCTTAAAATGTGTTTGTAGCGTGACAAAGGGCCAACAGGCACAGAGAAAAATCTGATGCGTACATGGGTGTTTAGACATACAAAAGGAAGGAGGATCTATATTAATAATCCTCATAGAGAAAGAATCCTTGGCCTTCTCTTTGTGATGGACAAATTCTAAAATTTTACTCACATGCAGCCTTTCATCAGTAATGAGTTCACTTGTCTTATAGGCATTTCATTTTAGTTCCCCTCACTCTTTCTTCTGCTCCACTTGGAAATGAATCTCATTTCTTTCCCCTTATTACTTCTGAAGGTATGGTATTGTGTTATTCATTTTTCAAACAAACAGAACTATTGGGTCCTAGTATAAGAAAATTCCCTGCTAATTTTTTGAAAATGTTACGTTTAATGTTCACATCCTGCAAAGAGTCTTAAAATCTTGTTATCCTGTGCCCTGTGCTTACCTGTAGTTTTAAAGCTTGTTGAAGAAGAAGTGCTTTTCACTCCTGTAACATAAACTACGGTTACTCTTACAAAGTAGTTGGTCCAGGGAAGGGTTCCTGTGAGGTTGCACTTGTAAACAAAATTTCCTACGCATGTAGTGTTCACAGGAGAAAACCAGTCACTTTTTGTTGGCCACTAGAGAAATAAAATATCATTATGGTCAACTTTCTTGCTCTGCTGAAAGTGTGTCACAGATCTATTCCTGGGTAGATTAACTACTTTGCCACCTCTTAATATCATAGTGGAAATATGACGCAGGTGCTCTTTCGACCATGAGACTTTGTCCTCTCAGAGACCAAGGACACAAACCCTAATTTTCTTCTTTGTTTTCAGGAGACCTACAAGTCTTGGCAGTAACAAAGAACAACAGATTAAGTGCCTGCTTTACACAGCCAAAAGGAGCCTTCCCCTTATATTTCTGGACCATCGTGACATGCCCATGAGTTCGGCTTGCCATGATGCAATTGAAAGGAGGTGGGTCAGTGGAATTGTGATGTGACATTTATTCTAGGGCAGGGAAATGTTTGGTGTAGACCTATTGATTCTGATTCTCCATAGTGAAGAATCTGCATGATCCGGTTTAGGACATGACTTTTTCTGCATCCTGTGGTTCAGGTGGTGAAGTCTGAAGTTTCCATGCATGCTGCTCTCACTGAAGCTTACTTCTTTTTCTGTGGACCTGGTCTTCTCTGGCATTTTCTCCTAACTTCTATCACAGAAAAAGAAAATCCAGAGGCTAGGTTGTAGCTAATGTTTATTACTGAAAACCCTTTTCTTCTTTTTCCTGTGCAGGGCAGGCATAAGATTTTCAACTGCAAACCCAGTTGGGGCAGGGCAGTGAGGAAACAGGGATAGGACTGCTGAAATAGGAGACTCAGAAGGAATTCTGGTGAGGTCATCCAGGATGTCCTTTGGCACTATGGAGTACTAAATGCTACAGCTGCACTCCTCCTTGTTCCTGGCAAATGCTGACTCCATCCTGCCCCTGCTGAGCAGCTAAGACTGACATCATCATACCCAAATTATCCACTGAGACTCTTCATGCACATCCTGCCACCCACCCTGTCCTGCTTACCAGGGAAGAGTAGGTTAAATTTTTTCTGATCTGAAAAAAAACTTCCCCGAAACTTAGAGGTATTTTTACCTTACGCAGCTCAAACCAGAAGCTGGTTTCACTGATGTGCAGAGGAGCTCTCCATTCTAGCTGGAAACTGGTATTTCTGGGGACTATGTTGATAGGTGCAGCTGGAGTCTCAAAAGTTTTTGCAATGACAGGGACACTTTCAGAAAACCAGTTCTCATCAGGATGAAAAGCAAGAACCTAGTAAGGCAATGGATGAGCTGTACAATACCAGAGCAGTTGGAGAGGCAGCTTTGCTTTTGCAACACCAAGTGTTTGGAAGACCAACATTTCAAACAGGACAGTATTCAGGCAATAGAGATTAAGGTGTAGAAAGATTTTGCGCCTCATGGCTGCAAGGTTATATACCTTCAGGCTGAAAGTTCGTGTCCAGGAGTACCCTTCCTCAGAGAATCTTAGTTTCTCATCTCAGATTTCTACCAGAGAAGTCTCTTCTCTTTCTAGATCTTTCTTAAATGCCACATGTCCTTACACAGACATGCAGATGTCACATCACATAGTAGGCAGTGTTTTAGAACCACAAAAACACAAAGTCAAAAAGTGCCTTAGTACTTTGCTTTTCACTAAGCCACAGGCAAATGAGACCTGTTAGGTGTGCACACTTGCATACACATATACAAGTATTTAGGTATGTGTGTGTGTATATATTCCCCATTTTATTATCCAAATCATTAACAAAAGCCCAAAGTCTGATTAGGACCTACAGATCCCCTCCTGCCATTATCTGAATGTTCTCTCAACTGTATAAATCATTCTATTTGTGATACCCTGTGCACATTCTGAAGGCAACATGTTTACTTGGTTACTTTCGAAAATGTCACTCTGATCATAGACCTGCCGCCAAGATACAGCATTTGCTATTTTTTTAAGCCTTCATCTGTAAAGGGAGAAGCAGTACATTTTGTTATTTTGAATCCACGTTGCATACTTTTATTTCTCTACTTTGCAGAAGAGCAGTCTAAAGATTAGCAGGTTGAACAAAGCAGAAAAACTACTTGCAATTATACCTTGAATGAATTATTTGTTCCAGGCTGGAGCCCACTGACAGACCAGGCAAGCATCCCATTTGAAAATTCACTTTTTCGCAAAGGTGTCGCTGGGACAGGAGGCAATAAATTGACAGAAATTTGGTAGCGGATGGATTCAAGAGGTCCATTTGGCTTCAGAGGTTCACTCCAAGATATGTTGATGGTGGTGTCAGACAAAACTAATGTTTCAATACTGTTAACTGCCTCTGGTACTGAAACAGAAAGAAAAATTAACCCCCCTTTTAGAGCAGTCAAGAAATGTTACCAAGGAAAGAAAAGAATGATGTAAGTGTATTAACATGATTCATTCACAGGACTGAAACTCTACACATGTAAAACTCATATTCTGGTATAGTCAGTCAGCTGAAGACAAGTTCAAAATATTTTGAGGGACTTTTAGTATCTGTGTGGCTATCCTAATATACAAGCAGACAAAAAACCCAACAAAACTGAACAACAAGAAAACAGCTGCTGTCCTATACCTCTACATTTATAGTCATATCACTGAATTCCTGCTCCCTCCTAGTNAAAAAAGGGGCTTAATTAAAAAAACAAAAAAAAAAAAAAAAAAAAAAAAAAAAAAAAAAACAAAAAAAAAAAACCAAACCTGTGCACTATTCCAATTGGAAAGTCCTTTCTTGAACAGAAACTTATGAGGGAAGAGAATCCAAAAGTAAGCATTATTTCCCATAATTTAAAATTTTTCACATAAATAGAATTTCTTCCTTACACAGCTCTGGCTGAGTAAATCATTCACAGCTCTGGCTGAGCTGTGTAAGGAAGAAATTGGGTTGCTGGTCAGATGCCCATATCAGCTGGTTACTCACTAATTGTTCTGGAAAAATCAACTCTTCCTTTGAAGCTTTAAGATCACGGACTTTGTAATGGCATATGGCATGTCCCTACTCTGTATAAAAAATTCTTTATTTCCTATTGAGCTGTCCAGAGAGGTAAAAAGTTAACAAATTCATTACACTATTTATGTTCCAAACATATCAAAATGATGAGTCCATATGTTTTAATTCATATCCTAGTAGCAAGACTACAGATTATTTAAATGAAATATACAGAAACTAGACTAGGAAAGGACAAATTTCGTGTCTAGCTAAAACATATGTGGAGTAAGAGTGACACTCTGTGGCAAGAGCAATGTATTGTCTTCCTCTTTTTTTTTCATTCCCTCTATCTTGCTATTTGATGGAAATCACAAATTATTCCAAGCTTCTTTCACTTCATTAGAGAATTGAGAAAAAGGCATTGAGGGAATTCACACAGCTTCAGAGGTGTTAAATAGTGTACACACTTCAAGAGGCTCTAGCAGCATCTGATTACAATTTAAACTGGCAGTTACATTCATGAAATTGAGAACATAAGTGTCAGGACACATATACCTTCTATTTACAGCTGGCTGGAAGTTTTTCAACAAATTGTGTAAAGCTCTGAATGCTGATACAAATATCTATTCAAAGTACTCAGGGTTTGTAGGCTGGGGTGGGGTGAGGGTTTTTTGTTGGTTTGCTTTACTTTTTGTCTAAGACTTGATTTTCATCCAGATTTTTAATTTTGTCCCAACTAGAGAAGCCTGTTCTGAGTTTCATGTTTCATTTTAACATGAGACTAAAAAATTTTGTTTGAGTGGAGCAATCCAGTCTCTCATTTTGTACACTACCTTTATGTTTCATCACTGAAAGGGAGGACATTGCTGCAGGATGGCACAGTTTCCCATACAAAAAAGTAATTGTGTCAATTCTTGCCACATCCCAATAGTATTTAATATTATTCAATCAATGTGTCACACAAATTTCATATTACAGATATGGAATCCCATGCAAAGAATTTAAGTCTACCAAGAGAAGGCTAGAATTGTTGGGTGGTTTGGGGGGTTTTGTTTGTTTGCTTGTTTTTCTTCATAGACTCCACAGGAAGGATAAATCATCAAGGCTGGAAGAGATCTTTCAGATCATTAAGTCCAACTGTCAACCAGGGGGGGAACTGTAACCCCTAAACCACTAAACCATATCACCCACCACCAGGTGCCTCTTAAACACCTCCAGGCATGGTGACTCCACCACCTCCCTGGGAAACCTGTTCCAGTGCCTGACCACCTGAACAGTGTAAACATTTTTTCTTATATCTAATCTGAATCTCCCATCTCAGATAAAGGCCATTGCCTCCAGTCCTCTTACTGCAGACATGGTAGAAGAGACCAGCTCACAGTATTCAGAGATCCTCATAGGATGGGAGCCTGTTTGCTTGGTGGTGCAGATGCTAAGGGATCTGACTGTTAAGAGAAAAATACCCAGCATAGTTGAACAAGAGAACTCTCAAAGTATAGCATGTCTGGATTCCATGACAAGGGTGGCAGTATGCCTGCACCTCTTGTTTCACTTTCATTTGAAAGATGAAAAGAAGTTCACCTTAAAGAGAGGGTTTTTAAGGGGAAAAATGTGACTGCTCCCAGGATAAAAAACAGGGAATGATCTGTGCATAAGAGAAGACACTGGCGGTTCACAGGTGATGCTCTCCTCTGGACAATGGTGGCAAAAAGAGAGGCTGATTATTCTATGAATGAACCTTTAAAGAAACCTGAGGAAATAAAAATGGAAATCAGGTGTCCTGGTGAGTACTTGTTGCCAGGTATTCTGGATAAAATGTTTTCTTGGGCACAGTTGATCACTAGGGGAAAGAGACATTGAAAAAAGTAAGAAAAACACAGTGGTGACTGTCCATACTTCAATTCCAGTTATTCCATCAACTTCTGAAGCAGCCAAAATCCAAGGAGAGGTAAAAAGAGGTAAAGGAAAACCTTGGGAGTCCTGCTCTGGCTTCCTCACTGCTTGTCACAGCAATATCCACATGTACAGCTGTGCAGCCTGCACGGCTCTGAGCCAGCCACAGCCAGCCCTGAAGCAGCTGGGCTAAGGGAGCCAGTGCCCAAGGGCCAGAGGCTGCTGTGCCTCTCAGTTTCACCCCATTTCCCTCTCTCAAAAAAGAACTGCTCCAACCCAGGCAAGCAAACTAATGAACATGGGGACCACAGCATTTCCACATCCCAGGGAGTTCAACACCAACTATCCCTAGGTACCACCTCCCCAGTCTTTCAGCAAAACACAGACATGCTGTCATGTAGACTTGGTTATAATTCTGACTCTCTGACTTAGGAATTAAAAGAATTGCCTGATGGCTTTGCAAGTGAAGAGTTTATGTGGATCAAGCTGACACTGACTGGTGACACCAGGCACAACAGAGCAAAACTGACCCAGCAGAGGAGCAAGCATTGTGTATACTATGGGGGACAGCTACCCCTCGTAATGACTTTCCATGTTTTCAGCAAGGGAGTTCAGTAGAAGCACTGAGAAAGTTATCTGAAGAGGAACATGAAGGCAGCTCCTCATAAAGACAAGTGTGTATGCACAAATTTGCACACGCAAAACAAGAAAAAGTGCTGAGCAAGGTAGTTCTATTGAGTTGGGCTGCAACACGTGCAAAAGCATAACATGCACCTTTTGCATGATCCTTCTCTTCCTGGGAGACATCAAGAACTTCAAGGAAACTGGCACAGTAGCTGCCTCACAGCTGCAAACAGGTAGAGTGAAGCAGGGAATGAGTAGAAACATCTTCCTACCCTAATTGAAGTATTTACAAGCACAGGAGGAGGCATCTAGCTCAGACTGTAATATGCTCAAAGAACAAGGACTGAAAGGGCACATCAAAATTCTTGAAATCAACTGAAAATGAGCTGTTTTCATTCAGGCCAAAAGTAAAAATGAAGTGCTGTCTTTTCAGCCTGGTTTACAACAAAACAAATCTGCATTACCCTTAGAAGCAGTAATTATGACAGTGACATCAAGCCAAGGGAAAAAATCTTAATGCTGAATGAATACATAACACAGATATTTAAACATATATAACCACACACACATTCAAATACAACTTATTTAAAGATGTGGTCCAAGGCAGAAACTGCAACTGTTTAGCCACTTTTAACCATAATCTGTCTTTCCTCAGAAAGCAAATAAGCCAAAGCATTAAAGAATATATACAAATATATTGAATGAATCTTACAAATTCATCAAGTCTGCTTGCCAAAACTTTGTGAATATCTACACAGGTTACATTTTAAGCAGACCATTTGTCCACTTTCTGATTTACAACCCAAACTTGCATACACCTTTCTCTAACTGAGATGAGAACTGTTCAAACTCAGAATAAAATATGAAACAAACCTCCATACAGAGTTGTGCCAACTGTGCCTTCTCCCACAGGCAGCACTTCCTCATCTGAATAGTAGTTTTTCACTGCAACTTGTATGGCATAACTCGAAAATGGCTGTAAGTTCTCTAAGACAGCAATAGGACCCTGATATTCCTGTAAGTCAAAATCAGATAATAAACATGCATTCTTAGAAAAGAGAGTCATATGTCAACCCAATAATCTGTCAATGAAATGTGTATTTAAAAAGTAATGCAGTAGTGTTTTTGCTTTAGTGTTTAAAAAAAAGAATGTTAGAATCACAGTTTCTGTAATAGGTCGCTACAGAAAAGAAAGCACATACCAAAAAACAAGACAAAAACTAGGGGGGTTCTTGCACAAAGGAAAACTAAGGAATCTGCCACTCACCAAATACCACAGAGAAAGGACAGTTACTGTTGGGATGTAGAAATGGAAAAACTCGCTGACAGAAAGCTACAGAATGGTTCATAAAATCACCAGAAGTGATATCACATTCCCTGTTTATAGATGATATCACATGCATTTCTGTGTGCAGTAGCCATACCAATGTTTTTTGCTGTGGAACAGACAAACATTGTCTTGAGTTCCTGCAGACGTTTGTCATTTGTCTGGAAAATACCAGGTACGTCGGCGTAGGCTGGGATATGCCAGGGCAGAGCTGCTGTGGTGTGACAGATGGCAAGCTTAATGTAAAACTGGTGTTAGTGGTAGCAAGGATAGTAGGTTTCTCAGTGTCTGGCAAGAAAATCAGGCATCTTTTATCTAGGAAAGACATTAAAAGATTAAAAATTAAAATTATGGCTGGACCAATCCAAACTTGCATGGGATTCTACCACCATTCATATGAGAAAGCATAACTACACAGTATTCTTTCTGCTCTCACAAAGAGAAACAGAGAAAAATTCCACCTGAAAGTACTTTATTACTTTCATGGACACAAAAATAGTGGTCCTCAGAGAAACTCTTATTTATCTTTGACAAGATACAACTTTAATAAAGAATTTAGGTTCTTCTTGAAGGAGAAGATACAGTTTGTACAATTTGCTGCATCTTTGTAGAAGACTTAGCAAATTGTAGTTGCTGTGTTGTCAGGGCAGTACATATTGATGAGCCCAAACTTGCCTGTTATAGGAGAGGCAGATATGCTGCACAGACATTGCCTTTCTCTAGCAATTAAATGTTATCTGCTTTTTCTTCCAAACACCTTTCCGTGTGTAATGTAACAACAGATAATGAGAGACAAATTTGGGAGGTAGAAAAGGAGGAAGAAAACAATAGAAAACTACACTGTTACTGAAAAGTAACAAAAGAAAATTGATGCATTTTCAAAAACAAAATAAAAAATATATTAAATGGACTTCCTACTAGGAAAGAAGAAATTTAGGCATGTGCTCAGGGAAAATGGTACAAGGACCAATTCTTGCCCTTAGGCCACAACAACTGACCTCATAGTTAAGATCTTTTCTCCCAAAGTGAGCAAGCCTGCCATTGCTACCAAAGTCAGGCTCATGCATATTTTTCCAAATATATTTGCAGCTGTCAATGTAAATTAGAAAATCTCCCTGTGGATCTCTGGATAGAAATAATCAATTTGGACTGAGATTTCGTTCTTCTCTTTCTGCACCAGCCAAGCCTGGGGCACTTGCAGGAAACCCTGTCCCTGGGGATAGGGATTGGCACATTCTGTACCAGGGCCAAACCAGGCTCCTTCACGAAAGCCAAGCCCACACAGATCTCATGAGAACAAACATGCCCAGAGTGTTGGCAAGAATAGCCTGAGCGTTGGTCAGAGCAGCCACAGGCAGGCATGACTGTACCAGCTACCCAAAAGAATGTGAATTCTTTTTATTCCAAAGAAGTTCATCTTTTTAAAATATTCATTTGTGTATTTGCCAGGTTTTTTATGCAAAACTGGAGTTCAATAATTATTTTGAATATATTAATCATGCTAGTAGCTGTCCCAAACCTCTGCATTTACAAAGATAACCCCTATAGGTACCATGAATCCTAATTTTCTATTAAAACTAATGTTTTATTTATTTCATTATCATCCTACCATGGTTTGTTTAAAATATTAGCAGTTCTAAGTGAAGCCTGGGTCTACTATAATGCAACCTGTAATTGTCTCTTGGGTACTTCATTATAAATCACTTTAATAAGCAGAGTTCTTATCTCTTTATCTTTAGAAGGACAGAGCTTTGTTTTAGTTTTACAGTTCAGAAACTCAGAAATCTTTGTCATAACAGGGATTGCTATCAAACTCTTGCTACAACACTGTGGAACATATTTGCTCTTTTTCTGTTCTGTAATGTGCACAGCCTTTTCTAAATCTCCATGTCTGACACAGGTTTGAAAATAGGCATAGTTTGGCATTAACAAACAGGCAAAATATTCATCATCATGACCTTCCATTGTATCCAACACAAAGCCAGTCCTTATATTCATTCTTTTTAAAATGTGCAGATTTTTTCTCTGTAGAAGGTACCTGAAGGAATCCATGAAGCATACTGTACACACAAATACACATAGCACAATCTGCAACTTAAATACATGCTCTGATAGAAACTAGTTACATTCACAAAACCCAAATCCCCTCTACCTGGATATGATTGTGCTGCTGAGCTGTAAGCTAAGATTTTCGGTAAGTGGTTTGCTCTCCTGTGAAGAAAGTGTCTTCTGCTTTCTTTACTTGCTAGCCAGATTTCAGTGTATTCCTTTGTTTCAACAGTCCAGTATATAAATTTCTTATCTGCAGTCAAGCTGCCAATTTTATTACCTGTAGGAAAACATTGCATAAATAAGTTTTATAGTCAACCCTGAGCAGATGATTTTACAAGAGCAGACAGATGCTTGTATTCAGAGTGAGTCAATACAACCATCTTGGCCATACCATATCCTCAATGACCTCCCTTGAGAAGAGATTTCTGATATTTTCCAGCAGGTCTCATGAAGCTGAGACACTGTTATTCCAGTTTACATGTGTAGATTTGAAGGTGTTTAATTACCCATAATTATGAGAACTGCTATTCAATTAACAAACACGAGAAATAAAACAAAAAAAACAAGAGCTGTCTAAAGAAACTTAGTTCTTTTTTCCAAGATGAAAACCACCATGATCTGCCATCTCTCAGGAATAACTAAGACAGCTCGTCTGGTAACAGAGCAGCTTTACCAGCACACCTCCAGAACTGAGCTGAAAACTGAGCAACCAAGAGTGTGTTATTATCACAAGTGAAACATGCATAATTTGTCATGCAGGACCCTACTCGTGTGAAGTACCTTCCCCACATGATGAAGTTTGTAATGCCATTTTCAGGCATAATTTGTTATTGTATCTTTTTATTGAGATAAACTGCAATAGGTGTAGCTAATACAAAACCCTAGCAAAATAATATGTTAATATTCTAAGTGAAATCTATTGACAAGCAGCACTAGAGTCCGTAGCATTTCTTTTACATCCTACTAGAATACACACTTACATTAGTAAACATCTTAACACTGCTCTTTCTCCCTAGTTGGTATGAACAGGGTACACAACTGGAAACACAGAACACAAACATTTTGCCCATATTGACTGCAGATGAATCAGTTTTATAAACAAAGTGCTTCATGAATGCTATTTTCTGAAATGAATGTTGTTTGAAGTAAGAGACAGTAAGAATCACAAACTACCTAGAAAAATAAAAGACACTCCGACCTTGAATAATTGGTATTTTGATAGTTTTCCAGCAGTGGCAACCATCCACATCTGAGGCCCATATTTCATCTCCTCTGATGAAAAGCAGCTGGGGATTTTTGGAGTCAGACAGATCTATACTCATAGCTCTTCCTAGCTCTGCTTCTGTGACGTTACAGGAGCAGTAGTTCCTCATCTGTTTTTCTTCCAATCCGTGTCCCAAGATGTGGAGCACAGTGTTGTTCAGAATATCGTAATAAAACACGTGGCTGCCATTATCAAGCTCCTCCATCCAGTACAAGCGGCTGTCAGAGAAAATGCGTTACTTTCAGTTGAAAAACTTCAACCTGACCAATCTAAATGCAATCCTAGTCTGACACAATAACTGGCTATTATGGATAAAATGGTTACTGTAAAAAAATTGTCGGGTGCCGACTTTCATTTGCATTACTCATATAGAAAAACCCATCAGTATTTAAGCATAACTTGAAATCTTTACTCAAACACAGACATCTTATTGAAATTGGATACATCCAAGCTCAACTAGCAGTAGTAAAGTAGCACTACGTCCAAAAATTTCTGAGATTTACATAATGCCAAAACTCATCCACTATAAAAAGTCCTTTTTGATCCTTAACAGTTCAAGTTTTAATGAAAATCCTGTCTAAAATTTGCTTTAAAAAATGTTATTAGTGGTATGTGCCTTACCTTAAGAAAGGATATGACAACAGAGATGATACAGTTGAATTACTTTTCCTGAGCTGCTTGTTCAAGGCTTTCAGAGATATTTTCTTGAGCTCAAGGTCAATTAAAAATATTTGAGTTTCATTCTGTCGTGTTTTCAGGGCAACAAAGAGATGTCTTGCAATCCAGTCAACTGTGATGGCTGTGACATTGTGAAGATGTGCATCTTTGAAAAACTTAAGAACAAAAATTTAAAAGGACAGAATTTTCCAACATGATGTTAAGACATTATGAAAGCCAATTTGTTTCTGGAAGAAAAATGTCTACTTGAGAAGTAGAAGTCAATATACAAAGACATGTCATGGATTGGCAATATTTTTAGACAAATCAAAACTATTGTTTCACAAATATCAATTGTTGCTTCCATACTCTTGAAATTAGAATGAAGTAAATTAAATTAAATTAAATTAAATGTGATACAAAATACAAATGTCTTGTATTTACTAGTATGAATTTTAAATTCATAAAACATTTGATAAAAATATCTTATAAATAAAGTAGATACCAGTAAAATCATTTATGATTAATAGGACAGCTTTAAAAATGGCATACTCTGGTCATTTTTACTTTTTCAAAAATACAATTGGCCATAAAATAATGGCAATAATGGTCATGTAATGATCATTTTCCTAGATTCTCTCAAGTAAGGGAATGAAAAAAGGAATACCTGAAACACTGAAGCATTCTGTATATTCAGAATAAAAAGGGAATCTTCAGTGATATAGTATGCTTTGTCATCATTAGCAGTATAACAGATGCCCTTTACATTAGTCTTTGCTGAAATTTCCCATAGGGTGTGACCACTGTCTATGTCAGTAAGAAACAACTTGCTGGCAGAAATAGTTATTAGAGTTGGGATAGGGAAAAGATCTGGAAGGAAAAGAGCACAGCACAATTAACAAAAAATTCCATCCTAGATAAACACTGTTGTTCATAAGGAAAGCAAATATGAGATACAAATAAATGGTGGGTCTGAACTTATTGTATTTGGTTGTATGCCATAGTAAATAAATAATGAGATGCCCTCTTGTCATCACAGCCAAACTACTAAGATATTTTCAGTGGCATTGTGAATGCTTACCTAACAAATTTAAACACAGTAAAACAGACTTGCTCATTTAATTACCTTTAACAGCCAAACTAGAAATATATTATGATCTCTAGCAGTATACAGCTTACAGGTGAAAACCTACTGTTCCATGCTAACCTGGAGTTGCACAAAAAAGCTAATTTAGCATAGTTTTGAGGAAACGCTTGAAATTCCAAAAAAAAAAATACTCTAATGATAAGGAATGTGTTAATCTTTCACATCAGAGGATGCAACCTTTTCCTCCATTGTGTCTGCTGCATGTCACATGAATGTTGAAGGCTGTTTATCAGATTTCCAAATTGTTGTACTGTCATCTTTACCAACTATTGCATACAAACCGTGAGATGGCAACTAAATCATCCATACCTGATGAATTCCTCTCTGCCATATCAGACAAAGGTCCTGGACCTACAGAGGTGAAGGCCTGCACCTGTGGAACAGGAGATTGATACTTATATTAAGTAACAGCATAAATGACTGTGTTTGAGAGCCTGTGGAGTCCATAGAGACAAAACCCCTGTCTGCTCATCTAGGAACATAAGTGTGTGCTCTGACATAAGGCTGTGCTGGTCAGTTCAAAGGCTACATTCAAGTTGGGACCATGGCTATGAAGAGAATTTTAAGCAGTGGCCCAGAGATTGACAATCCATGCTGCATCTAACAGTTAGAGCTCAAAGGACTCCAGACAGTCTTTTTGTTTCCTTTCCCAGCCTGGAACAATTCCTACTGCTTGTTGACCTTCCATGGTGTTCTCTCTTATTGGTATCTGGTCTATTACATGCTCTCTTGCTTTTAACTTGTCTTTCAAGCACACATTCTGTCTGTTCCAAAAGTCTTGTCCCAATGAAAATATGACCTCATGACAAGTTTTGAACTGGAAGTCTCTTTCCATGGAAGCCACATGAGTCCTTGAATTTCTCAAACTGTGGCTATGTTCAAAAGGCCTGTCACTGGCCTGTCACTCTCCACCAGATCAGTTGAATCTGTGTTCAACTTGCAGTTTCTAATAGTGGCTTGGGAAAATCTCTAGAAGAGTTTCTTTTGGGCTTCACCCTTTAGTGAACAACATGATACACAGAGAGATTAAGCCAGGTATCCATGGGTGAGTCAGCAAATCAGCAGTTCTACAAGCAGAAACCACAAGCTCTTGCCCCAAGCCAAAAAAACATCTCCCAGGCAAAAACAGCAGACTGCATAGATAACATCTACCATCTAGCACGAGACAGGCTTAGTAATTTTTCATACCTGAAACCTTACTGTGAGGCTGGGAAGCACATCCTTGAGAGAAAACTGCATCTGGGTGGGTTTAACATTGCTTTCAATCCATTCCATGAAAGTGCCAGCAGTGCTGCTCTGATTCACCAGCTGATAGTAAACCCTGAACTGCATTAATATTCCATTATCCCTTTCAGGTCTGTCCCACCTGAACTCCACAAGGACTTTCCCATCACTTCTATGAAGGTTATTTTGTAAGAGATATATTCTAGGGTTCCTAGGGGCTGAAGGAACTGTATAAAAAATGAAGATAAAATACACAGAACAAAATACTCCTGTTAAAACACAAACCCTACCTCATAACTAACTCTACAGAAGATTATCTAAAACTTAATGGTAATTCCTTTCTGTTTTTCATTGATGAGAAGCTATGTGATTTTAACTTACCTAGCCAAAAGAAGGAGCTATAAACAGGACAAAAATGCACTCCTGTACTGAGATCAGCACATATCTATTTATCCAAGTCCTGTATGTAACCATGGGGCTGTAAAAATTTTCACAACACAGAGCATATTCTATCCCCTCTCCTATTCATTTCAAAATCTACTGCATCTCATAAGATTTCTCTGTGCTTCAGTCACTCAACATTATATTTTAGCTAACTTAATTTTGACATGCATAAGAGCAAAAATAAACAATGAAACAAGAGTAAAATGTGCATAACATTTAGTAGGAATCTACTAAGTAGTTAAGATATTGCATGCAGCCTTTCATGTTCATTGTAATGAATTCAGTTTCTCTTTCTTGCTTGTAGTCACAGGCACGTGCTGGATATATTGTCCTGCATTTTCTGCTCTGAATTCAATTACTTAAATTGTCTGCATTTATGTATGCAATAGATGATTGCCAAAGATACTCAGAAACTTGTCCTTGCAACTCAGCCTGCAGCTAACTAGCTCTGAAAGCTGCTCATCCTTCACCAGGGTTTCACTTGCTGACATTGAGCTGCTCCCAGTACCCATTGCACATGAGGAACAGGATGTAAAATTTTAGTACCTCCTTCAGGGGCCCGAAGGGATACAGATGTTGTTGGTGCCTTGCCCCAGTATGTGTATGGAGTGACGGTAAAATCAAAGAGTGCAAATGGTTCCAGCCAATCCACTCGGTACCATGGCACTGTCAGATTATGGGGGTGAAGACATCCTTCACTCTCCAGAGACTGCAAATGAAACTAAACAGAACAAAATAAAGCAAGACTTTTTCTCTGCTCAAAAGGCCCTTCAGTTTTCCAAAATTCCCTCACCAAACTGGTCACCTAAATCAAAACACAGCTTCTCCTCCTGTGAGTGGTCATTGTTTCACCAGCTCCTGTGGCACCATAGTGATGGGTAGCAATGTGCCAGCAATCTGCCCTTTGAATTTAAAATAAAGCTTGGCAAATGCACAAAAGGGGGGATGAAGGCGAGATTTCATATTCAGGAGAAGGCTGTCCCACTGTCATCTCAGAGGACACTTCTTTCTCTAAGTTACTGTGAGAGGCTTTCTCACAAATTTTTGATGATGTGATCTCCTTGCCTGGCTATTCACATCCCGGTCACTAGCCCAGAGTCACTGCTGGCTGCAGTGGTGGAGAAACTGTACAGCTTGCACTGTGTTTGCAATTTAGTTTAGTTCTTGGCCAATTTGTAAATGCCAGTAAAGAAACAAACTCTATTTCTTTTTAAAAATAGATGTATCAACAAGTAGATGCAGTAATACATGTACATAATAGGGAGGAATTGCATCAATATCCTCACTTGTAGAGCTTTTGATCCCACGCAGTAAAAGACAGTTCCCCATTCCACCCTTGTGGAGGGACTCCAAGTGATGTGGAAATTTGTGGAATTTCCTTTAATTCTGAAAGAAGACTCTGGCACTGAATCTGGAATAACTTTTGGCGCAGAAGAAAAATTTCCTGTCCATAAACAGGAGAAATAATAATAATCTAATAAATGTGAGGAATAGGTAGACTATTCAAATGTGACTTAGAACATTAAAGTAAATCCTGTAAGCCAACATTAAAAAGAAGCAATAAATAACAACAGCACATATTCTTTTTATCCATACACATACCATCGGCTTTTATAATTGCACATTATCTTGATATATTTATCAGGTGATATATATATATATATGTATATATGTATGTATGTATATGTATCAGGGGTATCCTGATGTATTTATTAATAAGTTATTTTTGTCCTTTTCTTTTGTGAAATGACTAAAGAATTTCAAAAATTAAGAATTGCAGGCTGACAGTTAATATCTTTTTTGAGGAGTTTAGATAAAGAAAATAATGTACCTGGCAAAGGTTTAAGTGATGCTTGAACAAGGGTAAAGGCTGTAAACTCTGCTGGTTGTGAGAAGGGAATGCTAAGGCTCTGATTGACTTCCTGGACTGTAATGAACTGAAGCCTATTAATCCAGAACAGACGACCACTGTAGTATTCCAGTGCACCCTGAGATATTTCTGAAGTACTCCATGCTGCAAATTCTGTGATTATGGGATTATTACAACTGTGGAAACATGTATGAAATTAGCAAACTGATAGCCCACATGAAGGGGGAGCAGATTTATGCAATATTTGACATATTGTTAAGTTTCTTATAATTCAAGTTCTTAATACTTATAATTCAAATTCTAAAATGTAGGAGGCAGGAAATAAAATCAAAAATTCTTCTTTAAGCTCTTTAAAGCAGAACACTTTTCAGAATATGAGACATTGCAGAAAGAACAAAAAGGCTTTCATTCCCTTTATTTCATTGGAAAACAATTATAAAATGGTTTCAAACTCTGCTGCATAGATGCATAGAAAATGAGGATTTTGAAAAATCAGCCCACCTTCTCTCAGCAATTCCACTGAAGCAGTGAAATCTACTTCAGAGCATGAGGTTCGTTCTACTTCACTACATCAGGAGCCCTGATTTATTTGACCCTGCTAGTTTCCTTTCATTATTTACTAAGATCTATTAACATATTTTCTTCACTGGGATCACTGGTTATTTAATCTGCCTTGTATATTGTATGTCAAAACTTACAGGCCTTTTTAGGTCTCAATTTATCTTGGTAAGAGATTAAATATGTTGTAAGAGGCGTCATTTTGCCATCCCAGAAATGTCTTTGAGCTTAGACACATGCCATCCAAAACGAATTTGGAAAAGCTTTGACACACCATCAGGTCCATTAGGATGGATCACTTCTAATCTCTGTATTCTGGCATGCCAGGGACAATGATTTATGGCTGCCAATTGGTTCATAATGGAGCTGTATGTTCCAGCTAAAACTAATCAACATATTTTGATTCTTTAAGTGTTTACTATTAATCATAGCAAGCCTAAAATCAGTCAGAAAATTCATCTGATTCCACACAAAGCCAGCCTGCAACATTATGGGCACATGTAAATACAGATGCTGCTCAATTAAGTTTAAGCAGTTGAATCTGATGCTTGAAAAAAAATTAAAATAATCGCATTCTCCACATGTAAGGGAGCAGAAACATATTTTCACAAACTACTATGCATTATACACTTTGCACTTAGAGAAAAAAACACCATTTTTCTCAAGGTTTTAACATACAATCAAGCCAACCCATAAACATTGTTGGTTATATTTTGTCTTATTGAACTTTGCCTTTCTGGAGTTGTGCAGCCATTTCCCTTTCGGGATGATCAAGAGGAAAGCCTGCTGAGTGCTGTTTGCTCAGGTGAGAAAGTGGTGTCAGTTCAAGTCCTGAGATTCATGAAAGATGAGCCAGTTACAGAGCTCCAGGCACTTGGAAACTGTCAAGTGTTGTAAATGCCAAGATAAGATAGACAATAAGCAGCAATTATTTCCTAAAGCTAAGTCTAGAAATTGATGAGCATGACCTCAGTTCATCTGAGGTTCTATACCTTGTTTCTCTCACTGTAAAACTGTGTTACCAACCATCACAACATGCAGTTTGCCATCAGCTAACTGTGATGATTAGCTCTTTTCTTTATTGCCAAATTAGTAAATAGTGTGCCCAGCAATGGATGACATTTTTTTCTTAAAGAGTATGACAAAAACTAGAAAATACAGACTTTCTTACCTCTGCTATACATTTACTTACCCTTCTTTGCAGAGAGAAGCTCTGTAGAGGTTTAGACATAGACTATCTTGCACAAGCCAGTAAAGAAAACCATAGGTGAGATCCAAAGTTACACCAACCACCTAAGAAAAAACAGTCCAAATAGCAATTTGAACACATCTTCACTTCTGAGATAAGAACCCTTAGGCATAACAGTTGTCTAGACAACATCATGAGTAGCTCTTTGCTGGCAAAAATAGCATTACTACCATGAATGTTTAATCTAACACAAAAAGAGATAGCACTGGAAAATAATCAGGTCCTGGGTGGACACCTATTTTTAGCAGCTGATGATTTTCTAGATAACATTTTTTTAACACCTGTCACAGTGTTCATCCTGGAGTACCTAAGTACCTCAGATATGATGGCAATAGCATATCAAGTGCTTAGTGGAAACACCTATCAAAATCTCCAAAATACCTCTGGTATTTTAACATTCTTTGTCTGAAACAGGTAGGTGATATCCAGTCTGAAAGTCAGAATCACCTTTTGAAAAAAGTAGTTCAGGTCTTTTACCTTTGTTTTCCAGCTTTGCTTTTATACATAAATAGTTAAAATGTTGCATTACTTATGGAAACTAGATGCAAAATTTTAATTCATTTATTTGATTAAGCAGGAAATTTGAATATATAATTTTTTGTAAATAATTTATTATTAAATAAAGCAGGGGAGGAAATTAAACAGTCTTCCTGTTCATTGCTTCAGTGTTTCATCTTCCTTTAAGGGAGGTGAAAGATTTTTTGTTTCTTTTTAATAGGATCTAATATTCAAAATAAATTTTTCTTGTTTCTGCAGTAAACAACAGATTCAATACCATATGCAGCAGTAATAAAAATCAGAGTTTTAATAATCTGTTCTGCGAATAAAAAAGAATTTGCTTCCATAAGTTAGTCTGCTAAATGTTATCAAGTTTAGTCTATTTTATATCATTAGCACAGCCAACAAGTTGTTTGGGGCCTCTCTGAACATGTTTTCCAGCAGCTCTCAAACTTCTCATGCAAACACTAGTCATAACTATTCTCTTATAAGCTTAAATTTCCATTATGTATGTAAGTGGAACAGCCTTTTTTTTCCCTAACTCTTCATTAATAAACTGCAGAAGATGATGACAGGAAAGCAAATGCTATATCACTTAGTTGTCTGTTGCTCCTTATGTAATCACATTCTTGACATATTTCTGTTGACATTGTATGTCAGAAAATCAAGGTTTGAATGATTGCTCCTGTAGGTTGTCCTGTTAAAAATATCTCACAGCGTGTATGTGCCTAAGTGTATATTTAGTCAGCTGTGCTATATTTTATCCCATTTACCTATTCTCCCTCCCCTGCTCAACACCAAAAGACATCTTCCTGAATTTATGTTGCTTTTTTGAACATTTGGGTCCTTCTTCCTTGCCCCATTTGTTTTTCTGCAGCTATTACATTTTCCTATAGATGTGTCCATCTTCTTTATCCTCATCCCTATATCACCATTATTAAAAGGCAAATAAATATTTGTACTATTCATTTTCAGGAGTTAGGCAGTAGTTTAACACCTCCCTTCTGTTATGCTTCAAAAACAGGCAAACATCTCCCAGTTCATGAGAGGTCACTGGGCACAACATGTATTTGTGATGGTGCAATGTAACTGAACATCATGAGATGAAGGATAAACTTAGCTATTTGAAATATACTTTGACTAAAAATATTGAAACCACACCTGAAAGGTCCTGGCCTCACTTCCATATAATGCATTTTGCTGCTCCTCTATAAAATTACTTTTGTTCCAGTCATATTGTACAGTGTAAACAGCTTACTAAGAGCTTTGGAAATTCTATGCCAGATCCTACGTTGGAATAAATCAGAGTAGCTCTGCTCAAATCAATCAAGCTCTGCCAATACACACCAGCTGAGCTAAACAACTGATCAGAAAATAAAATAATTGCCATAAAAGAATTTAGTTCCTGCCAAAGAAATTAGACTTTCAAAGCTCTGCCTTTGTATTTGTTCAGGAAACCTGCCATTTTTACAGTAGGCTCTTCTTATTCCTATTCCTATTCAGATTTCAAGCTAAAAGGAAGTACAGCTACAAACTGCTGAAGATCCAGCTGAGCAGCAATTCTTTATTAGAAAAACTGATGGTGAATACCAGTAAGAACAATGTGCATGGAGAACACACTTTAACTGTTGGATAACAGCTATTAACTGTTACATCTGTGTTTTAATATCGAGGTAAGACATGCTCTTTTCAGTTAAAGGACTTCATTGTGCAATAAAAATACATATTAGTACCTGTGCAAACATATATTTGCCTCTTGATATTGAGACAGTAACAACCAGCTCAACAATTCCGCCATTAAAGAAAGTTGTGCTGTCCTTTTTTTCTCATAGTTTTGTTCTGAGATTTATTTTAATAAAGAAACACCTGTCAGCTACAACTGGTCACTTCTCAATCTAGACATTTGTACTTGGCTTTTTGCCTGTGTGCATCACAGCAGGAGGCTGAGTTCAGAAGTCAGTGCATAGATTAGGGCAGCAGAGAAGCAGGAGAGGAGATGTTTGTTTGTAGGAGGTGTGAATAAGTGAATGGTTGAAGGCTGGTATCACTGACATAGAGAAAGGTGTAGAAAAAAAATGACAGGACCAGACAAGCAGTCCTACTGCTGCCAAGGTTCTTGAAAGCAAGAACAAGAAATGTGAGGTTAGCATGAGGCGATCCAGAGAAGCAAGTAGAAAATCAAAAGAAAAGGGCAAGGAAGTTGAAGTTTGCCACTTAGAAAAAACTGGAACATGTCAGTCCTTTGCCACAGATCATCCAGAAGATGTCTAAGTCCAAGTGTACCACTGAGCTTGGACAACATATATCTTTCCATGGAGAGAGTCCATGCCAGCCAGCTTCCACAGAGAGGTAGGGAGGCTAGGAAGGCTATCCAGCAGGAAGATAGATTGTTCCTTTGCAGCACAGACTTTTCTCTCATGTACAAAAGTTTTACAGTTCCTCTTTATGCAGGATTACAAGTATAGTAGATGGCAAACCAGAACTGGCCTTCCTTCCTCCCAAGCCCTTATGGAAGTAAAACACCTGTGAGATTAGCTGGCCTTTCAGAATATGAATTCCCTTTCATGGACTAAGCTAGGCCTGGCTTTCTTTTATAATCAGAGAAACACCAAATTATTTTCTTTTGGGAAAAGAGAGTTAAATGTTCTGGGGAATGATACAAAGCTAAGAGAGATAGATCTCTAAAACTGGAAAGAATCTTTAATGGACAACCTGGCTTCAGGTTAAATGGGAGTACAATTTGTACGACAGGTGGAATAAAAACAAAGGCTTCTGTGGGAAGGGAAGGGAAGGTAAGGCAAGGCAAGGCAAGGCAAGGGATATGCTAAGACCTTGACAGACCATTTCATGAGGAGAATACTCAGTCTCAGAGTTCTTCCATTGTATAGGCAACACCAAATTCCTCCTACCAAGAATAAGGTCAAATCTCACATGGTGGCAGAGGCAGGATGGATTTGGAGAAGATCACAATGATCTATGAGGAACCACCAGTGAACCAAGTTTTTAAGAGACTTGACAGGACGTCAGAGAGGGGTGAATGTAGAAGAAAGGCAGGGGAGAGGTCAGCAGAGACATGGAGGTTGTCTGTGCAGGCCTCAGAGCATAATAAAATGTCTTCGGATAGGAAAAGGGAGCTAATGAGCTTCCATGTACTACAGGATCTTTGGTGAGCTATTGGTGAAAATAGCATCTTTGTTTTCCTTTATACTTCTGCATGGGACCCATTGTCCACCCTAATACAACTAAAACAGCAATTCCCTGTCCCTTTTTTTCCCCTAATCAGTGGCAGATGTGTCACCCTCACCAGCACTGTGCAGCAGCAGCAGGAAGCTGTGCCAGGCTGCAGCAGGGGCAGATGCCATTCCCCCTCTCTCATCACCACGGCTAAAGCCTGTTTCTGGAACAACACCTCTGCAACCCCAAATGCAACCCTGGTATTCCTGGCAAGTGCTAAGCCTCAAAACTGGCCCTGTCAGGTCCTGCAAGCTGAGGAACATCACAAAAGAGGCAGGATCTGAAGCTCTGGATCCATATTTTGATGTGAAAGCCAGAAGTGACCATTAGACTTAAATAATTTGGAAAAAAAAGAACCTTTTACATGTGGGAAGGAGCAGCATTACAACCACAATTTTGACAGCAAGGAACACTGACTATATTTAAGTGATCTAAGTACAAAAACACGCACCACGCCTTCCACCCCGTCTCTCACAAAAAGAAAGAAAAGTAAAAAATCAGTCACCTGTTTACCAGAAAACTGTAGCTGCTCCTGTAACATGAGGTATTCCTCTCCATTCAACCTTGTGCTCTCCACTGAATACATTGTGGCCCAGTACAAATAGCCATTTACTGAATCCACAACTAGATCCTTCACTGGGAACACAGCATGAGCTACAACATCTATATGGCCTCCCCACAGTGATTTTCTGTAGATCTAGGGACAGAAGAATTGACTTCAGCATCACATCTAAATCACCAGCTATGATCAGCTGAGTGTACATGAGTGACTTTTCCACAGCTGTTTGTCAAAAGAGCATGCAAGCCTTCAGCTTTCAAAGCCTAAACCTTTTGCATTCAAAGTAAAAGGATGAAGAATAATGCAAAATTATTAGTTCATTTTTGCCAGAAAGTAACAAAAGAAAAAAAGCTGAAATAGCTTTTTCCCTTCTCTTTCCCAATTTTGGCAGCCTTCTGTCTGACAGAACTTCTCACCCACTTCATATTCACTATTCACAAGTGTAAATGAGGGTGCAAGGCAGTGTGAAATCTGGCCTCCTAGCTCCAGTTTTTAAAACAGCTTCTGACTTTGCACTTACAAGAAATGAAAGGCATAATTTGACAGCACTGCATAAATTAGCACTACAATTTTGAAGTCAGATACCTTTTAAATAATTCACATGTCAGTGTTCCTGATATGAGAGTGTACAAAGTGCAATGGTAATTATTTTTTAACTGCAGTGATCTGCAAAATATCACAGAGCAGAGGTCAATCTTGAAAATCTCTGTGTAAACAAATAGTGCCAAATTTGATTAAAATAAAGTCCATCTACTTCTTGGCTGAGATCAACAGGGCAGCCTCCATTTTTCACTATCTTCATTCATTTTCACAATGTTGAATCCAACAAAACTGTTGATAGCATGTTTGATTTGCCTGTTTTGCACCTGGTGAATTCAGTATCCTGCATTAGTAAATGTTAGTGAATATTTTACCCCAAACTTTTGTATAACTGTGGAAAATCACTTGAGGAAAGAAATGCCTCCCTGTTCTACACTATAATAGCAAAGGTCCAAATGTATCTCAGGTTGCAAGAAGTAGGGATTATTTTCCCAAATACTGCCTTACAGTCTTTCTTGTTGACTTAAGGGATTTTTTTTCTTTTAAGAAATGCAGCTATACCTACCGTATTTGCTTTGCCAGCCCAATACAAGCATTGACCCAACCAATCAAAGGCCAACATCCTCGCATTTCTGACGTCAGACACATAAGTGTTCTCATTGGTACTCTTTCTTTTGTTCAATTTCCAGGTCTGAACTTCCCCCATGGAATTAATCCAATAAAGAGTGTTATTAAACCAATCGAGGTCTTGAAGAAAAGAGAAAGATGTTAAGCATTACACAAACACGTAAATATAAAAAAAACCTGACATTATTTTAAATAATTAAAAAGCAGTCAGACACTTCAGCTTTTTAAAAATCAATACAAATGCACAGTTAGGCTCAGCTAATGTTAAGGTAGATGCTTCTTTATAGGAAATAATGTATGTACATGCATTGTACATATGTAGCCCTGATTATTATAAATGTATGACATATATTGGGATTTTGGAGACAGACCTATTTAGTTCAGAGGGTTGATTTTAGCTCTGCTGTAAAAGGTGGTGTCAGAAGGGTTTCACTAAGGATTAATTTGACTCAGAAGAAAGGGGATGAACCCAAAGGGTTGGCTCAGTGAAGCTGCTGTACTGCACTGCACGACATTCAAGCCTAGAGAACTCTTGTCTTTCAGTGTTCTTGGTGAAATTTATGGAGAGGTAACAAATGCCAAAAAGCCTGTAGCAGCAGCATGCAGTTTGTTTAGTATGTACCTGAAACGTTTCTTATATGAGGATAGAGGAGTTCTCCTGGTCTGTAGCTATCCAATCTCTGCTTCCAGAGACCCTCAGTCCCCACAGCCAGTATATATGGTTCTTCTTCAGCTACAAAGGAAGAAAACTGCAGTTGTGCACACCAACAAGCAATTTATGTATAATATTTGTATTTCAATAGCAGTGGTTTCTGTTCCTGGAAAGTTACAAAAGCACCTTTAGAACTGCCCCTGTCCTAAGGAATAAAGGACAAAGAAGAAATGCATGAAAATATCATAATTTGAGAAACTCAGAGATTCAGGGCAGCTTCAGATCCAGAACAATAAGGCAATTTGGAATCCTATTAGATGCTGAAAAAACACTGTGGGTTTGGACCTGTCCTTACCAAAGTCAGGCAAAATTCACCCCTAAGCTGGTCCAGTGCCTTAAACTGGAAGCTATTTTCCCCTCAGACACAGGTTAATTTGGGTGAACTAGGTTTCAAAAAACGCTCCAAAGACATGGAAATCTCAGACATTTTGCACACATCCATTTCCCCTGATTATCTACACTCAAACCAAGAATTTTCAGCATTTGGTGAGCTGCACTTTTCCATGAATTGTCATTAACCCTCGGGGCACTGCACAAACCATTTCATCATAGAAAGTTCTTTACAGAGCAATGAAAAGGGATAATACCTCTTTTATTGTATCAAATAATGGTTTTGACAGAGTATTTGCATCAGAAAAATGTAGTTAAGTACCAATATTAATGCATAAATAATATTTAATATCATTATTCTAGTTTGAAAATCTTACTATTTTAACTAAAAGCAAATTTACTTAGCCTGTATTCTTTAATATTGTTAAGAAAAACCTTTTTGTGCCCCTTATTTTGCAGTCTTTGCCCAAAGTGTGTGCCTCACTAGGTGGAAAGATTTATACACACTTTGTTCTTCATTTTTTCTGTGTGACAAAACAATTCTCACCTTCTTCTAAAGTTGTACCTCTAAATGACTCTGACCATGGCCCTGCACCAGCAGGAGACACAGCTCTGACTGACACCTCATATGCTGTGAAGCTGGCCAGCCCTTTCACTGTAAGCCTTGTGTTACTAATATTTGAGACAACCCATTCCTCCTCAAATGGGTGCTGAGGTGACACTTTCACATCGTAGGTCCAGTTCTGCCAAGCAGATAAACCTGTATGAAGCAAATAATCGTGTTAGTAAAGAATAAATGGTTGTAACTGGTGATACAAATCCTTTGAGGAGAAGTATGTTGGAGACTCCTTAAGGATTAATTTGACTCAGTGGAATTAGGAAAGGGATACATTAAAAATTTATACTCTTCCCCTCTGGTCCCATTCTTCAATCCCCCATGAAGAATAAAAATCATTACATCTCTGTGTGATATCAGTACCCAACATTGCTGCTACTCCATAACATACTTAAGATCAAGCTTTGCTTAAAATCGTTGCAGGGGGCATATGAGTTGCCAACACAAACTTCTGTTAATTTAGATAATTTAGCTATTTTACTGGCAAATTATAGGCTAAATTTTTGAAACAGGGGTAATTCCATAACTCCCATCAGGATCTGCTATAGAGGTCACTAAAGCCGAAATCAAGAAAAGGGAAGGCAGAAAATTACTTCTCTAGAAAGAAAAGAAGTGGACCTTCAGGGAGAATCAGCTGAACTTACTGGTTCCAGTGGTGTGTTCAGGTGGTCTCCAGCTGATCACGGCTCGGTCCAATCCAAATAGAGCCATGACAAGACAAGGAGCAGTTGGTAAAGGAAAAGGTTGAGTTGATGGCCCATAAAAAACCAAGTTGCCAATGCCAAAGTACTCTGGGTACACCAAATTGCAGTCCACAATGTACTCATTGAAGCTAGAACTTCCCACTGGAGAGACCTCCTCATGGAAAACTGCCGAGCCATCTGTGACTGTAAATGTGTTATCCTCATAAACGAAGCTCTCCATGTCATTAAATGGCACGTGTGATCGCAGCGTGTGAAACTCTGAACCATCAAGAAAACCTGACACAAAGGCCTGTTCTGTTTTGTTGAAGAAAATGAGTCTCTTAGATTGGAAGTTGATCGTGAAGGTTCTCAGAGCACTGGATCTGACCACTGGTGAAGCTGCAGAGGCAGTGCCAGGAAAGAGTGGAAGGTTTGCTCTATATATGCCATCCTCCAGGAGACAGAAAATATAACTGGCCGTAGAGCAAAATAAACCCAAATAACTACAGTGCAAGAAATCTATAGAGCCACAAATATTTTAGCAGCTAAGACATGTGCCTGTCTTTATGCACAATAGAAAAATGCTTTTGGCACTATTAGTATATATATGCTGAGGATGTAGACACGTCAGCTTTTACCTTCTGGGAATTTGCATAGCAGATTATTAGAGAATATTCTTCTATAATACCTTAAATGTTAAGCATGAACATTTAAAATTCATAGAGCTTCATATTCATAAAAGCATGAAATTTCTGAAATTCAGACTTCTGTATTGGAAAAGCTTTATCTCTTCTGCTAATGCCCTAAAGAAGAAAATGCATGAAACAATACTGCATGGCACCTCTCTTGTTCCAATTGTTTTGTAGTTTGTTATTTGTTGCCAATTGCACTTTTGTTAGCTTAAGTCCTTGAAAGAGGAACCTAGATGACTAATGAAGTGGAGAAAATTAGAGAGGAGCTTTATAGCACCTTTGGCACCAAGTGCTCAAAGGAGTTCACTTACCCATTATAGGGATCAGCTATAACCTTCCTAGGGGATGTTATGTAAAGAGGAGTGATGTCTTCAGCTACCGTGCAGTTCTCTAAGTGGCAGACATGTACCTGGGGAATGAGAAGAAAAACTGGTGATGCATTCATAGGGTGTTTGCTAATGAGCAGACAAGCTGACCCAAGATTCCTTCAGGGGCTCGAGAGAGTGAAACACCTCTCTCACAGTCCTGGGTCCTTCTGGGCTCCTGAGTGTTCAGTCAGCCACGTATAACCCTTGTACACAAAGCCGTGACAGCTTATCCTGAAGCTGTCAGCCATACCTCTAAGCTGGAGGGAAAATTGTATATCCAACTGCCTATACTCATTTTGGAGGGTATAGGCAAACTGTACTTTGAAAATGATCTGGCAGGGAAGGGAAGTGCTTTTCTGATCCTGGAAGCAACACCTTGGAATTCAGACATCTCTGCCATTGGTCTGTTCATCTACAGCTCATTTGTATATTTTCATCACTACTGCTTTTCCTGCTCCCTGTTCCCTGTGCAGTAAGCAAAAGATCAAAAATGGCAAGAAGATTAAAAAAAATAAAAATCCCCCACTAACCATTATGGGCAGGTTTCTAGTCCTTTGTACATTAGAGGATTACATGGGTACATGCAAAGTCTGACCATTAATGTAACTGATGTTTATGAGTAGGAAATCCAGTGCAGGGTTGCCATCTCCATTTTTACTTCAAACTGAAGCAGCTGTAATCTGAGCTGTTGCCATTGTATGAAACACTTAACATATTTTGTCAATTATGACAGACAGTAAAATCACAGTAAAATCTAGTTATCTGACTACCTTCCTGAGGCAGAGTAGGAAGTGAACAGAGTAGATGGGCAACCAAGAGAAACAGTGTGCCTACACTGGGTATGAAGAGGGTGAGAAGTCAGTCTCAAAAACAAATTAAAACCAAAATAGTCATATCCTAAGGAGAAAAATAAGGCAAGGAGCCAGAGTTCCATGTAGGGTGTTTACTTAAAATATGACCTGATAGTCAAGCCTTTCTTCTTTTTAAAATTACTAAATATGTAGATATTGTTATATTAAAATATATTTCTATAATTATATTTTGTGCATACATATCTATACATAAATCATATTTTTCTCATGTAAAATTAAACATGAAATGGTTCAAATTAAGCAAGAAATTAATTAAGCACTAGAGCATTACCTTTTCATTCATGACAAAGTACATCCTCTGGTAAAGCCAGTCTACTGAGATGGACACAATATTCCCCCAGCCAGCATAAAAGAGCATTAGGTCAGATACATCAGACATATTTGCAACACCTTTCACCCAGATAGAATTCCCTTCAGAGAAATAGACAACTTGCTGATAAATATTCACAGAAATACCTAAAAATAGAAAGATATGTGCACATAGATAATATAAGAAAGGTTTCAATTTTTCAGTTAATTTTTCTACTTGCCTTAAAAATATGTATTTTTCAGTCTGCAACCCATCATCATCATCATCAAAGTTAACTGTTTTTTCTCCTCACTTCTAGTCTTCTTTCAGATTACAAGGAAACATTCCCATTTGCTATGTAAGTGACATTATTATAGAGAATTGCCCTTCAGAAAGGTAATCAGACAGAGCGAGAACATGTAATATGCAAACCGGCACTGATTGCCCCTCTACAGGTCAAACAGTTGCAGCTGGCATCTCCTCACAAAGCACCATTAACTCTAGAATTCAAGCTTGAGATAATCTGTGCCACCTCTGCACTATCCAAGGCTGTTTAGTCAGGGGCAACCTTCTTTCTCCGGAGCCTTTGTGGCTCTGAGAAATTTCCACACTGTCACTGAGGACCAGTGCAGATAAGAAATATTGGAGTGGTGAGTAATTTGAGATAACATGGTTATCTGGTGCCTTCGGCTGCTAAATGCCTCATTAGTATGCTAACACACTAACACTATATTTTAACACTTGGCATTATTTTATTCAGAAGTTTGAACCACTTCATTTCCCCATATTCACGTTGAGAAAAAGTAGATATTAATCACAAGGAAATGTGGATTCATCTTACCTCAATTTAGATACCAACGATGTAAAAAAAGAACCAGTTTCCTAGATAGAGTAAAGAAACAGTTGCACTGGGAGAACCATTTATTGCTTCCTAATGCCTGTCACTTCAAATACGTCAAATCGTGTCCTGAAAGTTGCTATTTCTCCTGATAGACTGTAAAGGGAGACTAGATACTGTCTCAAGCTATGTGAGGTGCATTCTGTCCTTGGTGTAAAGAGGTCTTAGTCGCACTTGACAAAAAAGGAGCGAGCCCAATCTGATTTTACCTGTGATGTTGTGGTGTATAGCACCATTTGGCAGGCACTGAGCAGCTTCGAGGAAATGTCCTGTGCGTCTCTTCCTTAAAGACTCTTTTCTGGATAGGAAGAGCCATGCTGCTTTTTCCTTAACTAGCAAACAGAGAAATTCAGAATTTAGATGACCACAGCACATTGCTAACTCAGACACATCATTAATAGATATGCATGTGTACCCAAACCTATCTATATGTCTGTACATATGAATATATTCTCACATTAGCAGTGACAGACCAAAACTTAAATTCTTTGAGTGTTGAAAGTATATGGAGGTATTCATCATTACAGTTGGCTCTGGCTCCTCACACAGGGTGAGAACAGGCCATGTGAATTTCTCACCATCATTCCTGCAACAATAGTCAGTTCCCCAGTGAGGGAAAGTAAGCTGGAGCAAATGAAGCCTTACTGACTCGGGGAAATGAAAGCACTGAGACATCCACGTGGCTTCAAGATCCACCAGAAATAGGACATTTAAACCCTCTGGACTGCTTTGAAAACCCCGGTCAAACTAGAATATTATCCCACAGAGCTGGAGAAAAGCAAGACAAGTATGTTTACTTCATGTGTTTTATTGTAATGATTAGTGATTTAGTCAAAAAAAACAAGTACCTATCACAGATAAGGATGATAATGGGATAATATAATCTGTTTCAAAGGTGATAAACTTATTATTTTTGGTTTTTTCTAATAAAATCACAGAATTTAAAGTCAACAAGGATAGTTTTGGTCACATAAACTGATTTCATGCTTATAAAGGTCCAAGTAATTTACATCAAAACCTCTGCAGTAAATGCACACCTTCTGTCTGGGCTATGCATAGCCCTGGGAAAGATAGCTTGCCTCATTTCTGAATCTCAGATCCTTGGAAATCTAGCACAAACCTCGCTAAATTGATTCTTACCTTCATTTTTAAAGATGGTCTATTATTTCAAGTATGATTTTGGCTAATTTCCACCAGCAAACAATCCTTCCCTTTTTTTTCTCCTCTCCACTTTAAGCAGCTGTCTGCAATCAGATATCATTTCCTCATTCGGATATTACAAAACTGTGATCAAATGCTGTCTTAATTTATTCCCAGATAATCTGAATAGATTGAGCTGTGTGTATTTCTCACATGAAGCACTGTGAGTAATTTCAATAACGATGCCTTCAGAGCAAAGTACAAGAGGCCAATATTACCTCTTTATCTCTTTTCAAGTAACATTTCTTGCAATCTACAGCAGAAATCAGATTCTTTCCCTTGCTCTTCTCAGGGCTCAGAAATACACAGCTCAGTGCCTGATGCAGTAACACCATTTCTGGACATGATACATGAGGAAGGGCTGCTCATGTTAGCACAGACAGAAAGCATGTGCAATTCAGGGGGAAACAACTGAAATTTTATGTGGTGACTAGTAAGGGCAGTGGGGTGGTTCCCCACCCCATAAGGTGGGAGTTTGGGGGGATATAGGGTTTGTTTGTTTGTTTGTTTTCTACCTTAAATTAATTGCTTGGCAATTGGATTGACATAGTGAACACAGTAAGGGCTTTTCAAAAATGACACAAATATTTATAGCTCAGGGTCAGCCAACCCTACAGGAAACCTCTGTGGAGTCGTAAGTAAGGAAACATCAGTCTGTCTGAGCTAATACACACAAACACAAACACACAAAAAACCCAAAAAACCAGAAAAAAAAATTAAAAAACACTAGAGAGGCAAGTTCAGTTTCTCTAACCAATAGCAGAAAACTGGCAATTCAGAGACAGTCTTGAAGTGTTTTCATAAAGCTGAAGCATTTCCAGGTGTTTGACAACTGAATCTTTTCATGAGAAGGGAAGTATTTTCTTTCCTAAAAGAACATTTTGATGACATCGATTTCACTCTTATTTGTGTTCTATCTCAACATGTATCTTTCTCTGCCAATTAATTAATAATTCTGCAAATCTTTGAGTAATAGCTATAGTGCATCATTACCTTCGATATTAATTAGTTAATATAGTAAAACAAATACCTCCACGAAAGAGCAAAAAAAAAAAGTTGGTATGATTTCACACATTTGGCTTGAGATAATTGAGAATTTTTGGCTAAAGAGTTTCACAGTTAGTGAAACTGCCGTGCTGTGCTGCCTTATCATGCCCACAGCTGAAGAACAGGACCCTCTCTGATGTGCTATTGACTTCTCAGTGTACAACTCCTTGACATGTTCACAGTCTAAATATTTATAATTCTGCCAGGTATGTGGCAGGCCAGGGGACATGAGTTTGTCCCCAGGAACAGACAGTGGTAAGGACTCTGCTGCTCTTGTACCTTTGGATGCCAGGGTTGTGATGTTGGTTTCGGCAGGGGGTCCAGCACCAACCTCATTAACTGCCACAATACTGAACCTATGGTACACCAAAGAGACAGGTTTTGGTTGGCAGGTTTCTTTTGAAAGATTGCCTGAGAAACATTTTATCCAGTAGGGAAGCTGCTACAGAAGTGCTTGACTTTCAGAAAATGCCCATTTAAATATAATGCTCCGGGAAAATTTAGAATAAAAACAAAACCAACCAAAGTCTGAAGAGTTCAAAGGCAAAACAACAACACAATCTTCTAAATTTCAATTCAAAATAAGTTTTCAGACTCAGGAGAGCAACTCAGCTTCATTTCAAAGGAAAATCTGTATTTACCAGTGCAAGCAGAATGCAGACTTTTGCCTTTAATAAAAATGAAGGAATTTTTCCAGATGCTTACAAGACTAGAGAAGACCACTCTATCTTTCTCCCACTATCTTAAAAACATGCCATACAATCCAAAAAAATTAAAAACAGCAGCTAAGAAAATGCAGCCTCCCAGCCCTACATTGCTTTTTCTTTCTCACCATCTCACTTCTGCAAAAGCAGCCAAGTTACCTGGGATAACTCTGTTACCTCAAGGAAGGTGCCCTTGCTTTTTGGCAAGGATGTAAGTAAATAGCACAGTTGTGCAGAAGTGGTATTAAGGCACATTCTGTGCTGTCTGGGTAAAAAGTGTGACTTCATTCCTAGCCAAGTTGGTATCTTTTCTTTTTGTACCTGTAAGTGGTGTTTGGGAAGGTGGAGTAGAACTGAAAGCTGTGCCCTCTTGAGGCTCTCAGCAATTCATGATTCTTACTGGTCAGGAGTAAGTTATATCCAATAATCAATCCATTAGGAAAAACTGGTGGAGACCAACTGACTTCAACAGTGTTTGGACTTGAACTCTGAATGTCTTTAATGACAGGAGCTGTTGCAGGAACTGCAAGAGAGAAATATCTCACTCCAGTATTTGATTAAGACATTAATTGATTTTGATTTTTAAATACATTTTTAGGTTTCACACCTGTTAATTCATTTATACACCAATAAATACTATTGGGGGCTGTTAACGTTTCAGCAGCATTTCAGCTTTTTTTTAATGTTCAGGAAAACAGGACCGTGTTTAAATCAAATACATGCATAATTATATACAAAAGTATCCTATGTGCCCTCACGATTTTGTCCATATTTCTGTGCTTGCTTTTAAAACCAAAAGCAGGGAGAAGCCCTAAATCTTCTAAGTCAAACAAAGAGAACCTGTCGTTTTTTTTAGATTGGTCTTCTGCAAGAGACAAAATATATGTGGTTCTAAAGATTAGGCACCAATGTCTTCTGCCAAAGAAACAGCAATGAAACTCAAATGTTTCCACCTGAAAGATGGAATTAATAGTGCAATTCATTACCTCCAAAAGCATGTGTCCGGTAGCTGGGGCTAGGTGGAGAATGGAGCTGCAGCTGAGATGTAATGATCCAAACTACTTGAAACACGTATTCTGTGAAGGCCTGAAGGTCTTTGACGGTATAGGAAGTTTCAGATACTACCTAGATTAATGCACAAACACAATTGGGCTTTTCCTTCCTCCAGCTGCAGCTACTATGTAGGATGTTATGAGGGCAAAAGAGGTCTCATACAGCAATATACATATTCCAGGACAAAAAAGGGCAGCATCGTAAGTTTAATTAAGAGGAAGTTCTGAAAGTTATTATCAGTGTAGACATTGATTTTGTCACTCTTCAGAACTTTTTCTCATCTCTTTCCTCAGGACATGGCACCAAATCTCAACAACGAGCTGGTAGATCAAAGGATTGATGCAATGTAATAGTAAATTTTAAGAAAAAGTAAAAAAAAAAGCTGAAATAGTATCATATTGCAAACAATGTATTTTAAACATATACCACAGGTTTCAGATACAAAGGATCCTTGTTACACTGAAATATTTATTGTCTGAAGTAATTGGTCCCTATTATTTCATCAATGATTCATTCAGAATAACTTCCTGCTTAGCAAATTATCTTTACCTTTGATTTGTGGCACCAGCTTGTCATGCCCTGTAAATTGGTCCAATAGAGATGATGGCAAGATAACAAGTGTACAGCTGACGCAAAAGAACAAATTATGAGAATAACTCTACTGAGTCAGAACAAAGATCTTTCTAGCCAAGTATTGTGTTTGACAAGAGCAAAAAAAATTCTCTAGGGAAAGGTATTAAAAGAAAAAAAAAAAGAAAAGAAAGCCTACAGCCATACTTCTCCTGATTATTCCCATTGGTATTTCACAAGCATGACTCAACATGAAACAATGGGAATATTTGCATTTAGTAGAACTCGATTTTTTCTTCTGCTAATTTTTCCAGTCACTTTTCAAACCCATTTAGTAATTTAAGCAATTTTAATATTCAGAAGTTTAAATTTAGCAATTTAACATCCACATGTGCCAGGAAGCAGCTGAACATTTCAACTACCCATTCAGTGAGGAAATACATTTTGCTAGTTTTGAACCTGCTACCTTCTAGTTTCCATCAAGGTCCCTAGTTCCTATGCTGGAGGAAATGGGGAATAATCCCCAACTTCTCAGCTTCCCCATGCTACTCATGATTTTGAAAATCTCTTTCATGTACCTAACATATTATCCAATATCTTTCTAAAAAAAAAAGTTAAAAAGAGCAGAGAAAAGTCAATTTCCTTGCAAAGTAAAAGGAGGTGTCCTCTCTTACCTCTGTGTACCTCCAGTCACCAGGGAGCTTGTTGAACTTCCACTGGATAACATATTTCACCCCAGAGATGTTAGCTGCCTTCCACCCTAATGTGACACTGTGGTTTCCAATGACAGATGCAAATGGTGCACTTGGTTTGTTCAAGTAGTCTGAGGGGAAAATACAACATAACAGTAAGAAAAAATCTTTCATGGCAATCCCTGCATCTCAAAGGTAAAAACCTTTTACCTCACTCACCTAAAAGCTGCAAAACCCATAAAAACATATGTTGGGGGTTGGATCTGTTTCTTTTGTGTTTGTGGAATTTTTTCCTGGTGGTTTTGCTAGGTAACTGATAGCTGGGTACTTTATGGATACTTGACTTAAACAAAGGAGGCAGCAGGTTTCTCCGGGTGGAACAGCAGTGAGCAGCAGTTTGGTCCGAGGACACCGCTCCGAAAGGACTGGAGTACCAGGGGACCCTGCTTGTTTTCTCTCTCTCCACTGGATTTCTCTCCAGAGGAAGACTGAACTCTTTCGTCACCATTGGACTTTCCTACAGGACAATTTAACTTCATAGAACTGCGTTTACTGCTCAAGGAGGATTTCATCTGGACTGCTTTCACCCCCCTGATACCCAGGGTGTCAGGTCACATCCCTGACTCTGTCAGGGCATTTTCTGAGGTTTTGTTGTTTCTTTGTTTTTTGCTTGTCTCTTAGAGCTATTACATTTGTATTTGTCATTGTTTTGTCTAATATTCCTAGTAAAGAACTGTTATTCCCACCCCCAAATCTTTGCCTGAGAGCCTCCAATTGCAAAATTATAATAATCTGAGGGAGGGGGTTTACATTCTCTATTCAAAGGGAGATTCCAGGTTTTTGGTTTTTTTTTTGCTGGCAGGTACCTGTCTTTCAAACCAAGACAACATATCAAAGAATATATTGAAAACATTGCTGAGTAACTTGCATGGCATTTTAAAGACAGTTTGATAAGTCAGACAGAAATGGGCCAGGAACAATGTGAGCAGTGGTGACTACTACTCCATACTTGTGTAAGTGCATTTTTAGTTACAGCAACTTAGTAAAATTTTTCAGAATAGAAACATAAAGAAGGCATAAGAGACTTCTGAAAATATTTTCAAGGGAACTGTGTCAATAGCACTGTATTGGCCCAAGGCACAATCTTAAACAGTTGAGACTGGAGTCAAAAATCTCATGTCCATGAAAGGGAAGGAAAAATGTTTTACTCCAAGATAAACTTCAGTGTATTTGTTAAAAGAAAAGAGTGGTAGTTTTCTGATTAATGGAAATACTTGAGACATTCCTATTTTTTAAATAAATCTAGATCACAGAACAAGACTATGAATTTATCAGACTGTCAATTGGACACAGGACTCTATTCAGACTTACTTAGTGCTTCAACTCCATATGCATCCTCTGCACAGCTACAGCCAAACTTACAGGAAACTGTCTGTGTAGGGCACAAAACTCACTGGTTAGCTTTGTGTAAAGGCAAACTTCCTTCCAGAATCATGCAGACACATTTTAAATGCATATAAATTCTGTGGACATTTTGCATATACATAAACCCTGTGGAAATAATTATATTAAATCTAAAAAACAGTACTACCATGAACTCACTCCAAAGATTTTCTTGAGAGACTTTTCATCAATTCACTGGGCCCTGAATTAAAGGTTTCCTCCTTACACACTGTCCTTTGTGGAAAGCATGAACACGGGGATACATTACTGTTGGAAACAGACTTCAGTGATGATCATGGAGTTAGGAAGACAAGGTTTTTGGTTAGTAATATATTCCACATGTTGCATTTCACCCTTTCCTGCTTCATGTATTCCCTATGAATGAGGCACATTCTTACAATGTATTTCCAGTGAATTTTCAAAGTAGCTGAAATCGGCAGTTTTTTAGAGCAGCCGTGCCTAATTCACACTTCCTTTTCAGTAGCTACTGAAACTCCTTCTGTTACAGTTGTGACCACAAGCAGCAAACATAACAAATAACCCAGAGCAGTGAGCTCCACAGTGACGTCCTAAGAACAGAAAATTCCCGAGTTTTCAGTTCAGGTAGGAAAGATAAATACAGTGTCATCCTGCTTTTTATGTAGAGAACATAAGAAGAAGTAGAAACATGTTCTAGGTGGGTCTCAGTAGCTTTAAAATTACATTCAAGACTGAGTCTCCTGGAAATCCAAACCTTTTGAAAAGTGGTGATTTGAGCTTTCCTAGGCAGGAGGTTTATTTGGGCTCATTTTATTCTGCAGGTTCATTCAGCTTTTAAAATCTTGATGTTTGCGCCATACAGCAGCAACCTTTCAAGTGATAATCAACCTTTAGATCACTCAGAAGTAATTCATTATGGCAATGAGGAAAGTTTTTTAATTGCTCTTCTTATGATTTGAGGAAACACACTTCCAGCACCCTATGGAAACTGATAAGACATGTTATTTCTGACAACACAGTTGCAACCAAGGCAGATTTGCAAACTTCCTTAGCTGTATATTCCTATATACATAATGTCACATCTAGATATTCAGTACCAAGTGCAACCACTTATAATTTTTTCTAATATTTTCTTATTCAGAGAAATAAAATAATTCCATGTAAATTATCACCACTGTTAGGAGGTGAAAATTGAGGTATTAGTAATTACCTAGTGTACACTGGAGCTTTAATTACGACTAATATTTATTTGTTTTAAGGGGTAGTGTCCCCAGATCCCATGCTGATTTGTATTGCCTTCTGCCTCATTGAACACAGGTATTTCTGAACATTTGTTATTGTTGTGTTATTCTTTCTTCTGATTTTTGTCTGAACCTGAACCATAAATCCAATTTTTGCTTGAGGTAAGAGGATTGCTAAGGCTCCTAATCCTAAATTTTGAGGGAAATTTGCCAGCTGCTCTACTTGAGAACAATAAATCCTCATATTTTCTCCATCCATCAGCAATGTTCTTATATAAGCCACAGTCTGATGTCTTTTCTTCTGACTGTTGCCATGAAATTCAGTGGCAATCCCCTGTTCCTAGGTGGAAGGAGAAATACTACCAGATTTCAGTCCCAAGATGTATTCAGACAACAGAACTGAGCTAATGTCAAAGAAAAAGTCCCACTCTTACTCCCACTCCTTTGCTCTGCAGGCTGCAATGACCTGATCCTCTGGATGCAGAGATACAGTTCATGCCTGACATGAGGGCAGTCAAGCCAGTCAGCTGATCCAGTGGAAAGATAATCCCAAAACAGCCCTTTCAGAGTCAGCACATTTAAGTGGCATATTGCATGACAAGACAGGCAAAGAAAAAAACCCAACAAAAAAGCAACAAAACCCCCACACTCATTTTGTGTTGCTACAAAAGTAATTTGGTTACTTCTTGGACAGTTCCTAAACTCCAAAACCACCATTTCGTGCATTATTAAACCTTTCTCATCATCACAATTGGGTAGACTAAAAAGCATTAAAAAAAATTCCTTTCAATCAAATTTCCAGGTTGCCAATGAGTTTGTATTCTACTCGTTACTCTCTCCAGCTCCTCCATCACCTCCTTGAAATGTGTTGCTTCCATCTGGGATTAACCTGCATTCTGAGGTCTCAACTGTGCCAAACACAGTCTTTCATCTCATCCCCTTCCTATCCTATCCTATCCTGCACTCTATGTTCATACTGAAAATGCCCATCTCTTTACCAGCACTTTGTTGAGCCATACTCATCACTGTGAGCACCAGTCCATCCACAGCACTCCCCATTTGAGGTCTCTTTCTAAGGAGCTGCATGTTGCCCCTTACTGAAATGCATTTTATTTCATTTAGACTCTATCCAGTCAAGAGTTTTGTCTTCTAGCTCCCACTCTTTGTTTCCACTTCTCGCCACGTTGGTATCACACCAGCCTTAACAAGCATTCTCTCTGGACAGACTTTGATGGAATTAATGAAAAGCTGGATGAGCAACACACTTGTGAGAGCGTAGAACATGGTTTACATAGGTATGTCCTGTCTCATAATACTGAGATTAGTCTGCTTTCTTTACAGCAATGTTCTTTGTCATACAGCAGTTTTTAATGCAAACCTGTCCTTGGTCACCATGCTGAAAAGGTACATAACTCATTCTTCAGCTTCAGAGAGTACAAAACAATTAGACCTGAATTGATAATTTTGCGTATCTACTTTGTATTTCTTAGCATAGTGTGGACATAGCAATCACTGAAATAGTGATCTTCTTTCTTTGCTCTGATAGCATTTAACTTACCTCACATGTTCTACTGTATATCTCATTCTGCCAAAAAACAAATTAATAAAATGTGGGGTTAGCAAAATATAATCACAGAATATTTCAAACAGATAATACCAATTTATTAGAATTTTTTACAGTGAAAGTACATTACAAAACCTTATCACTGGCAAATAATGAAAGAAGAAAATCCACACTTGAAAACGAGAAAGTCAACATTAGACTGATGCTAAGGTTGAATGAGCTTCCGGTGTTCAGGAGATGCAGAAAAATTAGAAGTTTAAAAGCTATCATAGCAGTTTTCCCAGGCCAATGCTAGTTCTTGCCCACCTGGTTTAGTAAAAATGAGAAATCAGTCTACTGAGGGCCATGTGTTTCATTTACATCTGCATGCAACTCTGAAACAGCTCCAGTAGAGTAAAATCCTGAAAAGCACTAGTGCATTCTCACTGTCTAAAAATCTGTGTTGAGCTTAATGAACTGGAAAATACATATATTCTGACAAACTCAATAAAAACTTTTTATATTAGAGGCAACTTGCATAACAAGAATTATTAATGTTCCAAAACAGAGTTTATAAGGAATGGAGAAAAAATGTAGATGTTACATCTTTTCATAGAAACACTGCTCTGGTTGGATTTTGAATGTCTGCCATAGGGTAAGATACTTGACAGGCTGGAGACAAGTGCTCTAGAGCCAAAGCTCAGGTAATACTCACACATTTCAGAGGACAGTCGGTTTGCACAGTTGCATTCCAAAACTGACATCCCTGTGTACACTGCAAAGACAGAGGATGGCTTTAAAAATTACTTTGAAAGCAGAGTTCCAAAGGCAAGGGTTACTCCAGCATTAGCAATACATTAAAGGTACATATGGGTGTTATAAGTACTCAGACCCTACAGTAAGAAAGTTATGTTGTATAGTGCCCTTCTCAATGTAAAACCAAATACAAAGCAAAATAAATTCAGTCTTGTTCTGGGAATGAATTTACTCAGCCAGTTACGATGTGGCCAGCGCTCCCACCATCCCAGTTTTGTTTTACCACTTACTCTCTGTGCAGAAGCAGCAGATATGCAGTGTGCAGGACAGCAAAGCACAGAGGAAAGCTGTTCAGCACAAGCTAGCCCCCATGTGGCTCACCAACAGGCATTGGCTTTAAAACTATGAGTTTTCAGAGAAGTAATAAATGTTATGTTGTTCAGTTTTGATGTTGGACCTCTCTTGTTTATGCCGTCCCATCTATTTCTTAGTGGTTGTGAAGGTTTTTTTTAAAGGGAAGCTGGAACAACTTTAGAAGCAGAAGACTGATACTGAGTGTTGCAAAGCCTCATGAAAAATGAAGACTTGCTTACACTGAGCAAAGATACTCAGTAACTTAAACAGGTGAGTCAACCTTGCTATGTAATGTCATGACAAAACAGACTTTTATGGTCCCAGCATCATAAATGGCCCAGCCTCACTAGATATCAGGTTCTGAGAGGTTGCTTGCCACTAGTCTGTGGAAAATACTGAAAACTGATTTCTCCACCACTCTTCAAAGAATATGTGCAATCACTGATACTGAAATTGGTAGGAAAAAACTTTCCAACACAATCTGAGCCATTAGAAAGCAGGCATTCTTTATCTGTGCAGGACACACAGAAGGACATCTCCTTATTTCTGTGTTGTGAGACTTTACAACAAAGTGTATATCCACTATAATCATACATATAAAATGTGTTTCTTGTCTAACATATAAACATCACTTTTCTAGAACTAATTTCCATGTATCTTCCTCCTACTGGAAGTCCCATTATGGTCCTGAAAGTTTATCAAGAGGGGTTTCTGGTGGCCATATTCACTGAATACTTCAATATTAAAGGTGACCTTTTCTTGAACTTTTTCTTTGGGCATGCACTGTTGCTTCTTGTTATATAACTTGCAAAAACCCCTCTGTAGTCCTCTTTATCTGTCTCTCCACTGTTTCCAGCCATGCTTATCATCCTGCATGAATACCTTTACATCCTTTTATCTTTTTTTTTTTGCCAGTTAGTCTTTAAGCTTTATTCAGCAACTTCAGGGGAGCTGAAAATTTTTATTCTCTATGTTATTTATCACCACCAGCTTGAATTGCATTTGCAATCTGAACTAGAAAATCAGCTAAAGTCCTCCAAGAATGTTCCTGTGGAAAGCTCATGTTAAGCCCACATGACAGATACAACCATTTGAAGTCTGAGACAACACTAAATGTTTAACAATTATAAGTTTTCTTACACTGAATCACTGAGAAAACAAAATAAACTACTTAACTATACAGAGGTAATTGAATAAGACCGTCTTAATGATTTACATGTTGGAGGCAACACTAATTGTGACTCATTGTCTCAAAAATGAGAGGTTATGAACTTTGTAGATCACAAATGTGAACATAATTCACAGAAGAGATCATCACCCTTTACATATTTTATTTAAATAAAAAATATAGCCATGTCTTTAATAATTTGAACCAAATCTACCCACTCAACTTAGTGACTTATGCTGGATGGGCAACTGTGCACGTTTTCATGAAGTCTTTGAAAATATGATCATTGTACCCATTGTATGCAAATAGCAGGAACATAAAATGTTGGTAATTAACAAAGTAAACCATTACTCACGGCTCCAGTGATGTCACTAACATTGCAAAGGTTAGTAATTCCAAGTTCTCTTTCCTGTAGGAAAATATATCATTTTTTAAAAGAATAAAAATATTTCCCCAAAATTCTTTGATTAAAACACATTAAATCATTGGCTTCTTGTAAACCAAATTTTCTTTCGCTGATGTTTCCTCATCTGGAAAAATTTATTGTTAATAAGTAGCTTCTCACTTGATTTCCAAGATACCATCAAACAAAGACATTGGCAGAATCAGTTTGTGTTAGTCAAACTATCTGAGGTAGGAATTTGGCTCTTACCTCCCCATTCTGGTTCACTGAGTCAACAACAAATGCTTCACAAATATGTTGGGCTTAAATCACAAAAACAAGTGGCTTTGACCTCTTGGGAGCGGGAAAGACCTTCCTTCCAGCTAAATGCCTTTTGTCTGGCCACCTTTTGAGGGAGTTTTACACAGCCTTGAGGTGATCACCACCACCCTTCCTCTCCTGCCAAAAGTGCTCTCCAGCGAACTGCCTGCTTTTTCACATCATTCAAGGTGTGCAAAACCTATCACTGTTGCTGAAGTGCAAATGATTTGAGGATGTATGCAACAACCTTAGAGAAATTGAATAGCAGCTCTTAAATTCTTGACTTTAAACCAGGTGAGAGCAGCCTTAATAAAACAATTCTCAGGAAGAAATTTTCAGCACACTGGTACACTGTGACAATAGTGAGAATCAAATCTGTCACCAAAAAAAAAAAAAAACAACAAAAANAACAACCAAAAGCCCACACCAAGTAGCCCAGAGGAGAAAAATAAGATTTACAACCCTCAGACTCAAAGATTACATTTTTACACCTGAATCAATACATTCACTGAACATAAATGTGATTTCCCTGTCTTTCAAAGCTGAAAGGAAGAGCAGCTTATTTCTTATTCTGAATTAATTTGAACTCAGATCAAAGGATCCCCATTAAAGTTATCATTGCATGATAGGTTTCCATCAGGGAAGGCAATTAACTCTTTCACTGGTGCAAGAGTTCCAAATAGTTTTAAAGGAACTGTCAGGGAAGTGTATGAAGTAAAATAGAGCAGGTGATAGTTCTCTGCAGCAGGTTTCCACAATTAGCACCAAGGCACAAAATGTCCTTTTTACAAAGCAAAGAAAAGATACACAGTGCTCTGAAACACATCAACACATTTCTGGCAAATAGAAGCAAGGAGGCAACTCCTGAAGGCAGAATAATTGTCTAGATTTCAGAGGCTTTGCTTATCTCTGTCTTGCATTCATAGAATGTCTTGCACACTGTTCCAAGGAATATTAAGAAAGTATAAAACTAAGGATCTGACCACTAATTTTAATACTTACAGAATTACCCACAATTTAAACCAGCTAACTTTTAAAAATTAAGCTGCAACTAGGTTTCAGGATAGCTCTGTGTGTCACAGAAAGAAAATTTCTTGTGACTCTACAGTTTTCCTTGATTATATAACAAAAGCCCTGGACTAGACTGAAATGAATAAGTAGAGTGAATAAACTGAAAGAATAAAAGTTTATCTTCCCCCCCTCCAGGGTCTTTAGCATTTATAGTAATTGCATGCAGTCAAAGTAGTGGAGTTTGTTCCTTACCAGATTCCACAAATTCAAATGTTAAACATTAATTCTTAAACTCCTAATAAAACACAATCTTTAGAGAAACTTTGAAAATATTAATATGTAATATGGAGTTCTTACAATGCTAACAACAATCGGTATTTCAGAAGATTAGGTACAGGTTTTGAAAACTTACCAGGTTACTTGTACATAACTTTTGACAATTCCTTGAGAAGGCACAGTACACTGCAGAAATCCATAGACAGCAAAAAGCAACAAGCCTTTTTAGAGGGAAAACCCACAGGCGAGTGTTCTTCATAGCTTCAGCAATTTCATCTGGTAATCTGCCTCTTCCCTTGATTCAGCCATGCAAACTCCTTTTAGTTTAGGTGACGGAGATACAATGGGGAAATTTCTGCATGTCAGATCATTAAAATATTTTCTGAATCCTTGTTTACACTCCACTCCTTCAACAACTTCTCAGCTTCCTGGAGCACTTGTCTTGAAGTTACGCAACTGCTATTTCATAGTTTCTTATTAAGCCACTGAAACAAAAGAGTTGACAAATGAAAGTCAGTGTATTGACTTACACAAATATCATAACGCAAAAAGGAAACTCAGGGCAATGCTTTTAATCAGGTGCTCCGAGCCACACGGGAACAGGGAAACGGTGGGAAAAAATGGCCTAATGTTAATTTTGACTAGATTAAGCTATTTCTAAACAATTGTATGTGGATGCAACTAAGAAAATTTGTTGGTGATGACGAATAACTTTGTTAGAACATCATTGGTCATATCAGACATGGCAAAAATTTTAGTTAATCTTTTTTTGAATGACTGTTTCCAAATGTTCCATTTCCACACCAAAATACCATGCAGAGCAGACCCCTGTTTGCCTTCAGATGCAATCTAGACACAAACTAACCAGAGCCAATTTTCTAGGGGTTCACTAGATGAGAAGGCACAATTGTACAAGTAAGTTTGCATCCATATCATGGGAGGAAAATGAAGCTGATAGATAAATCATGTATCTGATTTAAAGAGCAGTCAAGAGTTGAAGTTGAAAGTTGAAGACTCACATTACAGAGGTCCGTGGAAGGTCAAGCTTAAGACACGTCCAGGTTCTGGTCTGTGGCACATCTGTAATATACCAGCAGAGCTATCCACAGAGTAAATCCACAGTAGAAGATTGATCCCGTTTACACACACACATATATATGTATATATAAACAAATGCTATGTCATTTTGTGCATGTGTATTACTCATTATAAATCAAATGTGCTACTTTATAAATCATATAGCATTTTGATGAACAGTTGAGGCTGGCACATCCTGTTATTGTTGCTTAGAAAGAGTACCTGCTTTTCCACCACACCTTTCCAAGCCCCATTCACTTGCCAAGGAAACATTTCTGCAGTCATGCAATAAAACAGGCTGAGAACCTGGTTAACACTAGCCCAACAACAGAAGAGGTGAATTGGTTGGCATTAAACTGATGCTGGTTTTTTCTGTCTCAGGCTCTAGTACAAACCCTTGTGCTATTCTGTCCATGCAGTGAAAGGAGTAAATGCACTAAGGCAGGAGGAAAGGGAAAGCCAGGCTGGAGACAGACAGTGAATATTGGAGCACGTGGCTCAACGTGGTCCGAGGAAGAAAAGGCTTTTAGGACCAGGTTCCTTCCTTTTCTTTGAGTTACCCTGGGAAGCACTGGGGGGTTCCCTTGTTCATTAGCTCAGTCTCCTCACCACTACTCAAGGGAGCTTCCAGATGACAGTAAGGCTCATCTAGGCTGAGATTTACTTTCAGCTAAGGGCTTTCAGCTACACAGGTGTGAGGGAATTGCTGTCCAATTTGCTTGTCACTTCTCCACTCCAGAAGGATGCTGTCCCCACTCCAGCCCATGAGCAAAGCTGCTCAAGAAGGAGCTCCTTAGATCCAGCCAAAATAAGCCAGTTTAGTCTGACTGCTTAAATAGTAGGTCTCTGCTAATCCAGCTCATCTTGGCTGCAGAAGTTTCATCAGAGCTCACACGACCAGCAACACTGAAGAGGGAGCTGGTGACAGGCAGATGGAAGCTGCAATTTCTTCCTGAAGCAAATAACTTTGGCTTTGGATAGTTAGGATATTTAGGACCTTCAGGATTTGGTCTCTGGGACTTTTAGGTCTACACTAGTATACTCAGTGTACCCACATCAATACCCCAGCAAGTGGCATGGGATAACCCACACACTTTAAAAATCTCTCATAATCCAAGAGAGGACAGGCACAGCTGAAATACCTACGGGCAATTAGATTTACTGTATCCCAAACTGTTCCCAGATATTATTTGTGCTAGTGTTGATGCAGATCAAAATCAGACAGAGAGTTCAACAATTGATCTATTTGGTCACTCAGGATTAAGAGTGCAGTCTGGCATGGATTTAAATTACTAACTTACATGTAGCACAGGTAAAAAATGTGCCTAAGTTCAAACTTTTTAAAAAATCTTTTAATACCGTTTATATAGTCAACTTTTTTTTTCTTTTGGGTTTTTTTAAAGGAACTGTTTGATTGTTAGGATATCTAGGGTGTTTTTTCAGTATGTATAGGGAGAAGCACTAGGAGATGAGAAACACAGAATCATAGAATCATTATAGTTGGAAAAGACTTCCAAGATCACTGAGTCCAACCTTTGACTGCACACCACCATGCCAACTAAACCATAGCACTAAATGCCACGTCCATGGGTTTCTTGAATGCTTCCAGGGACAGTGACTCCACCAGGTTAAGAACCAGGTTAATTCCTGGTGAGGAATGTAATCAAGCTGCATCTTTGTAACTGTGGGATGACACACACACAACACAGAGTAGTTTTGTTTAAAGTAAATTTAAAAATTCTTTATAAAAATATTTGACTTTACATTTATATTTTTTTGAAATGCCAGTGTCAGTGGAGGGTTATAGTGTTACTTCTTCAATGTCACTGGGCAACTCAACAGTCTATCAGGTTGCTCGTCTCTCATAAAGGAATGAAAAACAATAAGTTATTTATATAAAGTTTGTGGGAAAGTTTTGTGTAAAAATGTAAATATCAGAGGGCTTGCTAAAACTTGGGAAAATTAAAACAACACATCTTAGTCTGAAGAAAAAGTCCACAGTCCACAAATACTTTTTTGTTAACGATAACAAAACAGTATTTGGCTTTTCACACAAGGAAATTTGGTTACTATCAAATACACATAAGGAACCCTTTGGAACTGGAAAGCTTGGCTGCTACTGATGAGGATAATTCTGGTCAGTGAGCCTCTGCACACTCATATAGGGGTAGTGCACACATGCCTCGCACAAATGGGCTCTAACCATTGCAGTTAGTTAATAAAATAGTAATATTAAAGACTATTCAAAACAAACTACTCAAATGGTGCAGAAATTTTTCTTAAACTTCCAACACCGTTTTCCACCAGGTGTCACTGTAACATCCCATAAACCACGACTTTCAAAGAAAAAAAATGCACTGAAATACCTCGTTTCTTGTTTACTTTCATTTGAACACATTGGGAGAACAAATAGTAACAGTCACCCAAGTCTTTCGATTTTTAACCTGCATTTCAGGAAATCTACAAGAAGAGAGCACTTATGGGCTTTAGAAGCCGAACTTTAAAAGGACTGTTTGCAATATCTGTAAATGACAAAGCATTAAGTGTAATTTTTAAGTACATCCCTTCCATTACACTGCACCCTGACATGGAACTACAGATCTAAATTTTGTGAGATATCATTAACAAACCTAGTCCTTTATAGATATCCTTACAGAAAATAATGTCCTTTATCCCAAAGAGCAGCACAAGAAAGATATGCTTGCACACCAGCGCATCTGCAAGGGAGAAGACTGAGAATTAAAAGAAAAATAGAGAAAAGAAAACTCGATCACAATTCTCTACCTGGACAGAAGTACCTGTCAGAGCTCTTTACAAACTATGGATTCATCTTTCAAGTTCTTTTGAGTCTCTTGTAGGAGAACTAGAACTATGTAGAAATGGTCAGCCCTGACAGCAATGAGTAAGGGTTATCATACCTTGAGGAGAAACATGTGCATTATTACTGCCAGTAAAGTGAGTAACTAACAGCTTCTTTATACCTGAAATTATCATGATCCATAAAAACAAACCTTTCCTGTACATGAACAAGCACAAGACTGTGCATGTGTACACATGAGCACCATAATATAAGCAGACCAAAGATCGAAGACACAGGGTTTTAGTGCTTTGCTGCACTTACAGCAGAAGATTGAAATTGTTGGCTCAAGGTGGGTTGGCAGCCTCCTCTACCATTCACCCCAGTGCACAGTCACAGGCTGTTGCACATACAGCCAGAAAGATCAGCTGGGAAACACCTTCTGGGCTGCCAAAAGGTTACAGCCCAACAAATTAAAATCAACTGACGGCAACTTCAGCTTATTTTAATAGTACAGGACAAAAGCTCTCAAATGGTCAGCTCCCAGCTGATCCAGACCTGGAGCTGTGCCATCATTCCTGCCCTTGTGACAGCAACCTCCACCACAAAGTTTGGCAAAAAAACTCAACGTAATATCCACTCCAGCAATCTAATTTTAATTTCCTCCCACGTTTGAGTCAGGCACCTAAAATCCCATCAAAGGAAACAATTGTCTATGTGCTGCCACCGAAACACATCTGTGCACAGCTGCACAAAACGGCAGCACCCAGCAGGAATCGGCAGGACAACAAAAACTGAGCACCGGATGGCTGAGGAGGCAGGCAGGGGCACCCAAAAGCCCACAGATGTTTGTATCTCATCTGGGCTGTTCGTGTCCAGTCACACAGCACTACAAATTCCTTGAAGATCGACCACCGTTCATGAGTCCTATCTTGATGGGAAGGAAAGTGGGGAGAGGTGAGAAAGGAGAGACTGTCAATCCCTCAACCAGCCTACAGGGCAGAGCAACGAAAAGGAAAATCTCAGCTTTTACTTATCAGTTTCTACCTCCTTTGTCTTAGGGCGGTCATCTTGAAAAGACATGCTGATGTGAAGTACTAAGTGATAATGGATTTTCACTCTTTTCCAAAGATCATAGATTATTCTCATTTTCCCTCTAGCAATGCCCTCCCCCGCCCCGTTGATTTTGAATTTCTTAGTAAAGTAAGCGAACAAGGACCCTTAGGGCAAAGAGCTTCCCTCCACTGCCCTGGCCTCCCTCCTTCTCCTTTTATTTGTTAGTGCAACTGCTAAGACAGCTGTTTGTCTGGCAATAGCAGCCAGTCGGTCAGGGAGTGCTGTGCACAAACAGAGGGAAGGCCATACAAGAGAAACCCCCTGGAGTCTGGCTCAAGATTTATATCTATCTCTGCAGATTAGAAAACTGGGGTTGGGGAGGGGGGAGAAACAGACTGTTAAACTGGATCAAATTGGAAAGACAGTCATGCATGAGATCCTTAGCTAAACCAGTCAGGAGACAGGGATTTGCTTCTATTGATCTGCAGTAATGATGACTGGAGAAATGTCTCATTAAACGATGCACAATGATGGATTTCAGACTAGGCAAATTTGAGCTGTGGAGATTAACAGGAAGAGATGTAAAAGCTAGGCCAGGATAGAAAAGATAAGGAATGCTAAAGGGTAACATGGATCTATAAATACATTGCTAAAAAATTCAAATCTAAAAGAAAAATAATATATTAGGGCTTATTAAACTATGTTTATGTGATCATCATACACAACATTAGGAGAGACAGTGAGCACAAAGCAACAATAAAAACCTTGCTGTTAAGTAGGTAAAGCTTGCACTTCTTTTTGTATTGCTTTAAAGAGGTTGAATTGGCAAGGTATTTGCAAAGCTATTTAGTGATTTGTTCAACTGTGTTATCTATTAGATTTCTCCTGATTGTTACTAATCAAATGTGCTGTCTGAAATTTGAAGAAAACTAAATTTCAACATACACAAGTAGCAGGCAGTGCAACAGTGTAAGTGTAAAATGGCCTGATGCAGGATGTCTGAAGAGGATTGCATGAAAAAGATGTGCAAAGGGTTTTAGAGGGAAACAGAAGGAAAGAAGATTGCATACCACAGAGGGAGTGACTTATCTCTCTGAGCATGTAGATCAGTGTGTAAGAAGATATAAAATCAAGATTAGGAGAAAAAGACAAAAGGTGCAGAAGCAGTAGTGCAGATTATACAATCTTTGTTAAGATCTTCAGAACAGTCAGGTGTTCAGTTTGCATAAACATCTCTCATAAAAGTCTCTACCATTAACACCTCCTGGTTTCCATGGTATTCCCAAATACCTGAATATTTCATCTTCCAGTAGTTCCATAAAAAGAAATTGCTTATCCAGCAATCCAGGAGAGAGCTCATCTGCCTTGACTCCCTCACAGATGGAGAAGCAGCAGTGCCCACTATGGAGACAGGAATTAACTGGGACTGGATTTGACCATTTCAATCACCAGCCTGAGAAAGTGTGTTGCTGGACTGTTGCTTGGATGCACTGCTCACTAACCTTTTGATAGGTATCAAGAGTTCCAGTCCTTCTCCCCCCATAAATTCCCACCCTGGTCTTCTTGACTGAGCAGTACCCCGGTACAGGCACTGACACTGGTACACAGGAGCAAGCAGATCCCTTTCTCCACATAAGCAAGAGCAAACCTCCTCACAGCAGAGAGAAAAAAAATTAAGGATGTTCTCTAAAACACAGGCTTGTTGCGAACAGTTGGAGATATGTCTAATCCCTTCTTTTCTGAGGGAGAGGGAAAAATTCCCTGGGAAGACCATAATTAGCTGGGATCTACCATCAGGAGAAATCCTGGGGATGGTAATCCAGCACATAATTTCCACCTGCAATAACAGCTAAAAAGTTAAATGCTGTGGGCAAGACAACATTTGTCTCAACTTGCTAACATTCACCAACACCACAGGCAGCCCAGTCAACTTCAGGCTTTATCCTCCAAGGGTTTCAAACCCCTCTGGAACACCAACAGCTGCCATGACTTTAGGCAAGTCTGCTCCTTGCTTGTCTGGTTGCAGGGGAAGGCCTGAGCACAGCTCCAGAGCCCCCAAATTCAGATCCACCTGATGAGGGCCAGCTCAACTGTGAACCCAGTCCCCTATTACAGGGAACACGGGGCTTGGTGCCATTCCCTAAACACAGGTCCCTAGCGACACCTTCCCTGTTGCAGGGAGCCCCAGATGTTCAGCCAGGACTAGCAGTGCTTAGGTACCATGGTTGGGGGTTCCCAGGGCAGAGCCCATCCCATCCCCAGCCAAGAGCAGGGCAGACAGAGCCATCACCAGGCACCTTCCTGGGGACAGAGAAGCCAAGGCTGGGATGTGGGCCCACGGCTGGAGAGTGGTGCTGATGTTGCACCACTGGAGCAGGGGCTGGTGGCTTCAGGGGCTGGCATGGGGCCCTGGTCCTGGGGTGGATGGGGGAGCCCAGTGCAGCTGGGCAGAGCCAGCCCATCCCAGTGTGCCCCCAGGCCTGGCTGGCAGGTGTCAGCCCGGAGCAAGGGAACCCCTGCCCTTCTGGACCAGTCGCTGAGAGCCAGAGGGATCACCCAAGAATCTCAAAAGGCCACTGATCTGAGTCTGCCAACTCCATTAAGTGCAGCAGCAGTCACTCGAATGTATATGTATTGATTTTAAGTTAATTGCAATGCTTTTAAACAGCCTGAGTATTATCTGCCCACAGCCATATGTGCTGACCCTCAAGCTGGCACAGACATACTGTCAGAATCACAGCAAGATGGTGGTTTGGGTATTAAACCAGCTTTTTTATTTTCTCTTGCCGAGGAAACTTCCTTCCAGCTGAGGGAAGTTTCCTTCCTCAGGAAGTTTTCTTTACTGAGAAGCCAGGCAGATGCCAGAGCAAGGAGGGGACAGGCACACAGAGCTACACCCGCACACTGCCAGTGAGGGTGCATCCCGAGAGGATTTATCACCTGGGAAGGACACCAGCCCTGGCATTGCCTGTCATGGCCCCAGACCTGCTTTCCTTTCCTGCCCTGCCCCAGCAGTGTGGTCCCTCCCTCCCCCTTGCACCAGCTCTGATGCTGTTTTGATCCTCTACAGCACAGGTCCCCAGCACAGTGGAAAGCCATCCACCTTGTCAGGAAAGTGTTCTGCTACCTCAGCAAATTGAATCAGCTCAGCACAACATCAGGTGAGCTCCAGGGAGAGGGGAAGTAAGGCAAAGAAAGGAACCCTTTGACCCAGATGGTTTGAGCCTTCACTCTAACAGCTGCTATTGTTAACTAAACTTAGGTCTGATACATCATTGTCCCTTAATAGAGGGAAGCCTGGGGAGCAGGGTCTGCTGCTCATGACATGTTTGAATGTGATCTTGCACAACAGAGCAGTGACCTCTCTCTGCATTATGATAACATAAGTAGTAAGAGGTGGCCTTTAATTGTGAGCGCATCTGGACTCCTAAAAGATTTGCAGAACAATGACATGCTTAAGTGTAATGACAAACACTACCTCATTGTAAAGCTGGCTAAGACAGGAGGAACGTTAAACAAGGGATGTCATACAGGTTCATATGTTTATGCTCCCAAGATTAAAGATCTAAATTGGTTTATGAAAAGTATATTATTTTTCCAGTATTACTTACATGCACAAACACAGTTATATGTCTTTTCTAAGGCTGAAATGATTCAGTGGAGCTCAAAGAGGAAAGGTATGTACTAAAAAGAGAAAATCTCTATACCAAAATGGATATAGGAGAATGAATTATTTTAAAACAATAACTAAATTATTTCTGAGTAGACTCCTCTGTCTTGGTTGCTTGGGTTTTTTGTTTTTTTTTTTTTTTTAATTTGGTCTTTTTAAAATTTATTTTCCAGCCATGTTTTGCATTTCTACTAAATCACAAACCAGAGAAACTCTATTCTCTGAGAAAAAGGTTAATGTGTCCTTTTGCAGCAATGCAGGGATTAAGACCATATCCTTCAACCTCCCTGGATATTTGTGTTCTCAGTCCAGTGTACTGGGGAATACTCATCCTAACAGCAATTTAAATGAGGTGCAGACATATGCTGTCTTCCATTGCTCTGCAAGCTGCAGAAGTTGAGCACAGTGAAGAGCTATGGATACAGCAACATCTTGAAATGTTACAGCACTAGAATCTAGAAAGCACGGACCCAAAGGAGCACTTGGCACTGCTGTCAGGAGTGGCTCCCCAGTAATTTCAAGGTACTTTAGATTAGGACCAAGAACTAATCTGAAGAAAGAGACTCTGCCCAAACAGGACTACTAAGCAGTAATATTTCATTTAGTGGAGATTCCAGGTGCACAGAGTGCCCAGGTAGATCTACTCCCATGTCTGTATACCAGTAAAAGTAGCTCACTGCATTTTCACACAGGTTTTTCAGATAAATATAATGCATATGAGAAATTGTCTATAAGTGTGTCTTTATAAGACTAGTAAAACAAAACAGTTGTAAATATTTCCTTTATGTAGCAACAAGTTAGCCTTTACTTGGTAGAATGGCTGCCTGCAAATGTTATGATTATTTTCTGACTGTGGTATCTCTGTCATGCTGGTTTTGTTTCCTTTGCCTCAGTGTTTGCTATTTTATTGCATTAATGTAATTCTACAGGTCAAAGCAGCAACAACAAAAAAATTCCTGGGACAGTAACATAGAACAAGGAACATCAAGAAAAAATACTGGGCATAAGATGCAAGGAAGTAAGTGAAGGTTCGTGGTCCACCAAATCCAGGCTGCAACCAGCAGAAGCCAATGTGAAATTACCGACGTGTTCCAGAGTGGTTTGTAACTGAGAGCAGGCTGAAGAGCAGCTGGGCTTCCTGCTCCTGCTCATTTAGAGGATAGGATTTGCCTCACTGGGTCCCTGATAATAGGAGCATATTGGTGGGAGCGTGGGAGAGGAATCAGATAAAGCCATGAGAATGAATCAAAATCCATTTGATCGCTCCCTTTTCCAAGTAAAAGTTACAAAGTCAGCTAGAAAACAGTTCCACATGCTAACATGAATCCCAATAATTGATTAATATACCATGCTCATCTTTATTGAAACAGTAAGTCAAATACCTATTAATGCCTACATGGTACAGTATTCAAATGTACATAGCAGAAGTCTGAGCCTAAAAGATTATGGTAATTCCTGAAAAGGTGCTGAGTCCTTGTACATCCCTTGAGAGCAGGGTGCTGCATGAGAAATCCAGAAACTGCAGGGACTCAGATCTTCTCTCGAGAGCAGAGGGAACTGCAGAACCTGAGCAGGTAATTATTACCAGGGTTAGTTTTGGCCTGGTTGGAGCAGCCAATAACAGTCTTAGCTGTGGCTGACTGCACCAACACCCTGCTCACCAGCTGGCGTTCTGGGTGTGCATCCTGAATCCTTTTGTGCCAGACTAATCCCAACTGTTCCAAGGCATCTCCTCTGTGAAGCTGCCTGGTTCTTTGCACACATGAGGAACTGTGGCTGGATGCTGGGGGTTGTTACAGGGACTTTGGCCACAAGCAGTTGTTCTCTGCCATGGCTGCTCATGCCAGATGAAGGTTTTCTTGTTTCCAGATACTCAGCACTGTTCATCCACTGGAGAATGAAGCCATGAAGGGTTCACTCAAACTTCTTAAGCTATTGAGGACAAACATGTATGGCATAGATAAATGTTAGTGTGGGAACTCAACATGCCCAGGCAGCAGAAGATAGAGACTAAGGTTATGCAGCAGAGCTGCTAACAGTCAATGCCTGGCCCTAGCCCTTACATCTCTCACCTGTGCAGGCAAGCAGCCCATAGGAGATGCATGCCTGGGCTGAATCTGCATGGACAGTCAGCCCAACCCCACCCCCCTGCACCAAAACCTTCATCATGCTCAGGGGAAGGAGGGTAAGACCATCTGATTTTGGTGGACAAATGCCATACTAAATATAGAGCAAAAAATTAAAAAACAGGCTGAATTTAAGTCTTGGAGGCAGACCTAACTCAAGCTCAACTATGTCTATCACACTTGGAAAAAGGCCTTTAGGACCATATATGAACCCTGGGGCCAAGAACAACTACCAGTATGCATGTCTGACACAACTAAGAATACAGTATCTTTAATGAAAATAAGAAGACAGAAGAAAGTTAAAAGTTCTTGCTTTGGGAAGGAATATCTGAGAAATTATACTGTCCACACAAACTTAACTTTAGGTGGCAACAAATATAAATTATTGATATTTTGTTATCTTATGAAGAAGGAATGTTCAAAACTGATTTGAATGTTCACCAACATGATATATTTGCTTTCTGTTGTGCAGTTATATTTGACAAGGAATCTAAAGCAGGCTCTAATTTTCTGTATTTCATAAACAGGCACAATAGTACATTAAAATGAATGTAATTAAAGTAATTAAAATATGAGAAAATATTCACTCAAACTCACATTTTTCTAATTATTTGCAAAAAGGCAAAAAAGTTTTTTACAGAGACATTACATTTGATCAGGCTTTTACATTCAAAAAATAGCCTAGCTTCAAAAACAATTCACAGTGAATCCTTAAACTATATTTACAGTTGTGATCCACAGCTGTGTCAGTATGAATTACAAGAATTTGACCTTGTGATTCACTGGCATAGTGGCCCACTGCTATGTAGAAAAGTTGCACAAGAAGCTTTTTCTCCATACATAATGATTATTGCAGATTTATGAGCTATGCTTCCACTATGTACAACTGGCTTACTGCTGTGCAGACTTCCACAGGGCCTGTACAGAGCACAGAGAGGGGGGAGGGACCACACTCCCACACATCATAATTGCTAAATTAATAAGCATGATTCCCATCCCTCTCTCTTGAAACGAACTGAAGAGAAAGAAGGTCTTACTTTTCAACTCCTGAGACTTTCAGCCTGAGTTCATATCATACCCTGCAGGAAAACTGCAACATGGCATGACAACTCTTGAAATTAGGAAGACAAGCTAGATCTGGAGTAAACTGAATGACTTCTTTTAAACCAAGCAGTCACTCACTTCATACTTATATTTGCTTTCAGCTCTCTTAGTTATACAGCCAGGAATATCATGATCAATAAACCAGCACATAAACTGCCCTCTCCAGTGTACATAAGTGGCACACTATATTAGAAATGATCAAGTCCTGCTTATTTGCATTCATCTCCCATTACTGCACACCTTTTGGGAAAAATTATTACTAGATAAATTGCTAACTTATTTAAAAGACATGTGATTCAAACATAATTGGTTATTTCTGGAAGTGACCACTGGATTGCTTCATATTTTGCACAAGTAATTTCTTAGCTCCTACATGGATGCAACCTCATAAACATGAGTAAATGATTAAGACTACTTGTTTCCCATGGAAAAAAAATGCAGACTGTGCAAATTCAGCTGTGAACTCCCTCTTGAAAATCCCAAACATGCTTCTGTTAAAAATTACCTATGTATTAATGGGCAAGATTTGACCTTTTTTAAAAGTATGAGGACTAATAGCTTGCAGCTTCACTAAAACTCTTCAAAAGACCTATAGAAAACAATCAGAGCTTTGTCACTGACAATGACCAAGGATGCTGCCAAACTGGTGAGTTATAAAATAGTAGGCTCTGTTTTGACAAAAAATGTAATGAATCTCTAAATCATAATATTTTTCAAGGCATGCCTAAAACAATATGTTTAAATGAAAAGGAACATTCTGCCCCATATTTCTTGACAGCAGCATAGCATGTTTGGTTGATTGTCTTCAAAACCAGGATGATTAGCAACTTTATTTCTTTTTCCTTGAAAGTATGAAAAATTATGACCTAAGACTACCAAGCAGCTGTGAGAAACTGCAAAATATGTGGCAGTGGGACAAATGATTAGTCTTCAACTTGATCTCATAATTACATCATAATAGGTGACATGATTGGATAGGTTACAGCAATTAAAGTGATGAAAAGTGCACATTCATCCTCTATATGACTCTCATTAGAGTTACACCCAACCGCTGCTGTTGCAGTGAATGAGGCTGCTTATCTCTTAGCATCCAATTATCCCATAGACATTCCCTACCAGTGCTGGGAAGAGCCCTGCTATCACCCCCACTCAGACAAGACCTATAGTTAAGACAAAAGTCTTGAAGCCTGCTGCGGTTTCGTTTTCTCCCCCGGAATTTATTGCCTGTTATTTCTTTTTTCATGCTCTTAAGGTCTAAGAATATTTATGGCCTCTCCCCCCTGGGGATTCTTGCTACCAGTGTAATTACATAATGACACTACATGGTTCCAACTCATCCATATGGGTGCAGGCAGTGACCTGTGCTAGCGCAAGTTAAACTCTTTCTTCTATCAGAAGATTTTTTTTCTGTCTGATTCTTGCCTCATGTTTGCCTCAAAGTACTAGTGAAGCATTGGGTCATGATATCCTCTTAGCTACTTGCTCAGAACTACTTGAAAAGTGGAAATGTTATTTTACTGACTCCTTCCCTCCTGGGCATTTTCACACCTGGAGAGGGATGCTTACATTAAGCAAGGAGGGAATTTGTTAACATGAACTTCACCAGAACCCAGGCTGGCTCTGAGAAGGAGGGCACAGCCCCACAGTCTACTACAAATGGGTAGATTTTTTCTATTTCCAATGGGTAAATTGCAATTTTTTTTTATTTTTGCAACAGTAACTAGGTGAATATCCAGAGGAGTCCTGGAGGTTGGTCCATCTCATGGTTTAATGATATGCAGATCTCAGTGGAGGGTGGTGTTTTGCAGGCTGAAATGTCTGTGCTGCTCCATGGGCAAGGCCTTAGATTCCAATGATAAAAACAAAGCATACGTGTCCATAAAATACTCTACATACACAGAACAATTCATGTATATCTAAAGGAATTTGCTAAACTTCCTAAGCCATGCCACAGCCTTGTGGCAGCGCTGATTTTGCTGTAGTCTGATCATTTTTAACAGAGAAGACTCCTCACATAGTTTATATAAATGTTGCATCTAGACGCATTTAATGATTTTCCTTTATGTGTTTTATTTTCTGAATTTTCTGAATTTTTTATATAACCACCACATACACTTCTGGCAGAATACAGTCCTTGAATACACGGAGATCAGCAACCACAGCATTTTGTTCTCTACAGCTTTATCCTGTAAATCACTATACCATTTGCTTTTGCCCCAGTGAAAATGCAAAACATGGCCCGTATATAAAGACTGCTAAAAGGCCTCTCAATCTGCAAGCTATCCTTCTGCTAATGAAGAGATTAACATACCTCTCAATGTCTAGAATTGTTCTTGCGTTCTGTAATTTGTAACCTCGGGTCCTCTCCACCTCATTGTGTTTTCAATTCCTCCCCCTTCTTCTATGCAAAGAAAAAGCTTTCCACTTGCTAAGAGCAGGAACTTTCCTGTTAACTGCACAAAAGCAAGACTGCTCCATTAAGATGAAACTTAAACCTCTTTGTATAAATTGAGTTTTTGGTTTCTATTTTTTTCCCCTAGAACCTGTACAGAACAAGATGCTTTTGAAAGGAAGAATATATACAGTGTCAAGCCTGCAAAACAAGCTTAAGTGAACTCTGCAGTGTGTTTTTCCTTCCCTCCCCTGCCTCTTGCCCCAGACAAACTACCAGTTTAACATCACACAAGGAACACAAGGACTCGTCAGGTGATTTACATCTACTTAGAACCAGCTCTTTCTCTGTGTGTTATATACAATTATGCAACAGTATATAAAGAGTATAGGTCAAGAAAGTAAATCCATGAAGCTAGAGACTGTACAAGTCTACAAATGAAACCTGGGTATGTCCCCATGCTGACCATTCACCTTCTAAAGTGTTTGGAGCTGATTTTGTCCTGAAGTCCTCACTCACTGTTTGTTCATCCTGGGGTCAAAGGAGTGTGGAGCAAAAACTCAGCTGCTCATTTGCAGGTGTCTGCACAGTAAAGATATCCATGCAATGAACGATGAGACACATTATCTAGTTGTGGGTGACTCATTTAATACCATTTGCAACAAACACACAAAATACTCCTAAGTCATATCCTCAGAAAACTACCTGTAAAGGAAAGGCATATGCTTATGCTAAAAAGTAACTAGGTGTTTGGGTGAATCAGGTCTCTTCCAAATTAAGTCAGTGTTAGTGAACAAAATCAGTCGCAAAAAGCTGTCAGAAGTGGTTTGGCAGGGAGTTTTCCTGTTGTGAAGTTCTCACCGTGTGACAACATATTAGTCAGGCTCAATGTATGCCTTCTTTCTGAAGTAATCTTTTGCCTTAACTCAAAGCACTTGCCTTTAGAACTATATTTATTTAAAAGCTGGTTTTAACTCTCCTCCTTACAAAGGGAAATTTGGAAAAGTACACATGAACCAGTGTAGCAAGGTGACAAGGGTTACACACGTCTTCCTTGTGAATAGCAACTTCGAGAGCTATAAACTACTTCATTCATCTTAATGATTATTTAATCTTGGAAGCTGACAGTAAGTTCTTTGCCTACAGCATATTGAAAACTGACAGAGAGAGGGCATAGTAATGAGAATTTAATAGCAAAATAAATAATACAGAAGCTACTTCACTGATTGCATTATTATTATCTTGCTGAAGTCAATAGGAAAGCTGTGTTTCCAACACCGGGAGAGGAGCAGGGCTTCCCCCTGAGCACTACACGTTTGCAACAGGAAACACGTGGCCTTGGACAAGCGACCAGCTCCGGCTGAGCCCAGAGTGGTGAGATTGAAAAGGCAGCCTGCACGCTTTCCCTCCACCAGTGCTCTCCTTCCTGGCCATGAGCGGAAAACAAATACCACTCCCAGACATTTTACAGCCCCAGTCTCAAGGGCATGACTTATCATTTCACTACGAATCATTGAAATAAAAATAACTGCGAATTGAATCATTATCTCTTTGTCTCAGAGGGCACTGCCAAGCCTCCAGCGCCCAGGAGATGAAGAAAGCCTCCTTTCATGGTATCTGCCAACCTGCCTTCCCTTTTGTTCTGAGCCTCTAGAGCTGTGTGACAGGCAAAAACTGTTTTGGCCTTCCAAGGCTCCTAACTTGCCTCTACCAATTACCAACCATCCAAGTTCTGTGGAGAGATCAGCACTAGTGACATTATCTGCAAGCTCCATGGTAAAGTGGTTTGCACATTAAATTGCCCAAGATCACTAAAGCCTGTTTATCACAGTACTGCTTCCCTAAAGTTAGTCGGGATTGACCTGCAGGACTGTTCTGTCCATATTTATCATAACCCTTAACAAATATAACTAGAACCTGGCACTATTACTAGAGAATATATTCTAGATCTCAGTTGATGGAATACAAATCAGTATAATTCCCAGTACCAACCCCTGTAGGACTGACTGATTTTGACTGCCTGCTGAGACTAATACAAAACAATGCACACTCATATGTTGTTATATTGCTTTTCAACAACTACCACTCTTTCAAAGATGATATATGTTTTGCAACATATGTATTATTCTATCCATCTCTCTCCCTCATGTTTCCATTCATGCCGAGTCTCGTTTGTAGGTTTTGGACCAGAATTTAGTATTGGAAGAACTATTTTCTGTGACCACAATATTTTCACCACTTCCTGTGGGGTCTTTAAATCCAGTCTTGAGGCTGTTGCAGAGTTTGACTTTCTTGTCCCTTTGTCTCCATAATCACCCTCATTTGTATGGTTTTGCTCCTGACAATCTGTGAGACAAGTACAAGAACAGGCCACTTTTATTCACGTGGACACACTTCCTCTTTAAAAGTCTCTCAGCCTTCAGAGTCTTGAAGAGAGTGACCCATCCCAATCTCCTTCAACCAGAAGGATGCTGGCATTTGTTGGCAAAATCCGGTGAGGATTAGTCTGACCACCAAACTGCTGCACTAACACTCTCTCTGCCTTATACCATCTCTAACATTTTAGTCTAGATTTCAAACTCTCCTTTGAAAAGAAGGGTAAGTCTCAAATACTAACAACGTGTGTTAAATACATATACCAAGAATATAATGTACTGGGTACATGGCAAAAAATATGCCTGATCACATATGGTGTCTGAAAAGTTAAAAAACAGACATTAACACTTATAAAACAAGAGCTCAATTAGAATAAAGGTTTACCAAACTCGACTTTTTCTAACATAATATAAAATCTAGCAGCGTTGTTTCTGACATACAAGTTAATTCCGTACTTCATTTTAGCATAGCAGCACAGTGTTCCTGACCCGCTAGCAGTATGAATTCACCTGCCTCACAGCAACCCATCCCCAAAAAGACTGTACAGAGTCAGACAGCCCACCTTCCGCTCTCCAGCGTACTTTTAAAAGGCAAACCATTGGGGCCTGCTTAACATTCGGGTCTCCTGCAGCCGCTGGCACTGTACTCCCTGTCGTGCATCTGCAACCCTCCCTCCCTGTGCCACAGGTTTATTCAGAGCCAGACAGTCAAGGTCCCACCCAGACAGAGGGATGCCCACAGCACACTTTAGAAAACTCCTATTTAATTCCGCTCGTAATTGTAACAAACAATGCTGGCACAGGTTGACCATACGGTTTGCAAACCTGCGTGGAGACACTTCCTCAGGACCGAGAAGCCCGATCACGAGCCCAGCTGGGCTGAAGGGGCCGGCCGGCAGCGCAGCCGGGGCAAGGGGGAGCGTCCGGCCCCCCTCGTGTCCGCCCCCGCGCCCCTTCCCGCCGCGGCAGCGGGAGCGACGCCTGGGAATTAGCCTGCGAACGGCAAAATAATCCTGTTTCCTCAAGAACATACTCGTACATGCGAGCGCGTGTATATGTGTATGTGGGCATGTACATGGCTCGCAGGCGATGCCGGGGCTGCACGGGTTTGGGGAAACGCCGCGACCCCGGGGCAGCACCCCAGAGCGGTGCTGGGTGGGAGAAGCAGCCTCGGCGAAGGGAGGGAGCGGCGGGGCCGCGCCGGCCCCTCGGTCCACGGCAGGAGGAGGAGATACCCCGAGCGGCAGCCCAATGGGAATAGTGGCGCTTCCCCTTCTCCCGTTTCCTCTCTCCACCCCCAGCCCCAGGCCGGGGAGGCGGGAGGCGGCAGCGCTGCAGCCCGGCCACCGGCGGGGCACGGGGCCAGAGGCAGCCCCGCACGGCCCCTTCTCCGCCTCCGCAGAAACACCTGCGGGGGGGAAGGATGCCGGGAGGTGGCCTCCCCCCTCCGCGGGAGCGCGGGCTGGCTCCGGAGCCGCCCCAACGAGAAGGAGAAGGAGAAGAAGAAGAAGGAGGAGGAGGAAGAGGAGAGGAAGAGAAAGAAGCAGGAGGGAAGTGGGG
>WBNO01003431.1:0-58685 GCA_013400575.1 Peucedramus taeniatus | reverse complement strand
GCGGCGCTCGGTCAGCGGCAGCACCGCGTCTGCTCCGGCTGGGGCTGGGGCCGGCAGTCCCCGTCCCACAGCCGCGTACAGGCAGCTCTGCTCTCCCTCTGCCTCGGGGAGAAAGAGGGATGCCCGTTCTCTTGCCGGGACAAAGTTTGGAATCTCAAGGGGTTGTTACGAGTCTTTTTGTGGTAATGCAGTTTGTCGCAAATAGAGTGCGGGTGCCGTTCTCTTTACCCTGTGTTTCCTGTGTAAATTACCATTACAGCTGACATCTCCGCCCGCGGAGTTGCAGCCTCTTGGCTGTTGCATTGCGTGGCCTGATGCATCCGTCTTGGAAGACTTCATTGGCAGCTACCGATAAAATAACTTGTACTGGAAACTAAGCATCATAATGAGCTCGACAATGCATTCAGATAACTTAGAAGTCCCGTATTAATGTTCCGACTGGGCTGCAAATTCCAGAACCCAGCGCTGTGCATTCGCTGTGTACAGGCATTGGCATTGTATGCAGGCATTGGCAGAAAGTACTTCGGCTGATTTATACCTCTTCTTCCCATAACCTCCCATTAACAGATTTCTGATACGCATCTCCACAAAAGGGAGAAGTTGGTATGAGTCGTGTTGCCACTTGCCTGCTTCTTGGTAGCTTTGCTGTTCTGTATTCCATGTGCTGGGATTCCAATTTGATATGTTCCAGGAAACATGTAGCAAGGAAAAAAACCATTCCCTTAATCCCCTCTTTTCATCAGTGTATTGAGGGTTATTTTTTTTGTTTGTTTGTTGTTGTTTGTTTTATTTTGTTTTCTCTTTCACCAAAGCTTGTCCCTCACTCAGTAGTACCAGGGAGAAGAAAGTCGTTTGGGGAGCAAGTGAGAAATAGTAAGTCTGCTGGGATTTCAGGGTTTTTTTGTGCATACAGTAATACAGTAGTAAGTATGAATGTTCCTTCTTGTCCATATTCCCAAATTAATTGGTAGAAGCACTTTTGTTTTATTCATGTTAAAAATGTTTCTACTATCAAATCAACAGAATGGAAACACAAGTACTATTTTGCCTGTTTCTCTTTGGACCAAACTCGGATTTACAAGAAAATCTATCCAGTGTCTAGAAAGCAGAGAAGATGTTGATTCCCACCCACACACACTTCATTTCTCCACGGGGGAAGTTCTTCTGTGTTTGTTTATTACTATTACCCTATAAATTAAGGGCTAAGTGTTCTAAAGTCACACCAGTGGAGAAAGGAGATAAGGATAAGTGGATACAAACTTCCTGTTACACAAGCTTCTTGACTTGATTTAAAAGTTGTAATGGAGCAGGAGAAGTGCCAGAGTGAATCAGGCTCGAGTTTCAGATAATTCGGTATCTCGTCACTACTGGTGTTTCCCACCAGCTGCTTGAAAGAAAGATGCACTGGTTTAAGTATATTGATTTTAAAATATCCATTAAAAAAAATGAAACATTATATTTTTTTGGCTCCTCGAGAGCTGACTTTACCTTCCTCTTAACTTTTTCTTGAGGGGTGCTACAGAACAAGGATGAAATGGCTGTTATAGTTTCTGTTCTTTTACTTCAGTTTCAAATTAAGGAAAGACCCCTTTTTTCACTGTGGCTTGGTTATTTCAGGGAATGGCTTGTATCAGAGTGTGGTTGTGTAGAGTCCAGGTGTCAGCACTCTTTCTGTTCTTGAAACTATGTTAAATGTGTGTGTGTTCTCTGAGGAATCTATGAACGTGGAGTTTTGTTGTCCATTAAATGATAATAAGAAAGGCTAAGCATCAAGGGAAACTATTTTAATTAAAAAATATTTATAGGCTGAGTGGGTCTCACCTGGGAATAAATACTACATCTATGAGGGTCCATGAGTAATATATAGCTTTGGGAATTATAATAAAAGGTGGTTCTTTTCTCTCTTTATTCTGCTATACACCACTCTTTTGGGGTTTCAGTTGCCAGTTCTTTACTGACAAGTAAAAAATATACCTTGTTCCATGTCAGCCAATGTCACACTGCCATCCCATATCCTGGTTTCTCTTCTAAAAATCTCCTCCCGTGGTTAGAACCCAAGGCAGAAGGGAGCCAAACCTGAACGCATTGTCTTCGCCTTTCACCATTCCTTGTTTTTTCTTCTGGTGTTGTTGAGCAAGACCTTGAACCATGTAATTGTGAGCAGCAGAAATCAGAGTTGAATCTGAGTCTTCCAGAATTTTGACTCATTTTCTATTGCATTTCTGGCCAGTAGGACTTAAAACTGATCCAAAGGTTGTTTGTTTGTAGGAAGGCATAAGAGGAACGGGGATTTTAATCTATTAAGTACAAGATTTAAGCCACTGCTCTTGCTGTACCTCATTTATTTTCACTTCAGATAAAACACAGCTATGAAACTAGCCCATGTGGGATTTGCAGATCAGCATGCAGGAGTGAGCTTTGCTTGCTGTGTTCCTGGCTCTGTTGGCAGTTGCACCCAATGCCCAGTTGGAAGAATCGATCGGGAGTAGACTTTTATGTGTTTTGAGGAAAGGCTGTTATTCAATGTGACAACAGTGTATCCAGTAATTACGAGAGATTATGCCTGTTCTCAGGGGCTTGCACAAAACCCTTGCTGAAGAATACTGGTGTGATCATGCTAATCCACTTTGTATGCCCATTTCCAGCAGTTTGAAATGCAGATTGAGATGAGTCTTTCTTGTACCCAAACCCCCGCCCCCCGCTTCAGTTTCTGAATACAAGTGATTGGTAAATTTTCAGTTTGTTTGCGTTTTGTCCTTATGTCTGTTTCCTTCCTTGGCTCCTTCTCTCTTGCCTTGGGAATGCTGACTAGAATTGCTAAAGAGGGAGGCAACAGTTTTCCAGTTGCAGTTCATAAGTAATGCAAGTACCCACCACAAGAAAACTGCAATGTTTTCAGTCACACAGACTTTGCTATAAATAGCTCTAAGCTCTTCATAAGTACTTCTCTTTAGGTTATCAGGGTATGTATTTCAAACAAAATCAAAGACAGGGAGGGCAGCAGGAGTCTCTCTGACAATGCAGGGAGAAAAAGATGCTTTGGCAAAGTCGTTACCTGCATGGCTATCGAATCATATTTCATGAAAATTATTTGTTGATTTGAATATGCAAAAATATATTCATTTATATTTATCAAATATAAGTGTCACCTTTGGTCCACCTGAGTTATGTGGGTGGCACAGTAAAAATTAGTTTGAAAAAATACCAATTTTGAGGACAGTCATGCTTCTGTATAAAGATGCCTAAGGTACCTTTTCAAAAGTATCTTAGGTACCAGGACTATATAGTTTTGAAAGCCCATCTGAGCTCTCACACCATGCTGAGAAGTGTGGTCCTGTGTGGTGGCAGGCACTGAAGTCCTCACCACAGAAATCACTGTAGTTTGGGGCTGGCTGTATCGGATCAGATGCTCTCCTGTGGCATGTACTCATCAACATATGGGTTTGCACCATCTGCTAAGAATAAAACAAGCCAGACAAAATCAAAATAAAATCCTTCTGACTGGGTTCAGTGGAATGGTGTTGGATCCCAACTAACTGCAATAAAAAATATTAATAGCAATGCATAAGAATGAGCGCACAACTTCCCCAAAAGGTTTAATTAGTGTTACAACTGGGAGTGGGAAACTTCAAACTGGGACAAGCTAATAGTGATGCTTAAATAAAAAAAAAAAAGACAGTGGTTTGACTAGTTTTAAGAGTATACAGATACCTTCATTTTTGCTTTCAAAGGAAATTACAAACTACCTAATTAAACTGATTTTTGCCTGTGAAAATTGTGTGAGTGCTAAAGCCACAATTTTGAGGTTGGCTGTATGCTTGTACATAGAGAGAGGCTGCCAGTAGTTTTGGTTAGGATTGTTGATTCTGTATAATTAGGCCTGGGAGCTGAGTGTTTTGAGGAGAGGAAGCATTTTGGTCTTTCATTGCCTCCCTTCTTTTGACAGAGCCAGGACTTGCCTCTCAGGAGTTTCCTTCCAAGACATGAAGACTTAGTTTGGTGGTGCTGGTGGTACTTTCTCATCCTCTTTGAGCAAGATTTCCAGTCCCACCGTGACCATATTCCTTACTTCTGTTTCCCTGATGGGAGGGGATTGCTGTCTGGTGGCAGCTCCATTCTGCTCCCCCACACAGGCACAGAAGAGGATGAGGGCACCCATGCTGTGCAGTACTTGCCCATCTCCAAAGATCTTCAGTGAAGGTGTTTTCAAGCTAACCATAATGAGGGACAGGAGAATAAATGGGGAAAGCAGAGCAGGGCAAGGCTAGAAACCCAGTCCCCAGGCCTCCTACAGGACCAGGGTGTTCATTTTTATATTTAGTATCATGCATTTCAGCCCAAGCTACATCTGTAATTACATTAGTGTTCATCAGGCATTTAGTTAAGCTCTAAAACATTGTTCCTTCCTTCAGTTGCTGCAGAAATCTCATATCCATCACAGTTTTATTCCATGATGTTCGAGTTTCTGGCATTTCCACCACAAATTGTTCAACAATATTAGATTTCAGTGTAATGCTTTGACATTAAAGTTGAAGTCATGTTGATGTCATCTTCCAGATGTTCGTGTCTACTGAATAAAATTTTTGTTTGTTTGTTTTATTTCAAATTACAAAAACACATGGGGAATTCTGGATGTGATCCCTCATGCTATACAAAGGCTTGTGTGTGTCCTGTCAGAAATCAAACAAAATTTTTCCTCATGGAGTAGCAGCAGAGACTTCAAAAAGCTGGAAACATAGGTGGATTTCTTCACCCACCCAAACAGAATGGCTTTGTTACATGCCTGAGCCTTGTTGTTGCAGCTGCACTAACTGTGCAGAAAAGAGATGTGTGGCTTCTCCCTGAAATTTACTTGTTTTTTGCTCTGGTGCCACACCAGTTCTGTATTGGCATGTTGTTTTTATCTTAATAGTCAGCAATGCCTGACTTGTGAAATGAACTCATAACAACAACAACACAAAAAAGGCCACACTTTGTCCTCCAGGTCTGCAAAAATATTTTTTAACTTGTAAAATGAATTCAGTTATCCTGTGGCTCTGCTGGGGTGCTTCAGCAGCGAGGTTCGTGGCTCACATTTGAGCTGTTGCCTTCCCTGTTGTGTCAGCTTTCTCCCAAAGGCAGGGGCTTCTTGTGTATTAGCCCGTGTTTCTTATGTCAGCATGCTACAGGGGAATTGAAGTTCAAATGTCTCTGAGCTACTGAAGGCTTTTTGAGTGGTCATGTTAACATTTTCAAACCCAAGGAATCAGAGTTTACTGATCTAGTCTTTTAGCACAGACAGAAGAGACAAGTCCTTGCTAATGCTTGTGTTCTGAAAATTAAACCACCATTTTTTTAGATGAAACTTAGTTGCTTTGTAGGTGGAAAGCAAACTAAAACTGTATCAAACTAAGCAGTTACACCCAGACATTCACTCTTGGGTTGAGTGAAAAACTGTTCAGACCTTTCTATCCTGTTTCAAAAGTTGAGAATGTGATTGTTTAATACTAGTGCTAGTCAAAAAATCTGGTCAAAATGGAAGTATGGAGTTTCAGTATAAGTGGTGTACACAGGGTGGCAAAAAATATACTCTTCTCTGCTGTTTTCCACATCCATAAGTAAATACCTTTTATGCAGTCTCATTAATGTGTCACAGAAGACACAAAAGAGATGCTATGGGTCACATGCAGTGCCACAACCAACTCTGTAGTTCTTAAGTAATGATGTAGCTGCTTTCTTTTTTTTTTCTTTTTTTTTTTCTTTTTATTTTTTTTTCTTTTTTCTTTTTTAATTTAAAACATCTTTCACAGCAACTATATGTAACCAGAATGATTTGGGAAGATCTCAAAAGCTTATGGAGCTTCTGCATGTACCATTTTGTTTGGTACCTTGAGGATGAGTATCAAGCAGGCTGGTTGTGGGATGATACTAATAAAAGGCATTTCTTGCTTTCAGTGCATCAGGTTAGAGTAGTTCTTTGATTGTTTCTTCATCTTAGTTCAGTAAAATTTTGCTTCCATTTCTGCTTTCTATTTGCAACTGGAGTTGCAAAAAACCGTTTGTTGTTAGTTTGCAGTAACCATGGAGGAAATAGTTTCTTAAACACTGGGTTCACTGAGTCAAAAGACATGAAATTTTTTTTGGTGCTGATAAATGATAATTATTGTTTCCATCACAAACCACTTTGTTTCCTCTTGAGGTATTTGTTGATTACACCTTGGGGATAATGGGATGTTTGTATGATTCACTTTGAGGAATGTAGCGTCCTTTCTCTTGTCCTTTCTTATAAACAAATGACATATTCCACCTAGGCGTAGAGGCATAAAAGGTGAATGTGTGATTTTTCAAGTAAGTCAGGACAAGTTTGATTTCTAGAAAAAAAGACCATCCTCCATCATTGATAACTGTCTGTCATGCTCGATGTGTATCACACTAACAAGGTAATTGCATATTAAAATGAGGGGAGTGTGTGGTTTCATTCTATCATGTTCAGCCATTTCCTCTTGCCCAAATTAAAACTGTTTTGAAATCTTGCCTTCCCACCTGCTACTGTAACTAGAACAGCTCTGCTTCAGCCTCTCCTTACCCTGTGTCTCTGAATTTCCTGTCCCTGTGGGTTTGTCAGTCCTTAGCACTGCTGTGAATATTCCTATTCCTGTGCAACCCAATATTCGAGTCTGGCCTTGAGCTTGCAGCATATGTTTCCCACACAGTCCAAATTTGGTGCAATATACTGTAAGTTAATCTCCAGTAAAGCATAGCGCAGAGAAAAACCTGGGAAGAAAACAGATGGAGAAAGTAGAGCAAACAATTTGCATACATATGATATGACTCTTAGTTAAGATTAGCATTTCCTACTTTGCCTGAAAAGCCCTTAATAAAAATCCAAAATTCCAACTTCATGTTTGCCTCAAGTCAGCAGAACTGGAGGAGATACCCTAATGGCAAAATGTCCCCCTAACCCGGGGACAGCCCAGTACATGGTGGGAGGGAGCTCCATCTCCTGCTCCAGCTCTGTGTTGTTGACACATTTCTGGGATGCTGTAGGCAGAGGGGCAGGGAAGAAACTGCTGTCTGTGGGATATTTGCTCTTCATAGCCTTCATGGCTCTGAACCATCAGGGTCCTGAGTTACTCTGCATGGGTGGCTGATGGAGGAATGTGGCCATCCTCCCATTCATTTATAGTCCTTCACGGTTCCTGCTGAGCGTGCAGGTAAAAGAAGTGCTTGGCAATGGATTCAGTGCCCTCTCTGCACTTGAAGTGTGTAATATGGACATGTATCTCACAGTAATCATTTATTTATTCAGAAAACAAAAAAACAGTTTCCCAATTGCAAAAATGGGACTCTAAGATTCCTCTGAAATTTCCATACATAGGTAGCTCCATTCTCATATCTATCCAAACCTGCACAACTATAAGATGTTGAAGTGGTCAGTCACGGCAATATGCCACCTTCATAAAAGGAGAGCATTGAAGAATATTTAAATGAAGCCATGCAGTAAATAAATAAATTACAGATCTCTTTTGTTTCAGCAGTTAAAAAGGCATAGAAGTTTTCTCACACCCACAAGCTCAAGAGTGCTGTATTTAGAGTGCTGAAAAGCAAATTCCAGTACTGAGCTCACTTCTCTGGCGGGCTACATTTGGGTATATTGCCTAAGTCCTGGAAGCAGTGACTAAAACATTCTTATTTTTGACATGTACTCTGGTACTGTCTGTCTTTCACAGATTGCAGTGGAACCAGATCGTGATTCACATTTGTGTTAGTGTAAGAAAGACTTTACTACTTGTTCAGGTTTCAAACCTGCATGCTGAGTGTAAAGTTCTGGCTTAGTGGACATGGCTTTGTGTTGATAGAAGAAGTTGCTTATAAGGAGATATCTGCTTTCTTTTGACTTTTTAGAAGCTAAATAAATAAAATCTCAGATCTTGATATGTATTTTTCTCTGTTAACTTCTGCAAAGGTGAGAAGTTTCTGGGGTAGTAAAGGCTGCCCAGGTCAGTTGTAGCAATCCTGTGAAGTCACTGCCATGGAACTGGATTTCCCTAGCTACCCCCAGATGTCTGTGCTGCAATGGCTAAAAAACTCAAACTTTGAAAAATGATGGTATGGATGTAAGCTAGGTTGCTAGATAAGAGATTCAGAAGGGTTACCAAGAGTTTTTTCCTTTTCCTGCTGATGGCAATCCAACTAGTTACCAAAATAACTTTTCATATGTTTGAGGCAGAGCATCTGGTGAGGCTGGCTGCAGGGGACATCCCGAGGAAAGCCCGTTCCCAGCCGCAGTCTGAATGGCTGTGGGGGTGATGGCAGCTGGGCACGTGGTGGGAATTTGTGATTCATGGAACCACCGCAGAACCAATTGGAAGTCATTTGCTTTTTTCTCATTTCTACTTTAAGAGGGACATTACAGTAAATAATGTCTGTGAAGAGGAGGCGAAAACATGCTGCCGTGGTTTGTTTGGCCTCCTTCTCCTTTTGCATCCCTTTGAAGTTGGTAAGTAAATAATTTGGGCAATAAAATCAGCACTCCACAGTGTTCCTTTGTTTCTTTGCTGCTCTACCTTCCCTTCCTGCTCTCGGCCCTCCTGCCAGCCACCACTTGGTTAGCTTGGGCAACAAAATTAGTGTCCTCAGGAACTGCTGCAGCACAGAGGATGAGATGGTTCTTGACTTCCTAATGGAGTTAAATTAAAATGCAACTCAAAGAAAATATTTACGTGCTATTTGTTTTTCCTTTTGCAATGGGACACTGTGATGTGGGAGACTTCTTCCCTCAAAAAGGTATTAATACTAATTTGAAGGCCATGGAGGTTGACAGTCACTTTTTTTTTTCATCATAGACTTGCCTTAGTTTTTAGTGGTTTCTTTCATTATTTGAAAATATTTTTTTCTGCATCCACAAAGTATTGTGAAGAATGTAAAGCTGGACTTCTGAAAAAATCCTGCTGTGGATTTTTATATTTTTGAAGGAGGGCTCAGCCAGTTGCTTGGCTGGTGTAAATGGCATCTGCCCTGAATCCAGGGGCTCATGAAATCCCCAAATGTGTGTCCATTTCTCCCTCTACCTCCCCCATGGTGCCTGTGGCTCTGGGCCCCAGCACAGCTGGGAAGGAGGACTGGGGGTTCTCACCTGCCCAGCAATGCATCAGGGCTGTGGTGTTGCCCCTTGTTTGAGCTCACTGCCAGGAAAAGCACAAAGCTCTGACATCTCCTCATTCTCTGTGGAAGTGAAGGGTTTAGGTCCTGGTTGCATGGAGGTGTCTCTTCTGTTATAATGGCTCAGTAAAGAGCTGATGCTCTTGACCCAGGCTGGGCAGTGGAGAGGTTAGAGATGAACTCTGCACTTTACTCCATCACCTCAGAAAGCAGTGAAGGCGTGAACCCATTTGTGTTTGCAGCATGCATGGTTCTGTTAGTGATGAAGATTAGAGTTGCTGTATGAAAACCTAAAGTGTTTTCAGACCACTGCAGTGGATTTGGATGGCATCTGGCAAGAAAACTTGGATTTTCTCTCTTTTCTCCTATCCCACATGAGCAGAGAGGGCACAGGTTTGACTGGAAGGAGTTGATTTCTTTCTTAGATACTTATCTGTTCTTATGTATAACTCAAATCTTATTTCAAGCACAGATGCAAAACTCTTTGACTTGGTTATTATTGTAGCTTTTAATAAGGTGGAGTTATTACTTCAGTGAAAGCAATGTGGAAGATGAGACAAATCTCTTTTCTCCTTGTGGAGGTTCTCATCAGAGCTCTCAGAGCCATAGCCTTGACCCTGTGGCATTCTGCTCCCTTTGACTGTGCCCATTTGCTGCAGTGGCTCTTCAGAAAATGCTGATTTTTTTTGGCTGGATTCAGAGTTTACTTATTCAAACCCAGTTTTCTGCATTCCTCTCAAATGAAGGAGTGGAAAGGAAGAAGGACAGGCCATGAGCTCCCAACAGCTCTGTTCCCTGTCCTCCATATGGAGTAGGGGGACCTTGCCTTCTCCCAGGCACCACCATGAAGGTGACCTTCGAAAGGATATCAAACTGGGCAAGAGGAGGCAGGGAGGGAAATAAAGTTGCTTTGGGGAGCTTCATCCTGGTGGAAAGAGTGGGCAGTCAAGGGACATCAGGTAGCAGTAGTCTGTAACCAGGGAGACCAAGTGGGAAGAGCTTGGGCCCCCCAGGGCTCATCCAATGGAATGGAAGAGGGCAGGGAGCCGCAGGCTGAGTGTGTGATCACGCCTAGGTATAACATGTATTTAGCACTGGAGTGAGTCCAAGGCTGTTATGAATTGCTTCGTGAGGGTGAGTCAGAAGGATGAAAAAGGCAGCTGTTTGCTGCCAGGGTATTGTAGCAATGCTTTTGAAAATGCTTTGATATCATACTCTGTAACTGTTTTGTAGTTGGCCGAATCAACATGTTTCTGAAAGATGCAACACATGAAAACTTTTTAGAGCACTTATTTGAAAAACTGTAGCCTTTTGCCTATTTCAGAAGGGAATGTGCTGAGTGGTTTCATGAAGGCGCTGTGCGCATCCACATGTGTGTGCAGCCAAGGGGTGGAAAAGCCCAGGGAGCCTAGGAATGAGACACCATGGCTCAGATCGTGTGCTGGGCCTAGGAAGGGATGGAAGGATAGAGTTAGTCTGGTCAGGTGGTTCTGGGTGACAGGAGGGTACCCAAAGGAACCAGCATCATCTTCAGGGATCTCTGTGCTGCTTCTGGCACCACCACCATTTTGCTAAAGCCCCAGTATGTGCCAGAGGCCGTGTCCCAGGTAGCTCACAGGAGGGGGACAGAGCTTGTTTGTGGGCATTGCTTTCATCACCTCTGTGTTTCCTGGGCAGGTTAGATCCTGGAGGGGGCCCTCCTGCCTGTGGGCCAGCAGCCATGGTCAGACCCAGCCCAGACACAGCTGCTTGGAGATACTTCTCCACCTTGTCCCACATGCATCCATTACATGTGTGTCTGAGCGTGGGGATACCTTGGCCAGCCCCTTGGTATCTCCTCTCACCCTCTCCACAGCCACATGTGCTGGTGTCTTCTGGTGGGTCCCAGGTTTGGGTTTACAAACATGCACTGCTCTTGGCAAGCACCATGGGAGAGAGGGCAAGGTGAGAGTGGTGTGCCTGCTGCTGTGGCAGAAGGTGCCAGTTGTGGTTCTTTCTTCTTGGGGAGTTGTTTCCATCATCTGCCGTGGGAGATTATTTTTATCTCTGGTAAACAGCTTTAATTCCAGTGCTGTGTGATCTCTGGTACAACCTGCATGTAGGCCAGCAGGTGGTCGCCCACGATCCAGAGATCATGATCTTGGTCTTGATTCAAGTGCCGATGGGAACCTGTTCTACAAAGCACGTTTGATGTGTTTTCAATAACTCCTCCTGCTGAGGAGAGATTTTATTATATCTGAGTAGGTTTAGATTCCCTGGTTGTTTAGTACCTTGTGCTCAAATATGTTGCTTTGCTCCTGTCCAGTGAGAAGTGATGAAACCTGGATGTCTGAGGCAAGGCTGACAGCTTCTTGCCAAATGGGGTGATAGAAAACAGTTCTCAGAAGTAATGATAAGTGAAAATTTAGTGTCAGCAAGAAAGTCTGTGTCAAACTGACTGGTTAAATAAACATATTTCCATCCAGAAGAGCTGTGCCTATAGAAAAAAGTGTGACATCAGGTGTTTAAACCATAGTTTTCATAAGGACGAGGAGTTGTGTTTTCAACTCAGTGTATTTTAAGTTTGGCTAACACATTTCTACTGAAAATGAAAATTTCCTGTGGAAAATAATAAGAGCAAAACTAATGGCAGAATTGTTCACATTTTACATTTGATAATGTGACTAGGGATATGCTTGAATTCCTTACAACTTGTCTCCTTTTCTGTGCCCTTGTTATATAGTGATATTTGTGAGTTTTCTACTAACATCTAGTCATTAATGCGCTCTTTGAATTGTCAGATCCTGAGCTTTATTCTACCTTCCCTCTATACCTTCTGACTTCTTCTTTTGGGTGTGTTTTTCAGCAAATTTCAGTTTACCAGAGCAAAGAAAAGTCTTTGTCTTGCTGAGAAACTCAGAATTCAGAGCTGCAGCCAGCTTTCTCTGTAAGAAACAATAGTTACTAGGACTTGGTCTGACTTCTTAGACATTTCTTTGGTTCTTGTGGCAAACAGGCTTTTATCATTAGCTTTTGCTTCATGGCAGGCAGGCAGAACTGAGGCAGCAAGGGATGTTATAGGTGCAGGCTGATGCTGAGCCTTCCTCTCCTCAGCTGGAGTGTTTGGATAGCCATGCTCCACCAGTGAAAAGTCAGAAAGTAGCATTTATGCTTTCTTAGCTCAAAAGATGTTGTTCTGGTGTTAATGCTCTTGCTCAAAGACAGATTTAACAAAAAAAAAAAAAAAAAAAAAGAGTTTCCCTGGGAACAAGACCTTGTATAACCTCAACAGAGGAGGATGGCAAGCTGAGGTCTCTCATGCACGGTTTTGCTTGTACACTTTCTGCAGAACTATAAGACTCTGTGACCTGGACAGTTCTCAGGGTCTTATCATGATAACAAGGTCTTTACAGTTTTTTGAGCAGCATTTTGCACCATAAAAGATCCTTGGTGTTGTACAAAGGTGACAGAGGCCAGAACATAGCCCAGTAAGATGAAGTCTATGACTTTTCATTTTAAGGAGTTCATCCCCATGTGGTTCTATGACTTTACTGTTGTTTTTCCTTTTCTTCCCTAATAAGGATAAGTTGCAAACAAAGCTCAATATTGTAGTTTCTTTATTCCAGCTAAAATAAATGCTCTTTCTAATAAGTTAGAAACATGCAGTTTAAATTAAAGGCCACAGGCAGTTCTTTTTTTACTGTACAGCAGTTTGCTACACGGGCATCAAGGTAGTCCTGTGTCCTGCTGGAAGTGATCTGGTTTTACACTGCCTAGACTTCTATAGACCTCTCTCTTTGGTCAGAAAATTGATAGCTCATCTACTGTAATGTTCTTTATGTCTCAATTCCTGTTGCCAAAAGTTTCCATTAAAAAGTGATTTGCTCGTGAGGCCAGCTTGCCTTTCATCTTGAGTATTTTCCTAGGCATCCTAAAATCAGTAGTGCTTGGTTAAAAACCCTGAACAACAGATGTTTTTTAAAGCGTGTGAAAAAGGAGATCTGAAAAAAACCATATTGAATATGTTTTATGGTGATATGATTTTGGATCTATATCTCCTATTCACCTCTATTCCCAGCATGAACCTATGACAAAAATAAATACTAGGCAACAAAGCTAGTAGTAATGCCAAAGCTTCAAAATAAATGTGATTGCTTGTGAAAAAGCAGTTGAGTGAGTTGGATGAAATGGCAGTGTAATTATGTGGTAGCAAGTCAAAGTTTGATAGCTTGGAGCTTATCTTAGCACAGCATGCCACTTTCCCCCCCCTCCCCCCTTGGTATGGCATGTTTCTTTTTCAACACTTCATTCCTAGCTTTTCCTTTTTAAAAAATCCTATCAACCCTTAAGTTTGTTGTTTCTAATGATTTTGGAAGGAAATTCAGACGGTAATTAAAATGGCATGGACCAAAATTGTTTAACCAAAATATCCCCAAAAGGAAAATTTTGGGTAGTTAAAGTGAACATTGTGAATTCCCAGCTCTGCAGGATTCTTTGTTTTGTTAACACTTCTTGGATTCGCTTGAGTTTTGCCAAGATAAAGGATAACAGTTTTCAAGACTCCTATGGAAAGTGTGTTTATGCCCTAAACGACTGAAACTGAGGACTGCCTGTTACATATATGTGTATATGACACTAGACCACTGTCACAAATATTTCCATTATTTGGAGGATTGAGCAGAACAAAATGGCTTAAGCTTTAGTATAGAAATTTTAAGTTACTAGTATGCTTTTAAGTAGCTCAGTAAAAATTGGTTCCTTTGGTAGTCAAGGTCTCTTATCTGATACCTGCTTCCTTCCCCCTCTATGAATGCTTCCTGTTTTCCATGTTAGTCCACACATCCCCTCATGTATTTCCATGTGCCTTTTCCTGTTGTCCTCTGATCTGCTGCAGCTGCTCCTCAGATGCCTCTCCACCAAGGAAAGGTTCCAAAGCCAAGCTGGCTCCTATACAGTGCCATGAAGACACACTTTGAGGACCCCTACCCTCACCCCTTGAGCAAAGCGGCAGCAGCACGTGCATTTCTGGGCATGCTGCTCCAAAGTAGCTCATGTACCATTAACAGGGCACTTGGAAGTTCCCACTTTGGAAGTCCCTCTTTTGTCTTCACCCTGTGCTCTTAGTATTGTGCAAGTGGCACAAGAAAAACAAGAGGAAAATAAGATGTGTCAGGTCTGTGATAGTACGCAGTTAAGTCATGTCTGTGCTTTCATGTATGACTCAGTTACCTTCTCTGAGATGGCTATTGCTATGGAAATAAAATGCTGACTGATGACTGGGAGAAAATTACTTAAGGAAGGATTCTGCTCCTCACATGTGGAATTACATCTTCAGGGATTTAGTAGGGTTTGGCTATAAAGCAGAAAGCCAGAGAGAAAAGACACTGTACATTACTGTCAAATACACCCTAGCTCATGGGTGTTTCCAACCCCTCTTTCTACTGCTTTACAAGAGAAATGTGACTGTATTTATTTCAGTTACCTATGTTCCAACAACAGCAGAACTGAGGTGAAGTATTACAAAATACTGATTTAAAAGTGAAAAGTGCACAAGACATTATTATGTAGCCAGTGTTTTCTTATTTTTTTTTTTTATCGAGGATTATATTCTGTGTCTCTTCCTTTCTGTTCTCCTACTGCAGGGGATGGATGTGGGCACACAGTGATGTATCAAGACAGTGGGACGCTGGCATCCAAGAACTATCCTGGGACATACCCAAACTACACTCTTTGTGAGAAGAAAATCCAAGTGCCTCCAGGAAAACGCCTGATCTTGAAAATTGGAGACCTGGATATTGAATCACAGAAATGCGAGTCCAGCTACCTTACCATCCAGAGCTCCTCAACATTGCATGGTATGTAAGAGACAAGGCCATGGTCCATGCATGAACTGCTGAAAGTGTGGGTAAAAGGCAGCTTAGCAAAATGCAAGAAATGTCAGCCTTTGTCCTCCTCTCCTCCATTTTGTATTCAATGTTTTGCTCTCTGTGTGTGAAGCCATTGTCCCACGGTGGGTAGTGCTGCCAAGGCTGAGGGTGCTGCCATGCTGTGCTGCAGAGGGGCTGCTGGGGCTCTGGCACAGCACTCCTGAGGGCTCTGCCTGCACACCTGCAGAGCTGCACCATCACAGTTTTGGTACAGCAAGTCTGTAGATCTGTATCAGCCCTGTTCCCTTCTTGTGTAGGAAAGAGCTTCCTCACTAACTAGACAAAGATGAGAAATTGGAGTCAGTGATCCCATGTGTCTCTATTGCTAGGCAGTCCATGGCACAGAGGAGATAACCTTTACTATTGCTAGCTGTTAGCCACCTTACTAATGTACAGGCTTTAATACTTGCAGATATTAAATGCATACAGCCAGACTGTGTTCTTGTAAGAGATTTGCACAGGAGGATAAGCAAATAATCTGCTACAGCTGTGCACTTAAAACAATCATAATGGCAACAGGATTCTCCCCAGGGAGAACATGAGGCCTTCCTCAAAATGGTTTTCCCGACCAGTTGTCACAGAAACTTTTGATCTGCACTTTCTAGAAGAGTCAAACTGATTTTCAAGTCATGCACCCTTTTTCAGAAATCCAATTTAAATTCAAAGCTGCAAGGAGTTTTGCAATGTAGGAATAAACTCCTGAATTGACAGTTCATAAAATTTTGCCTGCTGGGAGTGGGCTGTGTAGCCCTTCAGTCAGCTGAGGCTAAATGTGCTGTCCCTGGACTTAACAAGCAGAATGGATTCAAGGGAAAAATGTGATGAAGATATGAGCTGCACAGAGCCTCTGCAGGTTTTCCACCTCGCTGCTTGGCTCAGAAAAGTATGTGGTTCTCCAAAGATGAGATCTCACAGGATATCTTAGTAGTAAGGAGGGTTGATTGCCTTTCATTTATCAGCATGATGGGCTTATCACTCATCTGGTAAGAGAAGATCAAGTGAGGTATTAAAGGCTTGCTCTCAAAGGAAGGTAAAGGTAATTATTGTTCACGTGGGGGAGGTATTAGATTTCGAAACAACCTTCAGTAAGAGTGGGCAGTGATGTGCTGATAACTAAACCTGCACAGAGCTTGATTTGAGGCATAAGGAACATCTCTGTTCATGTGTGCTGGGATTTTTTAGTGTTATTTATTTCTTTGTTCTCTGTGAGAGTGGTGAGGCACCGCAACAGGTTGCCCAGAGAAGTTGTGGATGCTCTGTCCCTGGAAGTGTTCAAGGCCAGGTTGGATGGGGACCTGACCAACCTAATCTAATGGAAGATCCCTGCCCATGTCGGGGGGGGTGGAATTAGTTGCTTTTTAAGATCTCTAACGACTCAAACCATTCTATGGTTCTGTGATCCATTTCATAACTAAGTAATGAGTTGTGTTCACCTGAAGCAGTCTGTCTGTAGTTGGCAGTAAGAAATAGGTGGTTATTATTCCATTAGCATATCTTTGAATAATTTTTATTGATACTCTCTTGATATTTCTAATCTAAATCTTCTCAGAAACAGGGATAAATCAACATATTGTTTTCTGAAATGAAAAATGAAGCTTGGATGTTGATTGAAATTCTAGCTCCTTACAGATCAGCCTGAAGGCATCTTCACATCATTTATACTGCAGTTATTCAGCCTATAAGCACAGAATAGCTGTGTATTATGCAATCAAGTCCACATAATTAATTTTTTAAAGTATTCCCACACCCATTTTCAGATCTGATTAGTAACGTCTGATGCATGTGGACTGTAATTTGCATTCTCAGTAGTGAACTGCACAATTAGCAGATTTTGGTCATATCTGATTAAACCAGTTTTATAGTTTAGGCAGACTTACCATCTGTAATGGTTTTTGTGGTCTGCAGCTCACTGTAGACTTTCCCACCAGCATACCTACAGTGTCTGTTCTACATTCAGGCAAATCCATGCAGAATGGATGTGGAAATAGTTCTGTAGGTATAAATTCATGATGTTGCTTATGTTCTAAAAGACACGTGAATTCTTAGGTGAGATTAGAGCTTCTCCAAGTCATTTTTTCAACAGTCTTGCTATAGCTTTGGGTTTCAATATGCATTTATGCAAGTGCAAGAAGCCCTGTGAATAAGTCCTGCTATATCCATTCAGTCTGTTAAGTGTCCTTTTAGGCAGATGTTTCTGAACTCAGATCTCCACTTTGCAACCCTTCCCTCTTCATGAACATCTGCAGGCAGGTCAACATCTTCCCTCTGACCAAGGAGATACTGACCTTAGACATCAAAAGTCTTTCATGGGATGATGGAGACTTGAAAATATTTTGCAAGCACTGAAAACATCTGAGCAATTAAAAACTAATCTTTATGTGTTTTCTGTATTTGACCTGGGTTTAAAAGGGAAAACCTAAAAAGCAAAGTATGAAAGATGACAATGTGTATACTGCTCGTGTTGCAAATTAGTCTGAGCAGCCTTTGCTCTTTATTTAGGAGGTTTGCAATTACAAGACAATAAGGTCCAAAGGGAAATATGTTTTAAATATCATGCTGATTTCTTCAGCTCTACAGAAGACAACAGCATGAATGTCAGTATGAGTAAAAACATCTGTTGAGGAGTATAACTGAAGCATAAAAAATTGGTCAGAGGCAAAACACTAGATTATGCGTACAAATATAAAATTAGTGTGAAGAAGGCTCCAGATGATAAGGTATTGTTTTCCTTTCAGTTTTCTTCCAGTCTCTACATTTAACTGTGATTCTTTCATCATTATAACCATCTGCAGGGATTCTTGCAATACAGCAAGGAGTAACTCAATTTGTCTTTGGGGTATTTATGTTCCAAAATGCAGCAAAGGGAATCTGTTAAATACAAACAAAGGGATTAATTGATTTATGTTAGTGGGAACATTGATGCTACTTTAGTAACATCTTTAGATTAGAGCACTTACATGCAAATTTTATAAAAGTTCAGGACATTCCTTGAATTCTGCAGATGGATAGAAGAGTATGATTCATTCCTGGAAAAGCATGCCGTTGTTGTATATGCTGATCTACTGAAGCCTTTCTCAGTCTCAACTAAAACACAAATGTGACACTACAGTTCTTCTCACCTTTGGTACTTCTCAGCTTTGATGGACCTGTGAAAGCAGCTATTGAATTTGTATTTCTCCAATATTGCAATTAAAAGATGATAGTTAAATAATCTTAATGAAGCTCTGAAACTGGAGTCATACAATGTCTGAACACTGTATCTCTCAGTTATTGCTCTGCAAATTATTTTCTTTAGTGTTCACTGGAGAGAGGAACCTGTAGCAAGCCTTTTCTTTCAAGCTGTTAGCTCTGTATCCAGACATAGCTGTGAAAATATTAATCATCAGTCAGCAAAGGGAGTCTAACACCCGTTTTGGTGAAACTGAGTCACCTTTGTCTGACAAACATTTAAATATTAGCACAGGTTGTCTCTAAGAGAAATAAATAGATGATCATGGTCTGTTTCAAAGGCACAATTTTTGACTGGATTAAAATATGGTGGTTTTTATCCCACAGAAAATTAATATGAGCATAATCTCACAGTGCAGACAAGGTGCAGCCTTTACCGAAATGCTTTTCTTCTCGAGTTAATTGCATTATCTGAGCATATTAAAAATACTGAGCTCTGAAGTAGAGCTTCTGATTTTTTAATTAGTTAAAGGGATATGTGAAAACAAGATTAACCATGTCAGCCCTGTAGTTCTCAAGAACAAAATTTGCACTACTTATGAAGGTGGATCATAAATGTTTTAAAAGTTTGACAGGAACTGCTTTTAGTCTGCTTCTTTTCATGTCTCTATCAAATTTCTGTACCTCTTTTGACCCCTTTTTTTGCTTTTTTTCTATCTCTTCCCCATCTAATGGCTTGGTATTTTTTCCCTTAATTTTGTGAGATGATCATCAGTCTTGACTGGAGAGAAAGCCAAAAGAAGAGATAAGTGCCTACTTACTTCCTCATTCACTTGCAGTCAGTAGGAGGTTGATGTGTTCCTCTGGGGTGGATGTCAGAGCTGCTGAGTGACTAGTAATAATTTGGAGTGTTAGTGCAGTTGACTTGTTCTTGCATAATTTACAGCTGGTAACTAATGTGAAATAGAGAATTTACTGAAAATGCTTTCTTCTCCCCACACCCCATCACTAAAGGCACAGAGTCCTACCTGTCATTATGACTTGAGGGGATTCATCAAACCAGTTGCTCCTTATTATGTATTGAAATAAATATCTGGTTTGAATAAAGGGTGTGTCCAGATTTCTTTTTCATCACTCAAAGGAAACTTGTTATTACTGTATTGTTTCTGGTATTTCAGGAAACCCAGAGAAATGTCCAGACAAGTTCTTGCTGAAGATCAAGTTGAGCAGTTTCTTAGCAGTCAAAACACTTTTAACAGTTGGGTTTCACCTGAGTGGTTGCAGTATCCTGAGTTTTCAGCTTTGGAAGGATTGATTCAACAAAGAATGTCAGCGTTTTGTTTTATCAAATGGACCTTTTTTCTGTTAGCTGCATACAGTGTGTTAGTCTCTGTTTTTTGTTAAACTACAGTTCTTCACTCATGATTCCTGGTTGTTGCTGTGTTTCTGTCTTTGGATTTGGCTAAAACCACAAAAATGTTAAAAGAGGGAGTCTCACACGATGTCAAGCAGGCAGACCAGCCTGTGCAGGTGGCCCAGGTGCTCCATTTTAAAGCTGTGATTACTTTCCCAACCTGGCTCGGATGCCTTTTTCTTTCCTTTATTGCAGTATTTGACAACCCTTTGGAAACGTTAACTGAAAGTTATATTTGTTTTTCCTGAAACAAGAAATGCTTACCACTCAGCCTGAGGTCAGACTGTGTTGCACAGAGTTAAATGTTGAATAACCAGGCTCTCTCATCCTGACTACTCTGTCATCTCATATCTGCAGTGTGAAACACCACATTCCCTGCATCCTGCAAGGAAGGACATAGAGCAACACTTTCTGTGTCCTTGCAGGGTCCTGCTGGTTCCCACTGCACACGTACATGTCAGGGTTGGAGCAAAGAGGACCTCTCTTGGTAAGGGGGAGAGGAAGAGTTACTGCTTATCAAAGTATTTGTGTGAATGTGGGATAGAGATGAATTTTGAGACTGAAGGACAGACCCTTGCTGGTTTTGTGAGCTATTTGTGAAAGACTTGCACTCTGCATGAGTTTTTAGCTCTGAAGTGAAACAAGTGTAATCCATGTTCATCTTATCCCCTGTCCTTCCCCAGCTGCTGAGGTAATTCCAAATTGATTTATTTGATAAAAGGCTACTATTTAAAACGTTGTTTTCCCCAAACAAATGCATTAAGACATGATGATCCCTTAGAGGCACATCCATGGGTTGTTGCTGCATCTTGCCCTCTAACCATGGCTTACTCTGCAAGTAAAGACTGAAGAAAGGGAGAAGATTCTCTGTTGAACAGAGGACATAATTATTTAAGATCCAAACCAAGTTTCTTAAAGACCTCTGCAAATATCAGATTTGCATGAAGTTGAGGAATATGAAAGCAGAATGAGCATAGTGAACTGGCCATTCAATAGCTGAAGAGAGAAATAGTTGCTTCTAAAAGGAGGTATAAGCCTCTTCTTACAGAAGAGGCAGAAAGTATTAAGCACTAGAGAAACAAGCAGCATGTAGGCATTCCCAGCTGGTGTGAAAGAAGAGAGTCCTCTGGGCACAGTACTTCTTAAGGGAAGTAGAAAAAATAAAGAAACATAATTCAACAAGGAAAGCTCAGGAGCTGTGCCAGAGCCTGGTTGACAGCAGAAGTAAACTAGACCTCATAAAACCAGACAATGCTGTAAAGATCATCAGATTTGCAAAACAAGACTATTATGAAAAAGACAAAAGTGGCAGGCTATTGCTAACATTGAAAAAATAAACAACATGTAAAATAGCCTCTTCAGTCTCCAGAGGGGCCAGCCAAAGGATATCCACAAGACAATTTACAGTGTATCTTGCAGGATGTTAATACTGCTTGGAGACAAAAGTGTTTCATTTAAGCCACCTAAACCATACCAACAGATCAAATGTTCTGCATGAAAGGCATTAAAAGTTAGTTTAATTATGGAGAATATTAAAATTAGTATACTTGAAATCCTTAGACGCCTAATATGTCTCCTGCAGAATTTTTATAAATATGTATAAAAGGAATCTGGAGTGAACAGACGGAACCACAGTTGGGTCAACTTCTTAATGAGACATGGAAAAAAGGAAAGGCCCTGGCATCTAGATATAGTAATATTGAAATATGGAGAACACCTACTCAGCTTCATCACATGTAACACATCTGTTTATTAAATCAAACTCTTTCCTTTGTTCTTATAAACAAACCAAATAATCCTGCCTACTTACCCCAGCAGAGCTCCAGCCAAGTCACTTTAACAGGAAGCTGAGAGAGATCAGCATTCATGACTCGTTTTTCAAGCCGAATATGCAAAACAGCCCACCTCACAACTAACATTAGAAGATGAAAAACTGATAACGTGATCTGGCAGTTCTCAAAAGGGATCTTAAAAAACTTCTGGCTTAGTCCCAGGTTTAGGAATTAAATATTTATCCAGAGTCAAGTCCAAATGCTGCAGTAAAAATTAACAGGACCCTATAAGGAAGTTTCTCATTTTCATACCAGGGGCTTTCTCCATCATCTCTCATCTTCACTATGGTTGTACAGTATTTATATAGACAGCCCAGGGAAATCGATGAATCTCAGGTGGGATGGACACACAAGATGGGAAGCACATGTGAATGGGTTTTAAAAGCAAACAGTGAAAGTATTTTTGTCACCTCAATTTCTACTCAGTAGAAAATACTGAGTAGATTAAATACAGTTTTCAGATGAAGTCTAATGTGTACAGATGCTGGCTGGGTTTAGTCTTCTAATGTCTATAAATTCTCTCAATATATATATTTGAGGTAATAGTGAGTCAATGGAGAGCAAACCTACCAGGCACTGCTGTGTCTATAGCAAGTGCATCTAGCCAGGCATGCCACAAGCCAAAATGCAGAGAGCCTGGGAGACTGTCCTGTCCCTGGCATTACAGTATGAAAGGAAATAAGGGCACTGATGTATGGAAGTGCATGGGAAAAGAGGACATAAAAACAAAGATGTTACTTTTCTAAAGAAAACTTAAAAACAGATGAAAGCATATCTCTCATCAGTCAAAACTGAACCCAAAGAATTGTGTTGATCCTGAATCAATTTTATTTTCTAAGCATTACTAGTTGTCCCCTTAGTGAGTTTCCTAGAAGATCATCAATGTAAAATAAAATGATTACGGGAGAAATGGGAATTTGAAGTTAAAAAGGCCACACTGCAAAGACTTGGCAAAATGGAGAGAGATGCTGCTTAAGCAAACCCAGTAATATTAGGTAAATCAAATCAGAGGGGTGCTTTTACACTGGTCATTTTAAACACAGTAAGCACCTAAAAGGGTGGATTAACATCTTTTCCTATAAACCAGACTGTACACATCTCTAGTTCTTTCAGGGATTAAGCAACCTCGGAGTCAAACTGGTGCCTGAATAGTTTCTCTAAGAGCTGCAGTTTAGGGGTGAGATAGTGCTTACACTTTTTCCTTAACCCTCCCTCTCAGAACTTATTTCTGTATTTGATAACAGGGAAATAAACTCTGCTAGATCCCAGGCAAGTCTGAGGACCTGATCGTGTAGTGCTGATAAGGTATTACCTGAATTATTGAGAAGAAATATATTGAAATGTTTTGCAAGGCATCCTCAGTTTGCAACAAAAGAGCAAGTGAATGTTTCGTAGTATTAATAAATTCTACCNCCCCTCCCCCCTTTTTTTCATACAAATCTTTGCAGAAGACTTCTAAATCTTTGGAAAATATTCCTCCCTTGAGTATATACTCTTTCTTGCTTCTATATCCTTTAAGGAATTAATGCTAGGCTCCCTTTATTTTGAGCTACCCATGGGAATCTCTTGCCAGAACTGCTCCTGGCAGAAGATAACCCTAGCCTGGTAACCTTTTTGGATTTATTACTTAATAGTAGAAACTTGTCTTTAGACACTGAATGTTGGTTTCTTAAGCTGATTGCTTCTGAATTTCTTGCTTTAATTTGGATTATACAGTGTGTCTAGACTATCTTGTATTTTATTTTATTTTATTTTATTGGTTTTGCTCATGATATATGATTTGTTTGTATAATTATCTGGAACGTATGTAGACTTGCTACTGGAGGGAACACTCACCCCTGATCCAGCTGATGTGTGGTTGCATGAATCATCCATCTAAATTATACCTCCAGAGTAGATAGGTCACTGCCAATCGCTGCGAGGGAGAAAGCCAGAGAACACTTGTGAGAAAATATGTAGAGACAGTCCTTGAGAGAAGAAAAGGACTAAAGCTTTCTCAGGTGTTTAATTTTGAAGACGTGCAATGCTCCCTGTCTTTTTCCCATTTCTCTCTCTCTCAAAAAAATATCTAAGTTAGCACTTCTCCCACTGCAACCTGACACAAAAGACCTTCTCAAATAAATCACTCGTGCAGTTGACTGGTATGACACAGTGTCAGATGCTGTCTTTTTGATAAGTTCATTTCCTAAGCAATTTGTTTAACCCTTTTTATAGACATTGTTTTCTCTGACTAAGTCGTGAGTCATTTTTCAACACGAGTTTTCCAGGGAAATGTCACACTCGTCTCTTGTTTCTCTGCCTGCCTGCCTTCACCATATGATTTTTATAAGCCGAAAGGACAAGAGTTCCTCCTTTTGTTTGTCCCATTCTGCTGACAGCTGGCAGTTGTTGGCTCTGATTGGGCTACTCTATAGGCTGACCTTATAGTTGTTATAAGGCAAATGAAGTATTTGGAAAAGAGCCCCTTCCCTAACCCAGAGCATCAAGCAAAATTAAGGTGCTTTGAGGAGCCTGTTACAATGGGTATCACTCATCAAATTTGTGTCATGATGTGAATGTAATTTCTTGTGTCTCAGAAGTCAGTTCCAAATTGCTCTGAAGCAGCCACCACCACCAAGATGAGGTTGTCTAGGAAAAATCAGAGTTATCATTTTTCATCCCAAAGACTTGCTTTAGGACACAAAAGCTGTCATTCACCTCAACAGAACAGATGGGCTGAATGCTTGTAAAGGGTCATTTGGATTTTTTTTCCTCTGGGGAAAAAAGTCTGTTTGCCATCTTACAAAAACCTCTTCTATATTGTACATAGACTCATAAATTTGAACAAGTATATCCAAACTGCTTTGAATTTTCTGTATTATCTGTGCCTGAGGGCAGCCAGGGACAAGTGTTTGCACCCAGGTACGATGACAGAAGGCAAGCACAAAGACTGTGGCAGTCTCAAAGGAGCACTCCCCTCGGGAACTGACTTTCTGAGGAAGCAAATGTAATTACTGGGAGTCCTGGGCACGCCTGCTGTTACAAGAAAGGAGTGTCCCAAAGACTGTTCCAAGATACTGCAGTTGGTAGCTATAAAACCCTTATCTAATTCACTCTAAGCACAAGGCTGTTGTCTCCCTGTCCCATTCCCTTTGTCTTCTCCTTTCTCTCCCTCTGTTTTTTGTTTAAAACTCTAGAGACTTGAACTGTATATTTCCATGGTCTAATGGTGTTTTTTAAATGGAAAAAGCTTAGGAAATGTTCTTAGGGAAGTGTTACTGCCTTGTAGTACAATTTGGCTTGTGGCATGCAGGTCCTTGAAGACCAGGTGCTCTGTTTCTGATCTTAATCCTTTTTGACTGGCTGCTGTGCCACAATGGCATGAGCTGTGTGTGTTTGAAGGGTTTATCTTGGGGACCCTGCCTAGATCCTTTGGATTGCTTTTGAATGTAGTGTCATTTCTCTAATGAGTTACTGCTGATTGTAAGCACGCTGTACTTCAAAGGTCGAAGGGCATTAATCCTTTTCTTAAGGCTTATGTGAAGAGAAATGTGGATGCTGGAATTGCTGCCATGCAGAGACAACTGGATCCTGGCCACTGCTTGTCAGGGTGGCTTTAGAGCTCATACTGTAAAGGACTGAAGCCAAAACCCTTTTGTCAACATTTGAGTTGATACTGTAAGAGAATGAGGATGTTATGAAATTCTCTCCTAATCGTGAGACTTTTCCAGCCTAATTATGCCATCTAAACTTTTGAAATCTTCTTTGTTCTCTCTGTAGGGCCGTACTGTGGTAATGTGATGCCTGTCCCCAAAGAAATCATTCTAGATAGCAATGAGGCAACTATTCACTTTGAGAGTGGATCCCATGTGTCAGGACGAGGCTTTTTGTTGTCCTATGCCAGCAGTGATCATCCAGGTAAGGTGATATCCAAAAGTAGTCAAAAATTAGTGGCATAGCTCCCCCTATTTAATTATCATCCCTACACACATACAGCTTTAGCCTAAATGTTCCTAAGTATTTCCAGATTAGCATGAGCCATGGTATTTTTAATAGCATGTGTGCAAGAAACAGTTGTAACATTAATCAGGTATAATAGCTGCTGAAACCCTACCTAGACCATTTGCAACACAGGGCCAATGGAGGGGAAAGTAGTGCCTTCTCCTTGAAGCTCCACTTTGTTTTGAGCTCCAGCATCCATCACACTGTGATAGAATAGAGGGGTAGGAGGGATTAAAGTTTTCATTCCCACATTTAATGTTCTAGATGTCTGTTCAACTTTGAAGAAGGTGTAAAGCATAAGAAAAGTAGAAGAGGGAGTTGAAAAGAATGAAAGAAAACCATAGCTATTGCTTCCAGTCTAATAAAATTGCTGAAGTATTATACAGACAGGTCTTTAAATGTAATTTCATGTCCTGGCAAACATTTGTCTATATTTTTACATCCTACAATGAGAATTGACATTTGTTAATTTTCACAGATCTAATCACCTGTTTGGAACGAGCAAACCACTACACAAAGTCTGAATTCAGGTAAAGAGGGTTTGCAGCTCTGCATTCTGGCTTGCTTTGCAGTATCTGTCAACTGATTCAGTTGTTAGAAAATGTTAAATAGTTTTGGTTTTCTGCCTTTTTTTTTTTTTTTTGAGTAATGGTCTAATGCCTGGTTGTGAGAAGCAGTAGTGCAGAATGGAAGACTGTGGCCCAGAAAAATGATGCAATGGAGTTGCAGAGCTCTCAGCAATTCTCATTAGGTGCATACATATACATGGTATATGTAAAAAGAGTTTCCACTTTGAAATTCAAAGTAGCCTCAAATTCCAGTGCTTCCTCTGGGAGCAGATCACGTCCCAGTTGATACAAGATTATCTGAGGACAAGCTATAATTTCTCAGTTCCTTGAACTTTGTGATAGGTTTGAAATGGTAATAAATTGTGCTCTTTTGGCTGCTGTCTGGATGTGCATACAGGCTTCTTATCTTACTCTGAAAACTTGTGTGGTAGCATTTCTAGAACAAGAGAATTAAACAGAAATAAATGCCCTTGCTAAACTGCTTTTCTGGTTCTTTGTGTGCTACTGGGTTCAGTCCACCTATGAACTCAGGGCCCGTTTATTTAGCTCCTAGACTCACTAACAGAGCATCAGTAATTTAGAGAAATTACTGCTAAAATATTTATTGGTTTGAGAGCATTTCTTTTATAGGAGTTTGTTTGTGTGTATTGTCACTACAGTTCATGCCTTAAACAAGCCTTTCTTCTCTCACTACAGCAGATACTGTCCTGCTGGCTGCAGAGACATAGCAGGTGATATTTCTGGGAATATTGGAGAAGGATACAGAGATGTAAGTATACTGATAGGATAAGGATAATAGGGGAAAATTTGTAAAGACAAAAGAAACAAGAATAGAATAACTTGGTTTGAACTTTTGCTGCTTGACTTTTGTTAGTAATTCTTCTGGGCTGTTTTGCTATACCTTTTATTATCAGTATATAAGTAAGTTATCAGTATATAAGCACACAGAGACACTTTTCAAACAGACAAATCAATTGTGTGAGAACAAAGTCCACTGATTGTCAAATATACCCACTGACTTCTGTGGCTTCTGGCTTTCTGGAAAAAGCCTGCCTAGTGTTTGTGCTTCTTGAGGCAGGGCTCATCCATGTACAAAATATTTCTATGATTTTAGCTTTTACTTGTTTGGTGTCCCCATATGAAAAAGATACATTTCAGTAACGTGTAGGTTTTCTTTAAGGTTATGCCTGCACTATCCTAGCATATGCTCTGAGATTAAATAAATATTGCACACTGCCTAACCATGTCCCACTGGTAACTACCAACCTCCTGGGTTGTTTTAACTTCTTGTTCTTCAAACTGAAAAAGTTGAAGTGGTTGCATTTATCCACAGTTCATATGACTCAGAGCTGTGCCCTCTCTGTGCCCCTCACCCTGGACTCTTCTTCTGTCATGTTTGTGAAATCTTTACCTCTCTCACAGAGGAGTAAGCCTAATCATACCACTGAAGAAAAATCCCACCCTATCACAGTCACTGAGTTTCCAAAAAGCCAGTGCTCACGTTTAACCTGTTCATCCAGTTATTCAAGCGTGCTGGCTCCAGCCTGGAAAGTGGCAGGGCTGAAGAAACAAAGAAATGCCACATTACATTCTCATTAGCTGGAGTTATTCTGCCCTTGGTTCCAATGATTAGGGCAGAAAAGCAGCACATGGCATGACCTCATGCAGATTTTATCTGCACTGAGGAATTTGCAAAAGACATTTTCCCTCCACCATTAAGGAGGATTTTCTGATGGGAAGAACCTGGCGGGCTCCCCTGGAGATGTGCTGCCTTTGTGCCTCCACTCTACCCCACCCCTCCCTGGAGGGGACAGCCCAGCACCCCAGCTTGTCCAGTAGCACAGCCCAAACTGGGCCAGTGTGAACCTGACCAGCCTCTGCCCACAGCCCCTAGGAAAGTCTCCTTTGTACCTTTTCTGCTTTGCTCTAGCATAACCCTGTTATTGCCACCTAGTTGGCACATGAGTTGTCCTGCCTGTATTTTTCAGCACTATCCCACCTGAGATACCAGGAAATGGGCTACACTTAAAACGCAGCAGGAGCTACTCAACACATAGCCAAAGCCCTAATGTACACCGTAACTCAAATCCTAAAGTGCAGTAATAGATAGGTCTGTCTACAGGCAAGAACATTAAGGAATTATTGATTTATCTTCCCGAGGAAGTGTTGCCTTGCCTTTGACTTTTTTTCCTGAGGAGTGACAATCTTACAGCACCTTCTCAGAAGCAGATCATTTGTTTTTTTCATTTGAAAAGAAAAAATTACTTTGGGAGACGTCTATTTTTCAAAGATTGCTCCTCTTTCTCCCTCCCCTGCCTCTTATTCCTCTTGAGCTTTTGCTGGATTTTTTCAGCTGTAACACCTGTATACCGGTGGCTTGGGAGGGAAGGCGTTAGCAGTTTGCCAGATTGATTTCCTGAGCCTTGGCTCCTGCCTTTCAGACCTCTCTGCTGTGCAAATCTGCGATCCACGCCGGCGTGGTGGCGGACGAGCTGGGCGGGCAGATCAGCGTCACGCAGCACAAGGGCATCAGCCGCTACCAGGGCGTCGTCGCCAACGGTGTCCCCTCCCTCGAGTGAGTACCACGGCTGGGGCTGGCACCGGGCACAGCCCGGGCACAGGGCACTGCCCACCATCTGCCTTAGCAGGTGGGGACACCGTTTTGGGGAGGAAAAGATGTTAGGTGTGTTTCCAGGGCTTTATTAAAACGGTGTTGGCAATGGAGATAGGAGAAAATTCCAGGTTTGGGGTGGTATTTTCCCTTTTGTTTTCCCGTTCCTTCCAAAACATATTTACAAATTACTTTGTTAGCAGATACATGAGAGTATGATGTTCTGCAACAAACAGCTTTAATCGATGTGCTAATAAATCATGATAAATTCATGCTGAAGTTTGAAAAAAGCTAGGAAAAATGAGTAAGTAAAAAGTGCCGTTGAGCCATAGGGGATTCAATGAACAACTTCTTAAACATTGTGCTTTTGACATGTTCAGAGTTTTTCTCTTTTAGAATATTTATAGCAAGGGTGTTATATTTACTGCTTATCTTCTGACTTTTAATTGTACTGCTGTTGAAGTAGAAATAAATCCTCTAATCTCTATCCAGCACAGTAAGACCTTCCAGCAACTGCTTCTGTCATTCCTGTTGGTTTACAGTTTTTAATTTTCAAATGTTATCTGGATTTTACATGAGGCCTTTTTTTTTTTCTTTTTTAAGAAGGGAAATTTCCATTCCATAATCCATGAGAACTAAGGCAATATGTATTTTTTATACTATTTTCCCGTTTTCTCCATGATTTCTCACACCCTCCTGACAATTTTACAATCATGGTTTCATTCATAAAAAAAAGGCAATCATGTGCTCTGTTGCTGTGCTTAAACTTCAGCAGAGACTGGAATGATTTATCTGCAACAGCACTGGAGTATACAAAGCTGGGTAGTATGTAGATCATAGCCAAAGAATTGTACCCCCTAAATATTTTCTATTTTTCTTGAAAGTTAGTTGCCAAAGAAAATTAATGTAAACTTGTCTCAAGCAAAGCAGGACTGAGAGCTCTGGTCAGGCACCGAGCCCCTTCATAAAACAAAAAATACAAATTCTTTCCATCACACATGCCAGCTTATTGAAACCCTAAATTAAATACTTTGTACCTTATCTAAAGATGTTACAGAACTGTTCACATGCATTCATGTTCTTGTAAACCCTTGTTAATCTCAGTGGAGTAATTTGGACAGTAGCACATAAAATTTTATAATGAAAAAGAGTTGTGATTCCTATTTGTATTTTTTTTCCCTGTACAAGAGCCAGTGGGCAAGGAATGAAGTGTGCAAGACTGCAAGTGTACACGTGCTGGAGGCTTTAGCCCATTTAATGTGAGGCCCCTGAGAGAACACCCTAAGGAGGAGCAGAGCCCCTGTGACTCCTGCCTAAAGGGGCAGACAGAGGCACTCCTCGGGTACCATGCACATCTCCAAGGGACGGAATTGCCCCGAGGTTGCTTTCTACAGGTTATACAAGAAGCCACGGGCTCACACTGGGCTCTATGCCTACAAACTGGATGGCACAGAGTTTGAGAAAAATGGGAGTGTCAGCAGAGTGCTTCCTAGGATGTGTCTGACACACCTGGCAGCTGGGACAGTCTCTAGAACAGATGAACTGTTGGTGTGAGCCCAGGAGAGGGAAACTGGAGTATCTAGAGAAATGCTTTTGTTTCAAAACATGAAAAAGTGCTCCTAGAAACAGTAGGCCTGTTTACTAAGAAAATGAACCAATGCATTTTGTGCTTTAAAAAATCTTTTATAAGAGGTATCTATAAAGCTGCATGGCTTCCCTGTTCTGCAGTACCTACACGCTGAAAGAAAATCCTGCAGATGAGCCAGTGCCTGCAAGAAAAAATTGGTGCTTGAGCAGCAGTGCCTTAAGAGCTTTTTAGATGCCCTTAAATAAGAGCTTGCTCAAGCTTTTAAAATCTCATTTATAGTGGATTTCAGTATTAAAGGTTTAAATTATTTAGCGACTTTAGCCAAAATTGACCTCATCAAAAGCTGCTGCTGGAGTGCATCGAGCTGTTAAGTATCTGTGCTGTTAACATGGAGTTATGTCTCGCTCGCCCACTGCCCTGCAAGAGCTGACCTTGGCCTCCCCACTCCATCTCCCAGTGTGTTTGTTATGCTCCAGCATCTATGAGGTTTTCCCTTCCCATGGTCTATGTGCAGACCTGCACCCCCAGATGCTGGAATGAAGCCCAAGGGGTTGGATTTATTGGGCAGTTCTGATACCCCAGTGCAAATACACAGGGTGCTGCAACATGGCCTGGCCTGTGACTGTACATCTGCACACGGGGAGTCGTTTGCCTTTGGAAATGCAAGAGACTGTGTGCTTGTCAACAGTGAAGGATGATATTCAGGGTTAACCTGCACTGCTTAGGAGAAGCTTGCTTGAGACCAGTTCTGGCAAAAAAAAAAAAGGCAGGATCCTGAAGGTTGTCAGGCAAATGAGGATCATGGGGCAATACCCTCCCTTAGAGGACAAAGTGGAACCTATGTGACAAATTCCAGCAGTCACATTAGGAAACTGATGAATTACCACTTACTGAATTGGCTTGTTCTCTTTAGTGAATTACAGTAGAAATTTATCAGCTTGATTTCATAGCTTTGTAGACCTTAGAAATGCTAACCTCCTGTATTTGCTAAATTTGCAGTCCTCTATTTGACTTTTTTTCATTATAAGTATTCAAGGAGCAGTGTGATTGCTGTTTTGGATAGGTTTTACTGATTACACAGGTATTTATTTTCTTCTTTTCTCTTGAAATGAATTGCTTTGCATTCACTAAGAAATCAACAACTGTTTAGGCTGTGATGTCGAACTGGTTTGAAGTGAGCAGAGTGCATCTGATTGCCCCTAAGGATTGCCTGTGGGGAAGATGTGGGAGGGAGGGCTTGTGTTTCCCCTTCTAGCTACTCAGCCGCCTACATGCCCAAATAAATCAGCTCCCACCCAGAGCTCTGAAGGGCTTCGTTTGCCTGTAGTCATTAGTTTTCCCTCAGTGACAAAAAAAGGCAGTGTTTTTATTGACCTTGACATGGGACTACTTTCCTATTCCTCATTTGGAGTGCTCTCAAAACATAGCCCTTCAAAACATATAGCACCATGGTAAGGCTGCAGACAGTACCTTGGGGGAAATTTTCCTGGCCAAAAACAAAGAAAGGGCAGCCTAAAAGGGAACTGTCTCCATGCTTAGTGCAGAAGTTGTTTTACTGCTTAGTCACGCTAGCCAAGGCTTTTCAAAAGGGGCCAGTGATGCATTCAGCTAATCGAAATGACAGCGGAGGGGGCAGAATTTCAAGAAATCCAAACGAATTTCATGTTAAAACCCCGGCTTTTCTTTTTATTAGGCAGCCACTTGGAGTCATTGCTTCTGGAATGAAACCTCAGGGGCACCTCATTGGGAATTAGAAAGCGGCTCCCTGAGAGGCCAAGGAAAACTCAGCTTTCCCTTAGAGTGGTGATTTTATCTTGTCTTGCATTGTGCAGGACTATGTGGAGTGGCCCAAGAAATGGCTTTTCCCCTGAAGCAAAACAGTCCATGTCAGAAAGAGGAAGAAAAAGGGAGACATAGATGTGGTTAATGGAGCATAAAGAACCATTCCTGATGGGAGATGTTGGCCATGGTTATAACAGAACTGGTTTCCACCCAGATTAAAGCTAGGAGTAGTTTTCATCCCATTTTCATCCTATAACACACCTGTAGCCCAAGCAGGAATGGCCAGAGTTGGTGTGTCCATGGTGCTCTCAGTCTCCATCAAGTGTAACTCTTGTACAAGGAGCAGGAGTAACAGGGTGATGCAATGGGAAGTCACTTTAAAGCTTTAAAAAGTGCTCAAAACCATTAAAAATTTAGCTGAATTCAGTCACAGTGAGAGATGCACTTGAATACTCCTAGGAGGGTCAGTATCCAGCTGGCAGAGAAAGTGGCTGCCTGGCCAGAGATATTTTACTGGATAAACAGTGATTCTGAAGCCCAATCTTGGCTCTCCTGTGACCACCTCATGATAGTCTGAATTACCTTTTTCTTTTCTTTCAGTGGTTCTCTGTCAGATAAGCGGTTTACGTTTACTTCGAATGGTAAGAATAATTGCTTTGTTTTTAGAGATTTAAATATTCTCTGTAAAAGTTTTAAAAAATAATCAGGAGAATGTCAGGCTGTGTCTAGGAAGGATATTTTAGGACAACAGTTTTTTAAAATTGGCAAGTGAATAAAAAAATTGAAGGGATCTGAAGTGAGCTAGGAAAAAAACACAGAATATGTGTGGTCATACGCACATAGATGAGAAACAGAAATAGTATTCTGCTGTTACATTTCTGGTGCCAGCATATGAAAAATGACAATCAGATAATCCCATTTTTATGTACTTTAGGCCACAGAAAATGAAAGCAGTTTTTCTTCAGACATTTGTAATTTCCATCTTCATCATGCAAGTGGCGAAAGAAAACACAGGAGAAATGAAAATATATTTATATTGCACTGATACAGAAGGCATTTTTGTTTATGGCTTTCCAAGATGCAAAACCCTCTTTTAATCTGTCAAGCCGTTCATTTCCATAAAACACAGCAGAGAGGGGGGAAAAGTTCGCATTCGTTCATTTGAATTATATTTCGCTCATTTGAGATAAAATCATTTACTATTCTACTGAAAACTGTAGAGCATGTATAGGCCTTTAAATCTGCCAAAGAATTATTTTTAACTTCATTGAACCATATTCCACTGGCCTGTTTTCTCTGAAGAACCTTGATGTACAGAGACTTTGTGGGTTCTTTGGTGGAGTTTGTAGTACTTACCCACAGATATTATCTTCATGATATCACATCTTGGCAGCAGTATCAAGGAGCTTCTCTAATGAGTAACTTTCCTAGCCCTAATTGCAGGTGGGAATCATGAAATATTTACAGTAAAGTATTCCTCTCAGTACAGTGCCTTCATCTGTGAAATATTTTGTACAGCAGAATTAGTTAATGCCAATCTCAAAACATAAATATTATGTTTCAGAAGGAAAAATTTAAAAATAAAAAATGTCTTCACAGGAATGAGACAAAAGTGCAGAGATTAAAAAACTAAATGGCAAAAATAGCAGATGTAGTCAGAAGGTGTCATGTATGTAGGAGTTAGACTGGTAAAGGATTGGGACTGCAGCACTCTGGTACTGGATCATACACTACAAATTGACTGGTAAACACCACAGCTAATGGAGAGCATCAGGCTAGCACTAGATTCAGCAACGTCTGACTTTGCTGTTGTGGGTGGTCTTCAAATGTTGCTAGCCTAATATAAAAATATCCTGTGAAAATGCAAAATAACTCCTTCTGCCTGTCTGTGTGGGGACTCCTAGGCTGCAACAAATCTCTCAGTCTGGAAGAGGGATTCCTCTCCAAGAGCCAGGTTACTGCATCTTCCTACTGGGAGGAGACCAATGAGTTTGGGCAACTACATCTGTGGTCCCCAGACAAGGCTTGGCTGCAAGTGCCGGGATGGTCTTGGGCCTCTAACCACAGCAGCAACCGTGAATGGCTGGAGATAGACCTGGGAGAGAAGAAGAGAATAACAGGTATGTCACTCTCTGGTTATTAGAGTGTTTCAGCTGGAGATGAAACTGAATGCAGAAAAAAAGCTGATAGTGCCCTAATGCAATGTTTCTTTTGTTAAATGTAATGATATGTTCTGCACTCATTAATATTGTTTTCCTGTTTAAAACATTGTGGCTATTAACAAGCCTGGTCTTCCTACGGGGATATAGGATTGAACTCAACTATCATGTATATCTGATGTGTAAACATGCTGACAGAACAAAATACTTACACAGGGAGCAGTAGAGTCTGGGTAGATGATCTGGAATCAATAACAAACATGAAAGTCACAGCCTTTGAAACAAGGCCTAGGTGAAAGATATTCCTGTTTCCATCTCCTGGTTTAGTTGCAAAAATGTGAATTACATTTTAGGACAACAGTGTAAAGATGTAGAGATGTAAAGATCTGTAAAGATACAGACCATAATATCAAAAAGCAATTTTCATTTTGGAGTCACAGAATCACAAAATGAGTAAAACTGGAAGTCACCACAGTGAACCCAGTGGTTATGTGGTCCAGCCTCAAGCATGGTGAGCACACAACACAGGATTGTGTCCAGGTATTTCTTGGATATCTTGAGTGAGAGAGACTTCACAACCACTTTGGGCAGACTGTTCCAGTTATTGGCCACCTGCACAGTAAAAATGTTCTTGTGTTCAGGTGGAACTTCCTGTGCATCAGTTTCTGTTCATTGCCTCTTTTCCTGTTGCTTGGCCCCATTGAGCAGAGCCTGGCTCCATCCTCTTGGCACCCTCCTTTTAGATACTGATGGACGTTGATGAGGTCCCCTCAGGCATTTCTCCTCAAGGCTGAACAGACCCAGGTCTCTGAGCCTTTTGTGCTCTGTTAAAAATATCCATTGGTCTAAGTTCACAATTTAAAACAGATTTCCATTCTTCACCCAACTTTTAAACTCAATTTCAACACAGTTTGAAAAATAAAATAACGCCTTGAAGACCAAGTTTTCCGAATTGTTTTGCTGTGTGTGCTTGCATTTGAAAATGTTCCCTTAAAACAGGCACATAGCAAATGAAAATGTTTCTTGCATTTTCTTAAAAGGGATTAAGACCACTGGTTCTGGATCCATGAATTTCAACTTTTATGTGAAGACATTTACAATGAACTATAAAAATAACAACTCAAAATGGAGAACTTACAAAGGGATTCTGAGCAATGAAGAAAAGGTAAGGGAAAGTGGGAAAGGTAGTAAAACACAAAACAATAATGCCTATGCTGTCTTGACATTGAAGGGCAGGCTTTCACTGTCAAGAAAGATTAGGAGTTTCAAACTTGTCTAGACTTGGGCTGTCTTCACCAGTGTAATTTATGGCTACAGAGTAGATAGTGAGCTTGTTGAAACAAGGAAGTTATCCAGGGATTGGTGAAGCTGTGGGACACGCACAGGGAGGCATGTGTATGTGTGCACTCTTCTTTTAAAAAAGCACTGTAATTGGAGCTGTACAGCAGCTGTTGGGGCAAGTCCTTAGCTCAGCTCAGTGTTTGCCCGTGCCAGGGATGCTGTTGGTATGGCACCAGCAAAGCTGAAGGTCAGCTCCAAATGCATTGGGATGGTCAATCCACCTCCCCCTGCCAAATGAGACAACTCCTCGGGTGAATGGCAGAGCTGCTGGTGGAGGTTGTCTGAAAACATTTTCCCCTGGAAACCTCATGTTTCCTTTCAAACAAAAGAAATCCCAAAAACCGTCCTACCTCTCCCCACAGTGTTCAAAGTCAGACCTTCACTCATTCCTGAGGGACCTCAGCTTGTCTCAGGAGAAGGTTCTACCATCCTCAGGGCTGATGGCAGTTTTTGAAAACTTGGCAGAGCTGAAGAGAGATTTCCTGCTAGCTCTGCTTTTCTTAGCTTGCATGGCAAGAAGTTTCCAATGTTAATGGGGTTAACATCTTTTTAAATGTTACACTGAGGGGATGCTGGCCCAAAGAGTGAAAATCAGACTAGTAGTGGGTGAACTGCAAAGGCTTAGCTATTTAAAATGTGCAGGCTTGCAGTTTCCCACAGTGACTTGTTATATACAAATATCCTTTGAAAGTATAATATACGATCTTCATTTCAGCTAAGGTGCATGACAGAACCTGTCCCATCAGAACCCTCTATGGCCTGGCATTTTATCGAAGATATGCTGAGCTCACTTCTCTATCTCATCAGGCTTTTAAGTTTTCCTAGATTGTGCTGAAGCATCTCCAAGAGCTAATATTGCAAAGATAACTGTTCTGCACAAGGGGCTGAGCTGATTCTGGGAAATACAGTATAAATGCAGTAACAACCATGTAGTTAATAGTAATTCTTCAAGCTTGATATTGAAAACTGACCATTTTACTAAAATGTCTAGAAATGGTTCACCTCAGGTTTTTTCTTTTTATGTTTCTATCCCCTGTTTCCGAGAAAAGGTGCTGCACTGCTCTTAAACGAAATATGATAGCATTATACCAGCATACATTAACTGGGAATTACACAGTATTGAAACGGTGATAATCTTTCTCCTCCGAGCTAACAGAAAAATGTGATCATCTGGCACAACTAAAAAGATTATTTCTTTCCAGAACTCTGAATTCCTAAAATTTTGTGGCTGAATCCCAGGTTATCAGTGTGTTAGTCTTAGGATGAAAATCCTTGAAGTTGGATGTCAGGAGCACTTTGGAGCAAGAGACTTTTAAAACAGGCCAGACACGGTGTGCACCTTTTGTTGCAGGTGTTCCAAGGCAACTCCAACTCTGGTGATGTCGTGCGCAATAACTTCATCCCTCCCATCGTGGCTCGTTACGTGCGGATTATCCCTCAAACCTGGAACCAAAGAATAGCACTGAAGCTGGAGCTGATGGGCTGTCGAATAATGCCAGGTATGGGGCAAGCAGTGCATGGTGCCTCTCAAGCCCCCTGTGCTGCTCCAGTGCTGCTGATGCCCCCTTCTCTCTTGCAGCTAACAGTTCGTTCACGCATTCGATGTGGCAGAAACCGAGTCAGAGCACAGAAACCTCCCTTGGAAAAGAAGACAGGACTGTTACAGAGCCCATCCCCTCTGAAGAAACTAGCTTGGGTAACACTACCTGGTGCTGCTTTTTCTGTAGGATGCATCATATCTTCAGCCCAGTCTGAATGAACTTTAAACTTCCTCAAAAATCAAAACTTTTATTTTCCCTTCAGACTTTATTAATGACAGAGAGAAGGGGGAGGAGCAATAGGTTCTTTTTGTCTTAAGGCACAGAAAGAGATTGAAAGCCTTAATTTTCCTTGATGTGTTAAACATTGGGCTTTGGTTTCCCTGTCATATTGGTTGATTTGCCATGCTTGGTGGGTGGCTCAAGGGAATACAGTGAGCACTCAGCAGCAATTTTTGGGAGAGTTCTTCCTAACTCTCATCCTGTATTTTAGAATCTTTTAGTATGTGAGGTAGTCATCTCACAAAAGTGTTATCTTCTCTCCACACAACCATGACTCCTTCCAGAGCGAGTTCCCAGCTAAAAGCAGCATAGAGTAGTGCCTGATTGTGTAATTAAACACTCTTCCAAAATGCCTGTGTTTATGGGGGCTCAGACAACCTTAATTTGTGTAATTCTCCCTGAATTTGCAGTCTTCATCCTTTAATGTTGTGGAGCTAACTTCTTGGACCTTAAAAAGAAAACAAACAAAATTTGGTGCTTATACAGACTGTTTGGTGGGCTCATAGCCAGGCAGGAATTGCCAGACCCACTGTACCAAATGTTACTACCCATTAGGTAGCTGATAGTTGTAGAAATGCCTCTCTGAAAAAACTAGTTGTAAGAAGCAATCAGTGGAAGAAAAAAAATTCTGAAAGTGCCTGCCAAGAGCAAGCAAGCTCAGCTCAGCAGTGGTATGAGTAAACCATATCCATGTTCACTGAAAATGAAATCTACTGAGGTTTCATCTGCTGAATTGTAAATACCCTGTGGACACTTCTGCTGCCTTTTTCTCACAGCTGGCAAGTGCCTGTGGAAACAGGGAACGGCACGCTCCTGACACAAGAGCCACCCCACTGCTAATTTTCAAATCCCTGCTCTAAAGCATGTTGTGTTAGAATTTAACAGTGGCTAAACAGGCTTTTCTCTAGGTTCCCTCATGGAAATCTTTGAACTATTTTGACTGAAATGTTTCAGCCAGTTCAGCATGAGCCAGATACTTGGCATGTAAAATTGCAGTCTCCTTTGGCAGATTTATAAGCAACTGCAAACAGAGTGTGTATGAGTGCCTTTTTAAAAGTCATCTAGTGTGCAATAAGAAAGAACTGCTCTTTGTAAGGATGCATATAGATGCCAAGTCAAGTGTAACCCTTGAGAAAGTATATTCAACTATTTTGTTTCAACATTGTTCCACATGGGTACATGGCACCCAACCATGGCTGAGCAATGGTCTTTTAGTTTTACAGTTGTACATTTTCATGCTCTCTTCAAGAAGCATTCCTGCAACATTATCTACCTTTTGCTGTAGTAAAAATTACCAGCTTTAGAGTAATTTACCTTTTAAACTTTTATCCCTTCTTTTTTTTCTCATGCAGGTTTAAAGCTTACAGCTATAATTGTCCCCATCTTCATCGTGCTGTTTCTGTTCTTGTTCTCTGGAATTTGTATCTGCGCAGCACTACGCAAGTAAGACACTGCTTTTTGTCAAAGGAGGCATTTGTGGGTACCTAGCTAGCATGTCCAACTCCGTGCCCTCTTTCCAGAGCCTCCTTACCAGGGAGCTGGGAATTGAGCCTGTTTGTCAGTCTTTTTTTTAAGTAGAACTCACCTGTCTCTGTAAATTGTATTTCTTAACTGTATGCCTCCCTTAGTCACAGAAAAATGAAGGTAAAGCAGGTCAGAATTGTGCATAACCAGCTGTTCTTTTCACCCTACATATACCCACAAGCATTGAGATGTAAAGCAAAGACAGGATACTTTCCACACCAAAGCCAAATAAAAATTCAGTGAAGGGAAGATTTGAACTATCTATCTGGATTATTTTCTTTTTATTTCTGTCCTGTTGTGTTTCTGCTTCCCAGTCCCTTAAGTTAGAGCACTTAACATGGCAGGCTGAAAGCAGAGTTCATCTCTGTGGAGTCACACACATGCATTGGTGCAAGCAGCTAAAACAAAGCTATTTCATCTCACAAGACTGAGGACTGGAAGAAGCACTGCTAACTGTGCTTCCTGCTAGATGCCCATTCCTATCAACCTGCACTTGCATGTTGAACCAGGAAATGCTTCTGTCAGCAGATGGGGATTTGGAAGTGTAAGCAATGCTCTGATGATGCTCCTTCATCACCAGTGATACTCAACTTTGCCCTGGATTCCCAGTAAATCTATAAAATAGCCAAAGAATTCAGAAGAGCAGACCCAAACATAGCCCAGAGTGACACATACAGACATAGGCACATCAAACTGATGAGTACCAGCCCCAGAAATTTGAACACCAGCACTCACAACTTGCACATAGATGGAGAAGAAGAAAATGTCAAAGTGCTGGTTTGCATGCCTAATGTTCTAGTAAACAGCAGCCTCCAGGAACTCAAAGTGAAGCCTTGTCCTCAGCTTTTTTACTAAGGAAAAAGGCTCTGGTGGAGCTAAGGCATGAAGCTGAAATGCTGTAAGTACTGATGTTTATAAACCCTTTCCTCTCCTCGCAGGCGAGAAGCCAAAGGACTTTCCTATGGATTATCCAGTACTCAGAAATCAGGTTAGTGGAGAATCATGCACTGTGTCCTGTCCTGTCCACTGGGCCAGCAGGAAGGGGTTTATGCAACTAAGCATTTAATGCTTGTGAAATAGCATCCACATTTCCTCATTCAAATTCACCTCTTCATACAAGGGAAACAGCAAATGATAGTCCCATTTGTGTCATCCTAGCACAGTGCCCTGAGAAACAATATCATTTGGTTTCTATGACAGAAAGGCAATTAACAAAAGATCTATTATACAGAGTGCATAAATTAGCATGTAAGAGTGCTCCCAGGTGCCCTCCTTTTCCTTCCCACTTCCAAAATACCTATTTTGCAGAAAATTGCTGCTTTTCTTTTTTTTTTCCCCACAGCAGAGGGGATTGCCTTTCTCGAAGAGAGCAAGGGATAATAATTTTTTATGGCTTTAATATTTTCTTCTCACTGCCCTCCCTGGTTGAAACTGTACTTATAAAGCCTAACAACAGTGAACTGTATTGAATGAGAGATTGGCTTGAGCACACTGCTTTAGGAGACGACTGCAAAATCCCAATGAAGTATTTTCTTTGTCTGGCTCAATAACATTTTCTAGAGTGGGGTTCCCATCAGCTTGGCAGTTGGGGTGTTTTTCCTGGCCAACCAGTTCTGTAGAGGAATATCCTTCTGAAACTCAGCTTTCCATAAAAAACCCAAACCGCCGAGCACTTCATATGTCTCTTGACAAGTCTCTTGCAATAGCTCAGCTCCAAAATTTCATCCCTCAGTAGGTGCTGACGTCAGTGAAAGGAATGCTGTTACCCACTGCACCTCGCCCTCATTAGAAAATTAATTTGTACTTAACATCATATTTGCTAATATGATATTTCAAGGTCACATCATAATCCTTTCTCACTTGTTAATGAGGACAAATCCCAAGAAATTGGAGGTAGCCTCTTACCCAGTCATTTCATTTGTTGTATGTCTGCTTCATAAATCAAGCTCCTAAGCCCTTGTGAACCAGGCTTGGGGCTTACAGAGCTGTGAGTCAAACTCACCTCTCCACACACAGACCTCCTGACTCAGGCTCCAGCAAGTCCCTGACACTGTGGATTTTTTTCTTTTTCGTCTTACAAGGATGTTGTGAGAACAAGTTAATTGATGAGTGCAGGTGCTCAGATACCAAGGAAACAGAAGCCACAGTAATCTACTGAAAGAAGGAGAAATTTTAAGCATTATTTTTGCCACGTATTCAATGCCAAAACATAACTGACTTAAAGTTGGTATTTTATCAATATACTTTGTTAAAGCATCACTGTAGGCACCTACAGAGTTTGAGCCCTTCTTGCCAAAAAGTCTTATATAAACTTGGAAATCCCAGTTGATGATTCACTTCTTCCTTCACCCTCCATATTTAGGGGGCTTTTGTAAAACAAACAGCCCATTTTAGTCATGTGTTTTAACTATTTCAATATATAGACAGCAATGAGTATACCAAAAATTAGACTCACTGGTAAGTCTTCTGATTCTAAGCATTTAACTTGCTGATAAGCCTTCTACTTTAATTTCATTTTTTTAGGTTGTTGGAAACAAATCAAGCAGCCCTTTACCAGACATCAGTCAACTGAATTTACCATCAGCTATAATAATGAGAAGGAGACACCACAAAAGCTGGATCTGGTCACCAGTGACATGGCAGGTAACAGCTGCTCCCCCTCAGATCCATCCCTTTTGCTCTGTGTGCAGAGCCAGTAACAGGGAGAGGGATGGCCAAGCAATGTTACAAGCTTCAGCTCTTATGCAAGCTGAGGCCCAGGAATAGATGTATTCATGTTCATCCCAAATGTATAGTGAAGCAGATAAATATATTAGGGAGGGAAAGACCCACTGTTTTGGAATTTTATTTTCTTGGAGTTGTTGGAAAACTTTCCTGACCTGAAATAGTTACGGCTGAAGGTAATTATGGAAGGCACTCAGGCATGGATGAAGTGCAAGAATGTGCCTAGGATAGGATTGCTTCCCTTTGCTGACTAATTTTTGTGTTTCTATTTAAACACAAGTGTCTCTGGAAATAGAACAAAATATGATGCCCCTTGCTGCTGATCAAATAGAAAAATTACTTAGTTGGTTTATGGTTTATGGTTCATGCCTAGCTGGAAGTTGTGCTGAGATCCACGTGCAGCTTTCCTGAACCATCTGGGAGATGAGGCCTCCTGAAGAGGAGGCAGGTAGATGAGAAAGAAGAAGTAAGCCAACCACAGCATTTCTCTCCTATGCTACCTTGGCTCCAGGTTACTGTTTGGATAGAGCAAATCCCAATGAAAGAGCATCAGTACTATTTGCATCCCAAAGGGATGATTTTTAAATTCATCCTCTTAGCACATCTTATCCCTGCCTAGTCTAGTCTGTCTGGTAAGGCTAGTGAGACCAGGCATTTCATGGGATCAGTGATCAGCACTCTTAAAGAAAGATTAGTTTGCTGTTTCCAGTCTCCAGACCTTAGAAGTTCCTTAGAATTTCTTAATTGTGTTTGGCAGAGAAATACATTTAAAAAACAAGGGGATGGTTACTGTAATTCCATATGGTGCTGCTCTCAATATCTTTCAAAGACAGTTTCAATCCTTTATAGAAACTTTCAATATAAATATGTGGAGACCTATAAAGTAGCTTTAAGGAAAGAGAACGAATAAAGCTTACTCACAAAATGTGTTTATTTGGTTCCCTGACCATGTCTGGGAAGTCTTTGCTCTCTCCACCATCCCCTCCTGCTGTGTTTGTGGGAAGTCTGAGCTCTCAGCCTGGCTCAGGCATATTCCCAGCCTTAGCATTTCACCTGCAGTCTCCTTAAAATTAAAAAAATGTGAAATAACATGAATGCAACCTAGAAATGTGCCATTTAATAATTTAATTGCAGGAAGCACACAATTTGCATATAGGTTATCATGCTACGTGGAATTCCCTCACTTCAGACCCCCAGCTGCCTGCTGGTTCCCAAAGGCAGCCAGGAGGAAGCCGAGATGCTTCATCCTGAGCGAGAGCGATTTCTGGGGATGGTGGCAGCGATGCTGGGGAGGGCTGCACTACTTACTTAGAGAAATATCATAACACCTTCACCCTACATGCTGAAGTTTGGGACACAGCCAGAAACTGCCAAAAAGATTCACAGGACATATGGGATCGAATTCAACGCTCATGTCAGATGAACCGCGATGCCAGAACAGAAACCGAGCTAACTTCTTCACGCCTGCATGAAAACACGATACTTTAGCAGTGTCATTTACTAGAGCTGTTCAGGCCACCCTTAGTATCTGTAAGAGATTGTCACCAGCGCCAAGGCGAGAAAGTTAGAACGTTCACTTTTCTCATAATAGTATTGCTTGTTCCTTCAGGAAACCTTCTCGTTCAGATCTCCTCACATTGCAGCCTGGCACCTACCTCAGCTAGAGGTGCAAACATGCACTTCTTGAGGCCGTGTTTCCTCCATCTCACTCCTTGCCCCTGCTCAGGCCATTTGCCTAAGGCCAGCTCTGTCCCTGCCATCCCCTTTGACTGGGTGACTGCCCAGTTCCTCCGGCAGCACCATTCCCGCTTCTCCCCCCAAGCTCATCCCCCCTGGCACGCCTGCAGCCGTGCTGAGCTGGCTTAGCACATTTCACACTTCCATTGACTCTCTTGGCTGCCGTTTTGCCTAACTTCATCCTTCTTGTCAGTCAGCTGCTGTGAGATGCCTTTTAAATAAAGCCGGCTCGTTAAGAATCCTCTGGGCATTTTAATTATTCCAAAAGTGGAACATTCATTTTGGAGAACTTCTCACTTGTGGATCTTCATGCAATATCCTTTGTCCAGTTTTGCTAATATTTTGTTGACCTCACTCTTTTTTAGGGCTTTCAAGTATACTCCAGAAATGTTAATTTATTTGGGAGGGTAGGTAGGGAAAGGGAGGGAGGGAGCAGAAAAAGAGGTGGCAGATTGGAGCTTCTCTGAGGAAGAGCTTCTGCCATGTTCTGCAATTCTTGCTCGCTGAAGGAGGTTACAGGATCGGTGCTGGGAAAAGGTTTCTTCACATTCCCAATAACCACACTTTCGATACAATAACAGAGTAGTTTTTCAACATAAAATACCTATCTATGCATAAGTATTATATACATAGGATAACTAATCTATGCCTTATTGAGCATTTCATGCTTCCTTTTAGATTATCAGCAGCCTCTCATGATCGGAACTGGGACGGTAACACGTAAAGGATCTACTTTTCGCCCCATGGACACCAAAGAGGAGGGAAGAAGGGGGAGTTCTGAGTTTGAAAATCACTATCACTGCCCTCACAGAGCTAACAGGCACGAATATGCTCTGCCCCTGACCAGCCAAGAGCCCGAGTACGCCACCCCCATCATAGAGCGGCACATAGCGAGAGAAAGCAATTTCCCCCCTGAGAACGGCTACAACGTTCCTGTCGCCTCATCTCAGATACATTCCCTTTCCGCCGGCAGCTTCTCCAGTTCGTGTAAAACCGACACCAGGAACGGAGACTATCAGACACCCCAGAGTGTCATAAACTACGACAAACCCAAAGTTAATGGTGTTCTGACCTCCGTGAGCTACAGCACAGACTACCAGAAACCCCAGCAAACTGCTCTCGGGGGCGAGGGTTACTCCACGCCCAGAGACTGCCTAAAGCCCATAAGCCAGACAGCAATGACAGCTCTCTTGTGATTTGCCGAGCAGGAGCGGCACGGTGCGCAGGAGCGGCACTGCACAGCTTTCTGAAGTGAAAACAGAGTTTGGAGGGACTCTGCTGTGGGAGGCAGAAGGCAAACAAGCCCTGTGTACATAATATTGCTGTCTTGCTGGGTTCTGACATCTGAAGAAAGCATATGCTGTTTATCACTGTTTATAGCAAGAGAGATGTTATCAGTGAAGACTGTACATCTTATTTTCTGTAACTGATCTCAGTGCTCCATTTGCAATGTGTGCAATTTGTACATAGCTTTTATTTAAGGAGAATTTCTTAGGTTTCCTTTTCACCTGGGGGTTTGAAAGGATTGCAGGAATGCCTATTTAAGAAAAACGGTCCTCTTTTTCTGTCTTTATCTTACCTGCTGCTGTACTGGCAGCTGTAAATGGTGTATCTTATGGTTGTGTTGATTCATTTCCTTTCCTATGATAACTGAAGATAGGGCTGTAGTTCTGACTGGGAGGATAGAAGTTAAACTTCTTGCTGCATAATGTGCATGAGAGAAGGCAGCTGAGTATTTAAATACTGTGCTCAAACACAACTTCCCAGCTGCTTTTTTAGCAGCAATTCTCACATGCTTGAATTTGATCTAGCATACAAGCTGAGCCCATCTAACTTGCAATTCATGTTAGAAAACAGGTAGAAAGACTGTTTTGGGTTCAAGCCATGGTTATCACTCCACAACAGGAAAAGAAAAAAAAGAAAGCAAACCAAAAAACCAAAACCAAACAACATATCCAATACCAGTTAATCTGGGGAAGTTATTTTAATTTTTTTTTATTTAGGAAGTGTGTGTGTAACCAAAATGTGAATTTACAGCTGAGAATTCAATGCTGTTCAAGCCCTAGCTGGTTCTTTTGCTGCTAAAACTATAAGGAAATTTGTTCCTTGGCACAAAGCAGCAAACTTCCGGAACTCTTCACTTCTCCACTAGGTATTCTTCTGTCTTACAAATTTAGTGTAACGTTTCTGTTAGAAGTATTTCAACTAACTAAAACGCAGTGTGTGTGTGGGTTACTGTTGCAGTTAAATTTGGAAGACAGCACATCAGCACTGTTATTTTCAAATAGTTTTTCTTTTGCAGCTAATGTTTCCCTTAGTTCCGTTTTCAGACAAACTTGAAAAAGCTTGGGATTGGGTGCAATGTATCGCACAGTAGCTGGCTCCTCTTTCAGCAGGGGCAGCTTTGAAGCAGAACAGCTTCTGGTCATGACTGGGACCGTCCACTGCCCTTCTACCTCCAGTGTTTGGGGCATTTCTTTGAATTCAAAAGCTTGTCCTAAAATGTCAAGAAGCGATATACTTCTGTGAAGAAAGAATGGTGCTATACTTAAAGCACAAGGTTGGGAAACGAGACCAGTAAAACCTGAGCTCTGGGAAAGCCGCTCTTTGAAGGCCCTCCCTTTATTTCCTTGTATATAAACGGGATGATTTGCAAAGGATGCAACGAAGATTGATCAGTCTGTTCGCAGAGTGCTTTCAGATCTCTGGGTGGAAAGTGCTGTCAGAGGACAGACTGGTTGCAGTGGTACTGCTCACAAATACTGCTAACTCCAGCCAGACCCGAACCTAAGGCAAGCTCTGAGTGGGGTCTTTGCATACCCTTGTGCTGCGGCCTCAGGTGGTGCCATTCCCCCGCGCTGCCGCACCGTGCATGCGATTCCCGTGCAGAGAAGAAAGAGTCAAGGTAACCTCGTAGCCTTCCTGTGTTTGCTGTCAATACAGTTTCTGTGAAATGTCTAAAACACCTCAGGTCCTGAAGTGAAACAGCAGCAGCCTGTTTGTTAGACCGAGCTGGGTGGTGTTGTTTACCTTCTGTTGTTTACATGTCTGTGTAAATAAAGAACACTGGTATTTGTAAATCAGCCACACAGGCCTGCCACTTCCCTCGGTGACTCGATTATCGCTGCACGCCCACTCCCGCCACATACCCTGCAGGGTGAGAAGGAAGTGTTCCTTACGCCCCGCAAAAGTGCCAGTTGCGCTGCTGCAATTCACGGCTCCAGTGTGACAGGCTAAAAAAAGATTCTCTCAGTGCCCCATTTAGCCCAGATTTTCTGTCCATAAGCTCTAGAGAAGAACCCACAAACAAACTTCTGCGCCAAACCCCACTGCAGGATGCATATGATTGAGGAAAGGATGAGGATGCCCTCCTGATGAGCTTGAAACCAATCCTCTGCCCACACAGCTAATTAGCCTGACTTGTCACTTGACAAACAAGTCAGTAATCAGGCCTACTCCCCACCTAATGAGGCAGCTAAGTAACACAGCAATGCAAGGGGACCAGGCAGCAGATGACACTGCTTGTATTATAATGAACTTCTTGCATATTTCTGCCACATGCTTGCCACATCTGCAGCACAGTACAAGTGTCAAAAGCTTATTGGCAGCATCTGCCCATTTCTGCTGTCATTCAAACACATCTTAACACAGCTGATTTAGCTTAATGGAAAGTTTGGTCTCAATTTGCACCTTGCCTTCATCCCCACCCCCCTCAAAAGTAACCCAACAAACCTGCAAAGCTGGGTTGAAATAGATCCCCAGACATCTTCAGCCTCCCTTCACAGCTGACAGGCTTAGTGCTGACAGGGACAGAGGCAGCACATCTGGTCACTGCCATGGTTCTTCATGGTTCACATCTGAGTGACTGCTGAGCATGGTTAACACTAAAAGCCTCGGGTCTCTCCACCTTGGCCTAGGAAATTTTTAGCAAACCTAGCAGCAGATCCGCAAGGGAACTTCCTACCCCACGTCTCTGTATCCTAATGGTGGTAGAGATACAAAATCCTGGTGTAGGAATGAAAGAGGATTGCCTGAATCTTACCAGTCGCGGTGCCCATCCTCACGTGCATCCTCTGAATGGCTTTTTATGTACTGATACACAAAACTCCAGCTTGTCTACATCAGCCTGTCCTCACTGCCAAGGCCAGATGCAGGTGTAGCACAGCCAGCCTTATAAAACATCACAGGTTTAAAAACCTTTGTTCCACAGTGAAGGTTAGAGTATGCAGTGGTTTGGGATATTTCCACACTCAGAAGGTCTGATAGCTCTGAATCTCTCTCCAGCATCTCTAGAGATTGTATGAGAGCAGAGTCTGATCCTCTGGTCAAGGGAGACTTTCAGTGGAGTTTTGATACCAAACTTCTTCCCCGAGCAGGCACTCCCAGTGGGTTGGAACAGAAAAGCCAAGCCAGAGTCCACAAGAAGGTTAAATATTAACTGCTGCTGGCACTTAGGACCTGCCTGTGCCATTGCTATTGACAGCAAGTCACTGACTTTGCTGGGAACAGGGGCAGCTCTGTAACAGCACATCTGACCGAGGGAACTGAAGGAGGTGCCTCTTGAGGTAAGAAAGTGTAAAAAATGGTGTCAGCTACCTACAACTCAAATAAAACAATGATAGCATGCATTTCCAGCTGGTGCCTTATATTTAAAACACGAAAAAAAATTCAAATAAAACACAGGAGGCTGGATTCTAATCAATCGAAGCAGCTTGTGAATCCCATGGCTGATCTGCATTATTGGCATGGCTAAAACCTGGGAAGATTAAGTTTTTAATACAGACTTCCTTCAGATTTTTCCCACTGACTGCAAGAGAACTGGCAGTCCTTCACTCCATGGGCAAATTTTAGTGGAAACCTGTCTGAAGATATTCCCTACACAGGATGGGAATATCAGGCTATAAGTCCTATTACAGGAGCAGACACCTAACTGTGCTTACCTGTTTGGTAGATCACTATCATTAAAACAAAAAGCAAAAAAATGAAGAGAGTTCCAAGAAAGGAGTCTGTTGTCTCAAAGCAGTCCTGCAGGATCAGATGCCCAGTGAAAAGTAGCCTTGTAGAAATCCATCTGTATTCTTCTGTCCACCCCCTCTCCAAAATCAGGTTAGCTTTGCTCAGCAAGTGGGCCTCTTAAAGGCTCCCCAGCCTGTAATCAGGCCAGACAGAAGGAATGACAAGGTTATGTTGTTGCATTCCTTTTTCCTTATTTTCCACAATAAAAATTGTGTACTGCCTTTTTCTTTCCAGTGTCATCTATGATGTAAGTTTGTACTGACCTCCAGCCTACACTGTGATTAGTACAGTGTGAAAGCAGAATTTACCATTTCATTTGAAACTCATCAATGTTGTTGATACCTACACTGAAAATTACCCTGCCATAGCTGTGTGGGGTTAACAAGACTACCATTGCAATGCCTATGAATTATTGAAGACAGAGAGTTTCGCAGAACATACTCATTTAAAAGGAAGGTGCCATTTCTGCACAATCAGTTTCAAACTTAAAATAGAAACCTCTCCTGAGGGCTTCCTTTTTTTGAAGCCCCCTTCCTCCCCCCGGTAGAGTCCTACAATCCATTAAGGACACGCGACAAGGAGTCAGATAAAGTATTTCTAAACTAGATAAAGACAAGAGGGAAGACATCCTTAGTTGGAGAAAATTCATGCTACCCATGATAAGGAGGATGCCTCATATCTAACTTTCTGTGCTATCTCATTGTATAGTCTGGACATGAGAATTTGGAGACTTTCATTCAAACATCACCAATTTGTTTCGGCTTCGCCTCACATTAAGTGGCTCTAAGTCCTGAGAAACCTTTGCCATCTACAGTAGGCAAAGGTTATTTAGTAACCTCTTGTCCTGGGCTGAGTTAACTCATTACTTAGACACTCACAACACAGCTACTGCTCTGCCATGTGACATCCAAGAGATCATCCTGTTTATTTTTGTATAGTCACAAGTATAAAAAAGAGACAACTTAATCAAGTTAAAGCACAACATATTTTTTTACCATAATAAAAAATGAAAGTCAACAAATATGACATAGTAGTGTTACTAAGGCACTTGTGCCCTGAACAATCACCCTGAACAGACCTCAAGAATCCATAATTTTGACTAGACATAGAATTTTTAACAGACTTTACTGGAAAAGCTCCCTTGTATTATTAACATATTAATAATCTGCATTATTGGCCAACCCAAAGAGGATCAGTACCCTGAATGCCCAGCATTTCCTCCTACTAAACCTGAGCTACCAAAAATAATGAGAAAACTTACAAACAGAACAAATTATTCAAAGCTTGTAACATTCTCTCAGCCAAATCAGATGACAACAGACAATAATAGACTTGGAAAACACATGTATGTTGCCTACTAGAAGGCAGGCAAAAAGGTAGGGAGGGAGCCAAAATTCTAGGCTCAAGAGAAACACCAAGACAAATTTAAATCAAACACTATAGAAACACACAGCAATGGGTGATGCCTGAGCTGTGACAGGGAAGTCATCAGAAGTCTTCCTCCATGAGGAGTGGCAGATAGCAGAGAAGATGGTGATGCTTGCCATAAAACAAAGGGTAGAAAAGACCCAGAAAGACAGTAATATTACCACCACCCTGCCCACGGTCTGACCATATACTAGAAACCAGTCTTTACAAATGTGTTTTGTGCGTCTTAATTTCTCTGGCCCAGGCAAACACCATTTTGCAGATGGGTGAACTGAGATAGACAGATATGCTGCCACCTGTCCAGAGCTGTAGCAAAAAATCAAACCTATCTGAAAATGCAAAGGCCTCTGAAAACACCAACCACAAGCCTGTGAAAAGTCCTCTGTCGAGCAGGGAAAGACAGGGGCGATAAAGACTAAGATGAGCTAGCAGACCTCACTTGAAGAGGCAGCTTTTCTTCACATCTATGGCTAAGCTTTTTATCCTTAAGTGACACCATCTGTTCTGACAGACAGTTTTATAAAATTTGAATAAGGTGACCTGGATAAAGCATGCCTGTTATATGGAAATGCTAGTGTCATACATGGATGTGGAAAGGTTGTGGATGGTTTACACATCAAGCACTTTCAGCGTCTCGTCATAAAAGGCCACACAAGCCTTTTCTGACATTCCACAACACAAAGCGAGCCATACTTTTGATAACAATGCTGCAATAAGTTTTCTACTATCTTACAAAGACCTTGCAGATAGCATTCATACTTCTTTAAGTACTCATGTATATAGGTAACTTTTTAACACATGAAGTCATGGTCCATCCTCCCCCCTTTATAATACAACCGCATCACTGTACAAGGATCAGCACCAAGGACATGTCTCTGCTGACAGGTCTGTTGATCTTAATGACAACAAACAAGGCCTGCAGACTGGACTATCATTTGGTGGTCTCTGGAAAGGAGCACCAATAGAAAAAAGACAATGGTGGGTCAACGTGAATTGACCTTCCTCTTTCTCCAACCAAGAGGCTTCTGTCTGGAGCAGAGCAAAACACAGTTGTCTACCTGGACTAGAGCAAAACACAGTTGTCATCTCCTTTTTCTCCTGCTTCTCCTCACCTGTCATGACCATGGGCAATCTCTGTTCCAGCAAAGAGACAAGGCTGGTTCTGTATCATGGCTGAAGGCGCACTAGCGAAGTGCGGGCAGGAGTTTTTAGAACCTACCTGGCATCTCACTTCATGTTTTATGGGTGCCTTCGGTCCCTTCTTTTGGAAAGACTTAACCTACCCACAAACAAGAGATAAAACATTTCACTGCTTGTCTCTGAGCTTGTAAGAGAGCAGAGCACTCATTTTTTAAAGTAATTGATGGGGATAATCAAGTGGTTTTTAGCAAGTCATGAATGCAGAGCTGTATGTAATTATACATGTCTGTATTTATGAGTGTTTGGACATACGCTTCGCTGATATATGGAGAGGACAATTTTTAACTGTAGTATGTGCCATCTGCAAACTACTTGATAGAGGATGTCAATTAGACTGGATGTTAATTATTTTAAGATTAGATGTTTCTAGAAATAGTTCTAATGAATACAGTTTTTCTACCTTTTTTTAATTAAAAAACCGCAACCAACCAAACCACAAAAAAAACCAACCCGCGAAACAATAGGTTCTGTTTCTCATAGGCTCATTAATGCTGAAGAATGGAAGGAAGCTGCTGCCCCCTCTTGGCACCAGATACAAATATAAGTACTTCACACGGGAAAAGAAGATTCTGGTCACAAATTGCAATTACTAAGTAATAGGCAAGTTTGGAAGTGGAAAACAGCATAAAAACTGACACAGCCCCAAGTACACTTGCCTACTTACCCAGACCACTCAAGACAACCCCATTAACTTAGTAAAATGTGGGGGTCATAATACATAGAATTGCCATGTCTTTCATTTTCAAATAAAAATTAGTAATATGTGACCTGGATTTAAAATACCACTTCAAATAATACTTAGAGAAGCACCCTAATTCTGCTGGCTTACTGAATTGCTTTATAGCACCCCACATCTCCCACATATTAGGAGAACACCTAAACTGTCACACTGGATAAAAAAGGAAGATCAAATAAACAGGAAAGCCTAAAGCAGCACTCAATTGACAGCTATACAGAAATCCCCCTTTATCACATATAGAAAGTCGATTCCTCTGTTCCAAGCTCAAACCTGCCATCCTCAGAAGCTGAAGGTACCCACTGCAGGGCTTAAATTGTAGCACCCATGGGGAATCCCTTCTGACAGAACCACAGACTACCATGCAAATTATAAATTAAACCAAGAGGAACTGGTTTTTGGACATAACTCAAAGGCTTCACTTCTGCAAGAAGATCAGCATGGGCAACCTGTGGCAACCTTCTTCCCTGATCTTTAGCAGAAGGAGAGTCAACAGTGGCAAACTCTCCACAGGTTGTTCCAGCAGGGATTGAACAGGGACACCATTTCTTATTGGAAGGGAAAGCATTCAAGTCAAGGGCATTTCCAACAAACCAAATATGCGACTATTCCAGTTCAGCAGCATGACTTTTAATGCTTCCATTCCTCTAAAGAAATTGACGACAGACAGAAACACTTGGAAAACAGCAAGTAAAATAACATTAGAAAAAAAAAAATTTCATGGGAATCTGACTTATTTCATTTGACAGAAGTAATATCTATGCAAATATTTAGACAGTTCATTTAGACAGGCAAATTAAGATTTAATCAACAGGATTTAGAGATTTACAGATATATTTGAAGACTTGCAGTTTTAACAGAAAAGTTACCAGCTGTCTCCCAAGCACCCCTGACTTCCATCACTACAGGCAATCAAAACATGTCTGTGACTGCCTGTACTTTCACTTTACTTGTATTTACATTTTCCTAACCTCCTGATTGAGACGCAGCCATTGAAAACCAGGCAGCAGAGAGCTGATGCCCCCATAACTGATGCAGGAGAAGCTGGGGAGCTAGCTAAGGCTGCAGTGCTTTTGCATTTCAAAAAGGAAATTTGAAGAAATACAGAGTGCCAAAAACTCTGAAAGGAATTGTGATCGCTATCTCAAGTGATAGTAGATATAGTAGAAAGCTACAAAGAAAAACTGCAACTAGTTCTTCTAGGATCAATACATGGACTTTTAATGTACCTCTCACAGGGGACTGGAAGAGCATACTCCTGCAGAGCCTTCAAACCATTGGCAGCTCCTGTGCTAAACCAACATACAGCTGGAAAACACAAGCCTTAGCACATGAGGCAGAGAGCTGACAAAGAGACACCAAATAATTTGGACAGCTGATTGAATCAAACACTTGTATAGAGTGTGGAAAATTTACCCAAGTGACTTAAATTTTTCACCTAGGAATTGAAAATCCTTGAAAAGCACTACTTGGCCTTTTTCAACCATTTGACTCAGAAGCATCGTGTCCTGCACAGAAGCATGCATCACGAGCAGATTCCAAAGTATATCTATGGGAAGGGAACACCAGGTGAACAGAGTAGCTAGGACAAGGCTACTCTGAAGCATTAGAAGTAATATGAGAAAAAAAAAATCTATGAGAAAAGAAAATCCAGAGAAATCGAGTATTTCTCTTTCAAAGTCAGCATGTCTTCTACTTCTCAACTCCTTGGTTCCCTTACAACTGTGAAACTTCTAAAGAATTGGGAACTGTGTCCTATTGGAAAGGGTGGACACACTGGACAAGGTGATAATATTTTCCAATCATTGTAGTGTAAGTTGAAGCTTATAAAGGCAAGCTTGAAATATGTTAGCCCATTTTTTTTTCAGGCCATTGAGCTGAGGTTTTAATCAGCAAAACCAGACTTCTTACACATATCCTAAGTCAGGAGACCTTTGTCTTCCTGTCACGTGTGGGTCTCTGGAAAAAATAATGCAGAGGAATCTTCAGTGACCACAGTCACTGGGAGCAGCCTCTGAGCTCCTTCAGCAGGACACTGAAACACAAACTTTGAATGATCTTCTTTGACCTCAGGTAACATAAACAAGTAATTTTGTTTCTCTTTTTTCTATCATCTTCATTCATAGCTGCCTCTATTCCTCTTCTTGTTTTCAACAACTCAAGCTAGATTCCTCTCCTTTCCCTCTTCCTTCCATCTGCTGAAGTCACCCATATCTAAACCCTCCTAAAAAATTTAGAGCTAAAAAATAAACAGTTAACAGTTTCAGCCCTCACCAATTGTATATTCTACATCTTTTCATCCAACATGACTCAGCCTTGTCTATTGAGACAGTTCCTACGCTCACAGTTTTCTGCCCTCTGCTTACACACTCCCAGTAAATCCTTAAGCACTACCATAATTATACTACTACCAGTTACCACACCACTGCCTTTCAATGAGCTCTCTGTTCATTCAGGTGAACTTCATGCTTTAGGGTGAGATGACCACTCCAGTACAGGTGAGAGATGATTTCTTTTACAATATAATTTAAAACACAAAACAGACACTCAATCTGAACAAAAAGACTTAAATATCAGGACTAAAAGCTGTAACGTAAAGGGAAGTGTTTTGTAACTGCAGTGGAAAACTTTGAATATTTCAAAATGCATGGAAAACAAACAAACACCAACAAAAAAAAAAAAAGAGAGATAAAGGGCAGTTTCCACAATTTTAGCCAAATGACTTAACCCTTTGATAGGACTAGGTCTTTATAGCTCTTCCTAGACAAGGGCTTCAGAATATTTATGGTATTATTATACAGTCAGACACTGCAAATATTTTTTGTTTTTTAACTGAAAAACATTCAGCAGACAATGCATCTCAATGAAATTTGAGACATGTCCTTTAACTGTGTCTTTCAAAAAATGTATTTTGCTCTTAACTATTGCCAGACAAGACTAGATTAGAGTCAAACTTCACATTATGCTGTTTCGGTTTCCCCCACAGTAGCTTTTTGGACAGGTGTGGACTACACGCTTAACAGACAAAAAACACACATATGGTTGGGTCTTTTTTATATATAAAAAGAGAAGAAAATTAAATACAACTCTGATTAGGTGCAGAAATCACTGCAATGCAGAAGAGTATATTTATTTACAGTCTAATAAAAATATATTATATTCAGCTTAGCTAGGAGTACACATGTGTTGCAAAATGTTCTGCCACAGAAATGAGAGTAACCCATAATGTAATTATGTTTGAACAAATACAATAAATACCTGTATTTTGTTTGATACAACTGTGGAATAACATATATTGAATGGATACAAACCCTCTTCACTGCCAAAAATACACTTCTACAAAGGAAATACTACATACAACCTTTGATCAGAGTTAAATTTATTGCCATAAAGCACTTTCCTTATCTTACATGCTTTTAATTAACATTGGTCCCAGATGCCAACAAACACTGTCCACCTTTAGCTTAAAATACAATTGTCTTACTGAAGATTTTAATAGGAAAGGAATTATATACCAAAAAAATTGAAAAATTATCTTTAGAATATTATTTTATTTTTTTAAGTAAAAATATATATACACACACAAGTAAACTGTTTTACGCTTTAAAAAATAAAAATGAATTCTGAACACTGACTTTCCTCAGAAATTCTTCCAAGTCTAACTCATTCAACCTCTGGGAATCAGCAGGACTGAGTCTTCCAGTTACTGACAAAGGGGAGAATACACATTTGTCCATTGAATCTGGAAATCTCAACTTGCAAAACTTTTCTCTGTTTAAATAATAATCTCTAAGCACTTCAGTACGATTGCAAATAAACCAGTACGTTACATCAGCTGGTAACAAGTACAGCGAACGTGGAGACAGACTGTAGTGTCTGAGTGAAATCCTCCCATCCATGGCTTCCTAAACAAAGATTATAAAAACTGCTGGGAGGGAAATCTGGTGATAATTTACTGCTACCTGATATGTCTACTCCCAGTCATTTTCCTCAGCAATTGTTCCTTCTGTTGATATCATATAGAGATAAAAATAAGAGCAGAGAAAAGGTCTAGCAGATGAAGAAGAGAGCACAGCATCACATGAAACTAGCAGTTAAGGAATGTTAGGAAAATAACTCTAGAAACATTCTTCCACTTCAGGCTAAAACTGATCAAATGCATTGAACAGAAAATACAGTGCGCCATGAAGTAAGGAAGAAAAAATAAATTAAAAATTTCACCTTTCCCTCAAATAAAGGGAAACTGTACAGGAAAATTGAACATCTTTTTAAAAATTTACAAGACTAGTTGGACAAGTCTAATTTCTAAGAACTGCAGGAAGATTTCACACAACAATGATTTTCAAAGACAAGATGACCACAACTTAGCTTTCATCTGTCTCTTCCTGACAGAGAGGACACTGAGTGTTCCAGGCCACAGACAGCTTCAGAGTGCACTCTGCTTGAGTAGCTGTGGGAAAAACACAAATCTGGATGCAAAAGTTCTGGCAGTGGATTCATCTGCTAACACACAGCCAATGTGTCCTCAAGTTTCTAAAGCTTCAGAAAAAGAAACATGCCTGGGGACCTGTTTCTTCTTCACACAGCTTTATTTTTAAATACTAGTTTCTGTTCGGTGAAAACTGTACAGCCTTGACTATTTTAAAAACCTTCAACAGTATGCTGTACGACAAACACTAGTATAAAAAATGAACCAAATAATGTTACTCCACTGAGTAAGTGAAGCTCATGCACACGCACACACACACACAAAATGATCGTGTAAATAGCGAAGTTAAAGGATTTATAAATAGCAAAATCTTTGAATAAAGTATATACATTTTTAGGCTTTTTCTATAAACATATAAATATATATAGTGCTCCTAGGAGAGACAAGGTAACTATGTTCTACATCACAACTTAGAACATAAGATTAATTGATGTTACTCTAAAGGCCTTTGAGGTTTTTTCTTATGTATTTATACCCTACACAGTTAACACTTGCAAAGGTATCTTTTCACATTAGTTCCTCTTTCAATGTACAAAACCATTTTACGTTACAATTCAACAGCTTGCAGAGCAGTGAAGAGGAAAGATGGCACTGCATGCTGAAATAGTAAGTGCGAAGACAATGTAGAGCTTGTCTGTGGAGTGTGCTGCACTTCACCATGAGAGCTACAAATGGAGCATGAGAAACTGCTTGAGACACCATCCTCAACCTCCCTACCTGCAAACACACCAGCGGCCTTTAGCTGCACACCAATAAAAACTATTTTAAGATACACTGCTCTCACAAAGGGAGTAACATTTTGCTTCAACAGTAAGACAATTATAGGTTAATAGGACTACCATAACATAACACATAGGGCCAGGCACCATACGACTCTGAGAACCTCCTGTAAAGTACTGTGCACTCAACTTCTACCACTTTAAGGATTATTTTAACGTGAAATGAGTATGTTCAGTACCCATCAAAAGCACTCATCATTTCATAAGGTCAAGCTAACGATGACCAATTCAAACAACTCTGCATTAGCAGTAACAATATCCATTCAAAAACAAACAATAAATTGGTGATGCTCAGAAAAAAATACCAAAGGGCTCACATTATTGTGAGTAATTTTTCAACTTATTTCACTTTTAAAACCCTATACTACTCTGTTTCACTACTTTTGGAGCAGGTTTCAAATGGAATAATGGTGATGAATTTAAACAAAAACAACAAATCCAAAAACCTCACTCGTAAAATTACCATGGGCTGAACAATCACGATTAGCAAGCACTCCACTGCTTACGTGGGTTTTGATAGTCTTTGCTCAAATAAAAGCTCTCATCTTTACCATTCTGAGGGGAAAAAAAAGTGTTTTTTAAAGTTACAGTTCAAAAATCCTAAATACATAACACATGGATGCAATGGAACAAGTGTCCCCCCCATCTGTCTAGGGTTAAAGCATGTTTCACACCAAACTGAACATCAGTTGTCCCTTTAAAACATCCGAGGGTCAAAATTAGGCTGGTCACACATTATTCTGCTTCCTTATGGACATCAATGAGATTAAAAGTGGAACATACTGAGGTTATCCACTTTAAAAATCCCACACTTTGGTGGGGCTACTATTTTATTATTAAAAGAAATTCATTTCACATGCTGTGTGTTTGGTAACTACTGTGTGTCACGCAAAAGACAGTTTTCCACATTTAGAACTGCTCACAATGAAGCCCTGAGGTAACCGCCTTTTTTCCAGGCAACAGTAATACAGTTCCTTTTGACATTTAATCATCCTTTTACAACCTACACTAGTATATGCAACTTTAAGCAGTCAATATTGATTATCAATTGTTCCCAAAGATGGGATCAGTCCAGGTTTTGCTCTTTTTTTGGGATAGTTTTTAGGATAAAGACTCAGCAGAACGGGCTAATTTAGGTGCAGTGTCTTCTAAAGAAGCTTCAACTGAATTCCCCAGGTCTCCATTTTCATGTCCATCAATACTTGGCTTCTTATCAAACACTGCAAGTTAAAAAGAAAATTGATTTAAGGAAAGAAGCAATATTGGGAAGGACAGATCAGTGATCCTTGTTTCAAAAGCTGGAATGTTTGCTGAAATGACTACTAAAATTAAATCTGACATTTTTTTAGCGGAACAGAGCATGGCAGGAAAATAGGAACTATTTAATTGCTTTTCTGATTTAAAAAATGTATCTGAAGAAGCCACCAACATGAAGTGTTAAGGAGAATTAACGAATCCTAGTCAGAGGTAGGAAAAGATAAGAATACGTTTGAATTTCAACCTTTGGGAAAAGATGACCAAGAAAAAAGTTCAGAAGTTAATTCAGTTAATTCAGTTGTATCTAAGTAAACCAGGCCAAACAGTGAGGGACCAAGCAGATGAACTGACAATCTATTAGTAGGTTAATTGAACTGACAGCAGATTAATTTTACAAAGAATAGAAAAAAAGTATTTTCCAGAAATTGGTTTGCATATTGAGACTTCAGAATTAAACTGCATGTAACACAGGTTTACCTTGTG
>WBNO01003428.1:0-15589 GCA_013400575.1 Peucedramus taeniatus | reverse complement strand
AAACAGTCGTGGCTTCTGGGACAGAATTATCTAAAGAAAAATCTTGAGGGCTGTAACAATATCCTTTCCTGGGGGGAAAAAAAAACGGAGTGAGTGAAAACAGGAGTAAGTTTACAGCAGTGACATCTGGAGAAAGGGAATTTAAGAAGAGAACTGTAATCACAGCTGGACTGCAAGGGAAATCAGTCCTGAAAGAAAGATCTTATAACAAATGTTGTAGGAAGATAAGGAAAGCATATAGGGTAAAGATGGAAAAGCCATCTTAAAGCAGTCAGTCTCTACTCTTGAAAGTGGAAAACGGAAGTGACTTGTCATGGAAAGCCTGTGATTGGAGACTATCTCAGCAACATCTTAGTACCTCTCACTAGCTTCACTGAAAGTTAATGATACCATAGAACTTAAATCAAATTAGAAGCCAAAAATCAGTTCAATATTGTTTTAAACAGGAGTAACTTAAATCATTTGGCTGCAGTGTCAGATTAGACTATATTCAGTGAAAGGCTCTGAAAATGTAGAGGTTTGAAAAGTCTTTGAATTCAATTTCCCTTTATCTCTCTTTTCTGCATGATATAAATTATATCAATAAGATATAAACAGAACTGTAATTTCTTTCATTATTTGTCTGTCAAAAATGTACCTCTCCTCTTCTATTCCAAAACAAACACCACTTCATAGACTACCTAAAAGGCTTTTGTAGTGTCTTAAAAACCGTAACATTTTCTGTAAGCAAGAACTTTGTAAAATGTGGATCAGGTCATTATTTTATTCATTATTTATATTATTTGACATAAATTCTTGCAGCTTTTCTGACTTCACTAAAGATAGTTTATGTGTAAAGAATATTATGGTACACATGTTTCAAAAATGCTCTGCTATAAACAAAACAACGTGAAAACTGAAGAATAATTAGAGAAACCCAAGTCAAGTAGGCCATTGGCCATATAATACCATACAAGTAAGGGTTAGGACTTCATCTTAAGAGTTTGTTCAGCCTGTCCCTGAAGGAAAGGGTAACCCAGGGCCTTGTTACTAGATCCTTTGGGGTTGATTAAACTGAAACAACACCCAATGATTGGCGCTTATAATTCATATATGCAGGGTTTATTTTAGAAAAAAATTGGTTGCAATGGAAAGCAAGTATTTAGCCATTTTGGTTATTAGTAGCTATAGTAATATAAGTATATAAAAGTATAAAAATTTCCCTTTGGAAAATGCATGAAGAAAAGGAAAGGAAGAATAAGACTAGAAAGATACCACCACCCATGGATCCCACAATGAGATTTGATTGTTGTGAAATGATGGCCAGAGTGACCATGCACTTTTCTAAGTGATGACTGAAGTCTTGATCCATTGTGGGTGAAGGAAACCCAAAAAACAGAAAGAGCAGAGGGACAACATAGGCTCAGGTTTAAGTGGGAATGCCCAGTTATAACCCCTGAGGGAGAGCTTTCAGTCTTCAGTGTAAGGCCTCAGAAATGAGTCTGGGGGCGCTTCAGGGTCTTTGATGGTTTATGGCTCCTCCTAAGGCATGACAGCTACCCCTCACAACATAGTGGAACCAGTTTTGCTCCAGCAGAAGGGATGAAAACCCTCAGGGCTACATGTGAATGTCCCAAGTGAACATGACCTTCCACAAGGCAGTGTAAGGGATAACGATCGGCACAATTAAAACCTTCTTGTATCCACTGGTAGTGGGGGTTCACCATCTCTGTCTTATGGGGATTGCCACCTCACACTCAAAAACTCACCTCCTCCTCCTTGGAGGGCAGTGAGAGGGTTAAACCTGACCTCAGCAGAGCACCCTTCCCTCCACTTATGGACAACTGCTTTGAGTCATTAACCATTAATATTTCAGTCTCGCACAAAAGTGTTGGTTAAGATACTTAAATCTATGGATTATTAAAAGCTTTGTCTTGGGAACTTACATGGGAAAAGTATTGCAAAGAAATTACAGATGACATCATAAATGCTCAAGATATTAGAGATTACAAGTGAGAAATTCTCAGCTTCCCTACATTCCCTTCAAAACATGCACCGTAATCATACAGGCACAATACTTCGGTTTTTGTCACATTCAAAGAGCTAAGAGAGATGCAATCCAATGTGCTTATTTTGGTAGACAATTTACTCATATCTTTCTGCTTTCCATATTCTTATAAGATGGATGTCATTGTTCTTGACATTCCCAACTGCAAAAGACTTATATGGTGCTGCATACAACTACTATTAAATTCTTAAAAAATATTAAAGATTCTTAAGACTAAGATCTTCAAAGCTAACAAAAAGTCTGTCCAAATTCTATAATCCACTGCAGTTCATTGTTCACAGTTTTAAGTCTAATATATGTAAATGTTAAATCCTAACCCCACCTCCAGACTTTTTTCAGATCCACTGCTTTACATTTATGCTCCAATGCTTTGAACTTTCACCTCAATCCCTTCATAAGAGATATGGTAATCAGCGAACATCATCACTGCAACAACAAGAGATTGAAATACATAACTAAATGAAGAAAAATTTCTCATGCACAATTTTATATAAGCCATGATAAAGTATTTCAGTCCTACTTCTATTACTAATGCAGGAAATAGGCCTTCAGTGGTAGTTGTGTTTATGTGTATCAGATGGAAAACAATAAAACTTAAAACAGTTTGATGTGAAAAAACTTGTAAATGCCCTGAAGCTAGAATTTAATCTGAATGGCTACTTTGCTAACAAGCTGAATGAATAAAATATTCTCAAGCACAAAGTAAAGTAAATAAGAAGAGAGAAAAAAATTGTAGCAAAGTTTTTGCTACCCAAACTAATTCTAAATTGCAAACTTAGCAATTACAATCAACAGTTCTGAAAGCCTGGTATGAATTTGCCTGCTTTTTGCTGGAGAAATAAAAAACAATTTTATGTGTTTGTAAAAATGAAAGTATTTCGAAAATATTGATCTGAGGGATTATACGGAAATATGAAATGAATGCTTCGAGGTAAAATGTGATTGTTTTTTGCCTAAGAATTCTTCTGGTTCACATTTCTGTTACAATGCTGCTACATTATGTTTTCTCTTACTGAAATATTACATATACAGAAGGAAGGAAAAGACCTTGGGACTTGGACAATTTGCCTACATTTAGTTCTAATAGTATAATTAGACAGGAGAATCAGTGACACTGCAGCTAAAAGCTTGAGATGAACTAACCATTGCTTTATCTTCTGTTGCCATGGACTACATGATGAACTCTGCAGTGACCTAAATTTATTACAGAATAGTGCTCGTTGCTGCTGTACTAAGCACTCCATTGCAATTACAGCACATTAGCCAGAAGAGTGAATCTCTGGGGAAAATGTCTAGTCTTTTAATCAAGCAGTAGAAAAGTCAGAGTGAACAAAAATTACACTGCTGTATATATCTGCAGTCAATCTGTAAATGTACATCTAACAGGCGTCTTAATTTTGCCCAGAAAACATTTCTATTATATACAGGGGTCATGACTGTAGAGTTCACTCACTTAATCTTTTCTGTACTTCAGTGAATTTTTTCCCGTATTATATTCTCAACCCTCCTGAACTTTGTTGGAAACACCAGAAAATTAAAATAACCAGTCTTAGGATTTCACCTTTAGACTGACCTATTTCAAATTAGAATAATCCTTTTTTTTTTTTTTATTATTTCACTGTGTATTTCACAAATCTGAAGATGTGGGGAAAGCACACTGTGAGTTGAGCACTTGAAGACAGGCACAATTTTCTTGAAAACAGCTTTTAACATTTAATGGGATCTGTAAAGCTCACTTTACAAATATTCTGAAATCGGATAAGTCATTCATTTGTTCTAATGCATAAGACAAAAGCTTTTGCAAACAGACTGCTTCAAAACATTACTAATGAGTTTTCAAAAAATCAACTGTCATTTCAATAGCAATAGCTGAATGTGCTGAAGTTTAAAAAAATACTAATTTGAATTTCAGAAAAAAAATAGGTCATGAAATTTAAGGTATATCTTAAAGTCTGTCTATGGGCTGGGTAAAGGAGGAAGATCTCAAGCTCTTTTTACTTCTATTCAAATGAATAAAATAATTCCTAATGCTTTCAGGGAAGGCAGGAGCGAGCACAGAGGTATTCACAGGGGTATTCACAAAGGTATTCACACAGGGATTCACATGACCCAACCTTAAATACCTGTCTGAGACACTAAAGCCAGGAATTTCTCTCACTCTGTAATATAACTGCAGAGGGCTGGTCACCTCCAAAGTTCTAGTCAGCACTGTGCAGCTCTGAATCACCATCTGAATGCACCCACAAATTCACTTTTTCCTGAATAAGATACAATTTAAGGGCAATTAGGATCGTGACTTGGGTACGTAATGCTACATGTCTGAAGGTGACTGATGCAGATTTTCTCTGTGCTCAGTGAAAAGAAGGGAAATCAAAATAATGAGTACCTCTCACAGCAACATAAGAATATAATTCTGGCTGTAAGTCAGGTTTCTTGGTCACTCACCTGGGTAAGGATTTGCAGGCCTGCAAAATCGAAGGGCTCATTGCTCGTTCTTTTTTTTCTCATTATCTTCTTTTAGATGTACATGAGAACACACTACAAGGACAGTAATAAAACAATATGTATGCAGAACAAAATAATTTACCTCCCAACACCTTTCCTACTTTTTTCCGTTGTGAATTCAGAACCATCACCCAGGGAAAGTCCAAGTCACATACCTTCGTGACCACAGTAAATAACTGACTGACATTTTCTGAAGGAGTTCAATTCCACAAGACTAGTAGAATTTTATTTGTGACTACAACATCTTTCATGAACTGTTAGTTTCCTGAACTGAACTTATCATAATATTTCACAGTAAGCACTTTGTGGTATATTCTGTGAAATATATGGGTCACTGAAACACCGTCTAAAGGGTGGAAAAATATTTGCCACATGCATTATGGTGAATTGTAGACATTACAGGCTCATCTTTTTGCAGTCTATTTCGTCCCATTAGTGCTTTAAGTCCTAAACAGAGAGAACTTGGAGGGCATGTCAGAAATACATATGAAAAATGCAAAGGGAATTGTACCCATATCTGCAGACTGAATAATGTGAAAGAACTAAACTACTTAGCACAGAGAACTGATAACACTCTTTGAGATTTACTGTATCTAAACTGTCTGCATTTTCAGAACACCTTAAAAATTGCTGTCTACTGAGATATTTTTAAAGTGTAGCTAGTATGTTGTATGACATTTCCCTTCCCAGCACATTCTTCCCATCTGCGTGGAATAAGAATTGTGGAGAACTTGAGGAAATCAGCAAGAAGTAAGCCTGCAACGCTGTTGTCAGAAGCTCAAAGAAAGATTGGATAACTGGAATAGAGTGAGATGCAAAATATTTCCTGGAGTGTGAGCAGAGTTTTAGAAAAAGAAATCTGGATTGTTTGGAGGCAGAGCTTAAAAAAATAAACTTAGCTAACAGATACAATCAAGTGAAGACGAAATGAAAAAAAGAAAAGGAAGTTGACTGAAAGCAGAGAGTCACAAATGACATTTTCTCACAGTAGAAATTAAGAAAATGAAATGAGTCTTCAGGAAGAGTGTCAAGTGCAGCTGTCTCTGCAAATAGCTTTAGAAATCAGAGGTTAAAGTCAATACACTAATTTAACAACAGCACTCATTGGCACATTTGGATAATTTTCCTTCTTTAAAGGGAGTCACAATTACACTTTCAATCTCACTGATGGTTTGTGAGGTAGAATAATAAAATTCCATTACACTAATGGTTGCAACACAGCATAAAACAGGACAATAATTTTCTGCACTATTTCACTTAGCTCTAAACTTCACCTGGAATTCTTAACATCCTCAAATAAATTCAACATTTCTCCATAGATCTATATTTCTAGCAGAAGTCAAAATTAAGGACAAGGACTAAAGCAGACATCTCTTTCTTGATACATATAACATTTTCACCTTTAATAATATAGAAAACCTTAAAGTAAAAAAAAGAAACATGAAAACATTTAAGCCTGTAAAAAAATACCTGTTTCATTGTTGTGGAACTAAACATATATGTACACTTCTGTGTAAGTGCATTCAACAACACAGATGATTTTTTTTTCTGGTGCACTTTACTGATTCTTACTTATAGTTGAAAGCTACTTTACTCTTAGGAGAAAAGCTTTGGAGATTTCAGAGGAGCTGAGCTTGCTGGTTTAACTACGTTCAGCATTTCAAAATGATTATAATGATGACTACACTCTAGTTACTTGATGGGAACATTTGGCAGTATAGTAATTCCCCTGCTTCCCCTGCTGTTATTATTTGATGTGCTTTCATGATTATTTGTATGAGGACAAAGCACTATAAAAGGGTTAGACATAAGCAGGCACCTACATCAACGCACACAGAAAAAGATTCTTAAGATGCCAGTAAAAGAAAAGAAATATATAAAGGCTTATACAGCTTCTCATTCTAATTTATTTTTTTCTGGTTTTATTATGGCATATAAAAGAGCAATCTGGGGTGAGACGGAGGCCAATGTATAGAAAATAATTGTGGTTTCAGCACTCATTTTCAAGTACTGCTAAATGTTTTGGAATTGCTTTCATGCTACAATAATATTTCAGAGCTGTACTACATGTATCAGTAATATTAAGAAGGATTTGTTCTATGGGTTCCTTTTTTCCATCTTCCCATTCAGAATTACCCTCATTATTCTGGTTCAAGGAAATTAGATCATCTCAATCAAAGAATCACAGAATAGGTAGAGTTGGAAGCTATGACAAGGTCACCTAGTCCAACCTTGCACAAATAAGTCCCCTAGAGTGCATTACTCATAAATGTGTCCAGCCTTTGAATAACTCCAGAGAAGGAAACTTCACAAGCTGTCTGGACAATTTGTTCCAGTGGTGCAGGTGGCCTTACTTTGGCTTTCCTGGACAAGTGCTGTCAGGGTACCTGCATACACAGAGAGTGTCTCCCCTCTGTGCAGCAGCGGCAACTCCCCCAGCCCACCTTACATCCGAGCCTGGATGTCGTAATAAATTCCTCACTGAACGAAGCAGGAAGACACTTCGCTTAGCGGAATCCAGGAAGGTTTATTGAGGGGAAGTCGGAGGATTCAGGTATAGTGAATGAGGGGAGAATCCAGGAGGAAAAGGGCACAGGAACAAACAGCAGCACAACCACTTCAGAAGGGGAGCTAGAGGCGAAAAGCTGGAGCCCAGGAGGATACATTATATAACAGGGGAAAGGTAGGAGGGGTCAGGGTACAACTGGTCAGGAAAGGGCTCAGGGGAGGAGTTGGAGGGGAATGACAAGGTACAAACCAATGGTAGATTCATATGGGAGGGATCAACTGGGGAGGACCAATGGGGGAACAAAGAGCATGGTATTATCTAGAAACAGGGAGTGGGCAGTGGTTGATAGACAGGTTTTCATTACCATAGGAAAGCAAGGAACCTTGGGGATTTGTTCCACTTTCTTTCCATAACTCAGTAGTTGTACATTCCCCTGGCATCTTGTTCTTGTTTTCCTCATCCCCACCTCCCACACTTAGTCATCCAATAAAATAGTTGTTCTTCATGTTCAGGTGGGACTTTCTGTGTTTCGGTTACGGTCCGCTGTCTTTTGTGTTGCTCGGAGTCACTGCAGAGAGCTGGGCTCCATCCTGCTGCCCCTCTACTTTCAGGTACTTTGGTAAGGTTATCTCTCAGTTGTCTCTACTCCTCTAAACAGGTCCAACTCCCTCAGCCATTGCTCAAAAGTGAGGAGCTCCAGTCTCCCTTTGTAGTCCTCCACTGGACCCACTCAGGAGCTCTGTGTCTCTCTTGTGCTGAGCCCTGTACTGCACAGAGCACTCCAGGTGATGCCTCACCAGGGCCAAGTAGAGGAGGAAGAGGATAACATCCTTCAGCCTGCTGGCACTGCTCCTCTTAATGCAGCCCAGGATACCATCATCCTGCTTGGCTGCAAGGACACACTGCTGGCTCTGAAGAGCTTGTTGTCCACCAGGACTCCCAGGTCCTTCTCCTCAGAGCTGGTTTCCAGCAGATTTGGCTGGAGGCTGCTGCATGGGATTATTCTTCACCAGGTGCAGGACCTTGCATTTGCCTTTCCTGAATTTCAAAGTTCCTCTCTACCCTCCTTTCCAGCCTGTCAAGGTCCTTCTGAAGATCTGCACAACCCTATGGGGTCACTCCTCCCAGCTTTGTGCCATCAGTGAAATTGCTGAGGAGGCAATTGCCTCCTCAAGTCACTGATACATAAGTCACTGATGCATAAGTAAAACAAGAATGGGCCCAGTACCAACCCTTGGGGCACAGCACTAATGACAGGCCTTCATCTAGGCCCAATGCAACTGATCACAACCCTCTGAGACCCACTATTCAGCCACTTCTCATTACATCTCACTGTCCATCAGCACAGCCAGTTCCAGCTTCCTGAGCTTGCTTATGAGGACATCTTGGGAGAGAGTGTCAAAAGCCTTGCTGAAATCCATGTAGACAATATCCATGCCACTCCACTCAACTATTCAGTTGTCCAGTCACAGAAGACAATCAAGTTGGTCAAGCACTATTTACCTTTGGCACATCCATGTTGACTGTCTTGCTCAGCATTTCACGTGCTTAGAGAGGGCCTCCAGAGTGCCATTTTACTGCCTTTTCAGCGACTGGGGGGAGGCTGACTGGCTGGTACTTCCCTGCATTCACCTTCCTGCTGTGTTTGATAACTGAGGTGACATTTGCTTTCTTCCAGTCCTCAGGCACCTCTCCTTACTGTCACCTTTCAGAGATGATTGTCAGTGGCATTCCTAGAGTATCTACCAACTCCCTCAGCACTCATGGTTATATCCCATCAAGGGCTCATGGACTTGTGAATGTCAACTAAACAGTCTCTAACCCAATCCACCTCAATCAAACTAAAGTCCTCCTTCCTCCATACCATCTCCCTGTCCTGTGGGTCAGGGATTCCTGAGAGCTGGCTATGTCAGCGAAGAATCAGTGCAGAGCAGGCATCGGGTATGTCTGCCCTATTTGCAACCTCTGTTTCAAGGATCCCTGTTACATTTAGTAGTAGGCCAGTGTATTCTCTAGTATTCCTTTATTAGTGATGTGTTGGAAGAAGGTCTGCTTGTAATCTTTGCCATCCTTGGCTAGATTTAGTTCCAGACAGGCCTTTGTCTCCCTGCATTTCTGTATACTGCAACAACATTCCAACATTCATCCCTGCTTCCACCTTGTGTATTTCCTGCTTATGTCTGAGTTTTAACAGCTCCTTGTTCATCCATGCAGGTCTCTTGCCGCTTTTGCTCAGTTTCTTATCCGTGTCTGTGGATGTGACAGCCTGGTCAGAGAGTGAGAAAATGAGATAACTTTTCTCACAGTGGACTTGTGAGACCTTTTAGGGAGTTGTAGAGAAATGATGATAACTTGTTATTATAAACAACCTGCAGCTGGTGTTTTCCTACTCTGTTTTTCTGTTCTTCTCAAGGACTGTTTGTGAGAAAGGTGTTTTTGTTAATTAGCCAGTCAAATTGAATGTATTGGAACTGTCTGTAAAGACAAGAGTTTTTCACATTAAAAGTGTTGGTGTGCAAACCAGCCTGTTGGAGTCTGTGCCGCTTTCTTACTCGATAGTGACACATGGGGATACAGCATTCTTGAGCCTGGAGGAAGTGACCCCTTGAATATTAACCAGGTCTCTTAAAACATTCTTCCCTCTACAGCCTTTTACTAGGGTATTTTTTCAAGAAGATCCCCAATGAGACTAAAGTTAGTTCCTCCCATAATCCATGGCTGCAATCTCATTTGCGGCACTGTTTCCTCCCTGAAATATACTGAACTCCACAATCTCATGCTCACTGCAGCCATGCCTGTCCCCAGCCTTCACATCTATAACAAAATCTTCCCTTCTTGTTAGTACAGAGTTCAGCAGCACATCTTTCCTCAATGGTTCCTCCATTATTTGTGCTAGTTAGGGTCAATGCTTCCCAGGAACCTCCTGGGCTGTTCTTGGTTGTGTTGTTCCTTCAGCTGATGTCAGGGTAGTTAAAGCCCCCATAAAAACCAGGACCAGTGACTGAGGCTGTTGTTACAGCTGTCTGTAATAGGCCTCTTCTACTTCCTCCTCCTGATCAGGTGGCCTGCAGCAAAAACTCACATGACACTTTGGTTAGTCTGCCCTTTAGTCCTAACACAGAAAAAACCTCAAATTTCTCATCCTCTGTGTACTGGTCTCTAAATTTTCCCATTTTTCTCCAATACTATGTGCATTGTTACCCAGGCACTTCAGAGCTTTCCACCAGCGAACAGAACTCACTCTTTGATGCTTCTGGCATGTAGGTAGGTACTAAAATAGACAGAAAACTGAGGCATAAAATTATTAAATTATTTCTTTAAAGCTGCAGTCTAATAGGACTGGGAATTGGGCCAAAGTTTCCCACAAAACTGAGTTCTTATCTTAAGTTCTATCCGCTAGACTATTCCTCATTGACTCATATGTGCTTCTCTGTGGGAGTGATCAAGAGCTAAACTCTGAAAGATGCCTGGCTTTTGCACTGGAATTACTGCCAGAGATAATATTCTTGAAAGACTGCTTAACATGTGAGAGGGCAACAGCCTTATTAATTCCACAATGGCTTTTTTCCCCTTTGTATTTTAAAATTTTGTGATTAATTCCCTGCATAAGTTGTGCCAGACCTTTCTGTGCCACACAGCTTTCCATATTAGCTGACCAACGCTTCATTTTTTTGCCCTTCAACTGTCACAGTCTTCAATCTGTGAGTAAAACAAATTTAATTTCATTTTTAACTAGTCCTATATCTTCTAGGCACAAAGAGATTCCCTGCATTGCTTGATGGCACTTGCTAGAGTTCAAAAAAAGAGCAATAATGACAACATTACAAAAATAATACCCACATCTGCTTTTTCTTCAGCAAAACAATGTTTATTCTTGTAACTGGATTCAAACACATTTGGGAAGGTCAAAATTTGTTCCACAGTGGTCAGACATTTTCTGAAGCATCCAAAGCATCATCAGCTTAACTAGGACCAGATATTTTTCTAGAATTCATTCAAATTATTGCTTCCTAGTTATTTTATGAAAACATACTGAACTACAAAATTTTAGATGACTGTATTTTATTTTACTTTGGCACTTTTCATTGAAGTTCTGAGCATCAGTATATTCACAATTCAAGCTTTTTAAGGCCTCAGGATGTAATATGACAGTTAGTGCCCTGAACAGCTTTTTACAGAACATTTCATCAGAAGATATTAAATTAATTTCTTATGTAGGTAGGCAAAAGGTACTGACAAATTACCTCCTCTCATGCTTCTGTGTTTCTAGTGTATAATCATTATGCCAGTGTATAATACTAAGGGTTATAGATGTTGAAGGAATAGACACCATTTCAGGTTAAAAATCAGACACACTAATTTGATTTGGAATTGAGGTTGATGACAGCATAAACATATTTAGTCTTTTACTCTTATAGTGAGAAATATTCTTTAGCTCTGAATAGCTGTCTACTATTTGTTCAATGTACATTTTTCTTTCAAGGTCAATACTGCAAAGAAAAAAAGTAAAAAAAGAAACTAATTTCTCCCTTTAATGCTTCCTATGTCTTTCAGAGCCTAATGTATTTTCTAATCACATTACAATGAGTTTGCTTTCTAAATGAATCTCCAACAGAGAATTCATTCAGACTTACCAGCCTGTCATCTTTCAGAAGCAGACTCAGGATGCTGAGATTTTGAAAAGATTCAGTGGTAATGGGCCTGCTATTTTACTATTTTGCACCTCTGTGTTATGTATTATTTTGAATTCCCTTCCCTTACCTACATATTCAAACCTTTTCAAAGGCAGAACAGGTGTCTGCTCCTATCCAAACAAGTAGATTCCGGGAGGTCACCTTTCAAGTAACCCCTTTCTGCAACTCATGATCTTAATTGTTTTCTTCTTTCTTTTATAACACCCACTTAATAGTGATGAAATCAGCTGTCACTGTAGGGTTTTTCCCCATAGTTTATCCATAATGCATAGTTCACAGATAAAAGCAAGCATGATCCTTCATTCCATATGACATGAATTGATTTGAATACTGACTTCTAAAATTTACTGGTCTCTTTTATGATGTATAGGTCAACAACTTCCAAATATGGACAATGGAACTAAGTGCAAGTCCTTACCGCTTCCCTGTTGATATTAGTTGCTGCAGGTAGATACTGAAGACTCACAAACTTTTCCCAGGCTCACTGTAGGTAAAGGGTTTGTGGGGCTCCTGTGTTCATTTGCTTACCCTCAAAACAGAAATTTCTAGCATAGTCCTCAAAGGATCATCTGTAAAAGATAAATAGCTTTCTGAAAATTAGTTTTTATGTTTTTCTGATGAAGAACACCATACCCAGTCACAGAGAGCATCACACCATGTCAGTGATAATACTATTATTTTGAAACATGAATACTTCTCTGATAAAACTTATGTTTATACTACCTACATTACAGTTTGAGCTGAACATTATGGTTTTCACATGAAAAAATTTGTTCTTTATATCTATTGAATTAAGGCAGTTAGTAAGTATATGAAGTATCATTTAGTTTTGAATTTATTAAAAGATATCATCCAAAATTTTGTTGGAAAAATAATTTTGTTAGCATTCTCTGTAGTTCTTCAAAAACAGCTACTACTAATACTGTTGTTTGATAAAAAGGGTTATATGTACTCTGAAGTAACTATTTATGAACACATTTCTTCATGCACCAGCATTCATTAAAACTGAATATGGTCTTAGCTGGAAATGACATTTCACCATCTAGTCATTTTTCCAAAGCAATATATACTTTATAATATGGTGTTAACAAGGCAAACAGTAGCAAAACAGTCACCTTCTATGACCAAAATGGGAATCAGACCGTCTACAAAGAAAATATGTCAATTAAATGGATGCTGTCTGCAGTTAGTATTTATTGCCATCCAGATGAATAATCTGTATTCTTATTATTCACGTGCTGAAGCTTCTCTTCAAGATGTTATCTCAAATGCTGATTTAGAAGTAAAATTATTAACCTAGAAGTAGCCAGTAGAATACCTGATATAAATTCTTTAATCTACTGATATGAAGATATTGAGGTAGCTATTGCTTACTTAGGAGCACAGTAGGGACAGACCAACCAGCCAAACCACAGATTTAAATGTATCTACCCATTGCTCAGCTGATGCAAAAAGATCATGTCTCCCCCACACACAGCCCAGCTGCACAGCATTGTACCAGATAACCTTCTGTCCCAGAGTTTCTGATCCACATGTCAGGACTAGCAAAAGCTGCTCAGTTTGTATGAAGAATTGTAATAAAAATAACTGAAGTAAAAGGTTATACTCTGGTGTGTTTGAGTGATATGGGGTATGACTCATGATGTATCATGGTTTTACTGAATGCTGCCATGAAGCCCTGGTGTTGGCTGGGAGGGGCAGTGGCATGTGTGCTCTCAAAACCACTGGGTGGTTAACAGGTGTGTGAGTCTCCTCTCCTCCACATTCTGATTGCTGAGTCCAGCCCTCGCTATTCAGAAAGCAGAGAAAAGACAAGAGGAATTGTGTCTTGCCTTTTAGTTTTTCTTGGGCATTGCTCTCAGAGGAGAGATGCAACAGAATCTGGTACTCAGGTTTTGCAGGATACAGCAAATGGGGAAGCATTACCGTTCTCATAAGCAGCTTGTTTTATATAGGTAATCACCTACTTAAGCCAAGCTGCTGTTTTGTGTGGTGTTCCTTGCTTTGCAAAGCAGAACTGATTTTCATTCATGAGTGACCAGTTGCCTACTCAGACATCCATCTGTGTTTTTCCTGCTACACCAGCGCATACTGAACAGAAGGTTCACAAAGCAAAACCTGAATATTTGGATTACATTTTACTGCTTTTTGTATGTTAAAATACTGAATGAGTAATGACTGCTTACTTGGCAACCTGCCATTATGAGTACTAGCAACATATTTTGTATTTATATAGGTCACAACACTGAGAAGTGTCACCCTCGAAAGCTCTAACCTTTCTGTTTCTGGACACTTTGTGACTCATTGGCTGTACCTTTTGCTATTCAAGAGGGTGTTCCAAAAGCTATTATCATCACTGCAAATACACATAGTTGTTTAGGATGTGTTGAGAATACATGATTAAATTTTAAACAGATTTCATTTTAACAACCATTTCAGCAGACCTTTCTTCTGACTCTTCCATATTAAGGCTGTTTTTACTTGAAGACTGTGTTTTAGCACTGAAGGGAAATAACACAGTTGGTTAACCACAATTTAAAAATAACGATGAAGTCCTTGAAAACAACCAACACACACAGGGAACTATGGGAGCCTCGAGATATCATTTAGTTTTCTTCCTGCCCAAAGGCAGAATCAATTATGCTATTGTCAGTCTTGACAGGTGTGAGTCTGCATTGTTTTAAGACTTCCAGTTTGTGTGTGTGTGTGGGGAGCTCCCTGACCCTCTTTTCCCATGCTTTGCTGTCCTTTGAAATGTGACTTTTTCTACCAATGGTTTAAGGTTACTCTCTCTTGTTCTGCCTACCACAGGCACAGAAATGAGGCTCAAGCAGGGTCTGACTTGGGTCTCCAATCTGTGTCTTTGAACCCTATCTGTTCCTCAACCATTTGTCCCCTGGTTAAGGGTTCCTGTCATCTATCCCTGAAACTCTAGGAATGAAAACTGCAGTAAGTGTAAAATATATACTGTCCAATTTGCCAGGAATTATTCACTATTATGATTGCTCAATAAATGCTAATACTGCAATTAGATATCCCCATTTAAACCTCTCGTTTAAATTGGAAGGGATTATACAACTCCTGAAACCACGGTATAATATAATGGAAAGAAAGGCCTATGTTCCTACTTTTATTTTGCATAAGTGTGTACATGTCTACATAGTGCTTTCCCATTCGCAAACTAGCACGTGTATGTAATGTATCATTACATGCGTTAAGTTGGGCCAATACCACCGACTTTTTTCACAAGCAGCACAGTGTTTCAGGCTTCTCAAATATCGGCTCTCCCCCAGCCAAAAACCCCCAACAGCTGAAAACATTAATCTTGGAGTCAGCAAATTAAAACTTAGACACTTTGTTACACCACAGCATTTCCCTCGACTCTCTCTGTAGTATCATTGGAAGCCTGCTTTCTAAAACAGAAGTTGAACAAATGAATCCTTCTGTCCTCACTTTCAGTTGTCAGCAGTGCTTCAGTGTGAGATGAAATAAATTGCCAATCTCTTTCATCTTCTATAATCAGCTCTGCACAGATGAGTACACCCACAGTCCTGCAAGCTGCCTCTGCCAGCACTAATTCTGTGTGGAAGAAGAAGTCTTTGTTAGTGCCATGTTTCTAAAGTTCTACACAGAAGCGGGTTTTATTATTTTTATTTCACCCTTTTTCTCCTGTGCACTCTTCTCTAACTGGTAAGCTATTGTACTATTCATTTTCTGCAGGAGACAAGTTTTTAGGTGGGCATGTTATTTTCAAAATGTGCTTGATCTAAGGTGCTTCCGTTCCAATGGGTCAGCCCATCACTGATATTATCAATGCTTTGCAATATAATACTT
>WBNO01003426.1:4913-22680 GCA_013400575.1 Peucedramus taeniatus | reverse complement strand
CCTGTCTTTCAAACCAGGACACCTGTCTACAGATAAAGGCAACCTGGCTGAAATGCCCCCAACAATCAAATGTTTTTGGTTGTCTATTATGTGTGCAAGAACAGTGAAAAAGGTATTTGTCTTTAGCCTGGGCCAATTCAGATTAATTTTTACATTTTTGAGGGAACTATCACAAAGGTGCTGCTGGTAAATATGGTGACAAGGAGAGATCTGTCTGGGAACCCTGAGGTCAGTGGAAACTTCAGGATGGGGCACAGTTGACAGGACAAAGAATCCTGGATGTGTGCAAAACAAAATAGTTGGACAACAAACTGACCTTCCAGGAAGACAGGAGTCAGCAACAGCTATTTCAGGAGCTGCTGTTATCTGCATGAAAATATAGAAGTAACTCACTAACTTACAATCTGCTCAAAATTAACTTTGTTGATTGTACCACATGCATATCCATATATTTGAGATTTTGGGTGAAATAGGCTGTGGGTAAAGTAAACCCAAGGATCAAAATTTCACAAAAATTCCATCAAAATTAAAGCATGTGCAGATTTTACACCCTTGCTTAACAAGTATATTATTGAACTGCAGCTAAAAATATTTATTCTTCGGAGTATTTAGTCTTCTAATAAGTCAGAGAAAATCAGGCTGTCCTGAGACTGTCTGAGACTCAGTGCTGCTGTTAAAACAAAAAACTGTCTCCATACTACACTGTTTTCTCTTTTTTTTTTTTCCCCTTAATCAGTTTTCTCTAAGGAAAAAACAAAATCAAACAAAACCCTCATTAAATATCTACAGATAATGAATTGCATAAAAACCCAATTTTTTTTTTACTGTAAATTAAAATAGCAAATTTGGAATGCAAGAACATAAAATTGACTATTTTGGACCAGCCCAAGTTCAGCATCTTTGAGGGTGAGTGAAAATAGTTGCTCAAGAGGATGTAGAAATTACTGCGATATTTCTTCCAATTCTGCTCCATGGCTCTGCTTGCAAGTCCTGGTTTCCAGAGTGAAGTTTCATTTGCGTGCACTCAATAGCTCTCCGTAGTTTTCACTTTGTGTAAAATTTTCCTGTTTCCAGTTGAGGGCACAGTTGCTTTCAGCATCAACAAAATATGGAGTTCTACTGCTTGCCCATTCCTGTGCTGTTTGATGTACAAGTCCCATTTTCGACTTCATATATATTTGTGTAATTACTCATAAAAGACCAAAAATATAGGACCCCTATTTTGCTGGGGATTATAGGATCAAGACAAGAATGAAATAAGAGCAGTAATGTTAGGACGTCTTGTAATGAAGCAAGACAAAAACACAGAAAATTTTAGGTAGTACCTAAAGAAAACTTTAGGTAGTACCAACCATTTGTAGTTAGGGGCATCTGTAATAATTTCATTTCTTACTCCACTCAACTAAACTTTCCTCACCAAACTCAAGAATGGCATTATTGACAGATTTATGAACTTACCCATAAAGCACATGAAAAGCACATTTTTTGTATAAAAATCACAAATGTATATAACTGCCATGTAGTCAGTCTTGTAAAATGAGAATAAAATCCCTTGTTAAATATGTGTTTTTCACATAAGGCCATCAGAGTGTGGGGTGCTCTGTTGTTCAGTTCATTTGAACATAAAACTAAAGGAATAATATTGTGAAATGTCACACCTTCTCACACCACTGGGAAGTTTCTGTTGAATTTGAAAGATTTTGTTTCACCTGGAAGAAATTAAAATAGATGTGGTTTGATAAACAGCTCTGTAGAATTGCTGGCTTATTGAAAATGGGCCAGATAATTTTGTTTAGAGGAGTTTTCTTTCATCATTATCATAAGAAATACTCTAGGAAACTTTTTTCTACTGACAGTGATCACAATGAGGAAGATTGTGCTGAATACCACAAAGATATTTTGAAGATTTTTCTAGTTTAGATTTGTCTCACTTCATACAAATATTGTGATTCTGGGATTTGGAGTGAATTTTTAAATTTTTTTTTTTTTAGGAGGAAGGATAAATAATTTAGTGGTTAGAGATTGGATGACCTAGCTCAGTGAGTAGGATGGTGTTTTCCTCAGTTAAAAAAAAAAGGACTAAACCTCTTTGCCTGTCCCCCCTCCAGTAATCCATGTTTTGGAAAGTTATGTACCTGTACCTCTTTAGTAAACAATTACATTGTCAAACAAGACTTTTTATCTTAAATCTTTAGTTCCATATAGCTAAATTCTCATCTAATGTGCCTGCATAGTAGCAAGATTATCAAGTAAATAATTATATTGTAATATGTATTAGGAATATAATTATATAAACAAATATTACAGCATACAAACTGTTGGATGGACTTGGGGAGTTTTTACACCTTATGTATACTTTTGTTTTTCACACCTCTAATGAGATTGTGCCTACAAGCTGTTCAAAATCTACAGCTGTTCAAGTTTAAGCCTAAAAGAATTACATGCTGAAACTGAAATTTTGTTCTTTATTTCATTTTGCTTAAAAAAATATTATTTTAAAATTATTATTATTATTTTATTTAAAACCCTATAGCTAAACATTTTCTTCTGTCTTTAAGAGTATGAAAGACATGCTTACTTTTAAGGTCACTAAAAATCAGTCATTTTTCCTCCAATAACTTTTTCCAACTAGACAAAATTGCTGTTCAGTACCTCGGGAGAAAAGCTTGAACAAACTTTAGCTTTTGTTCTTGAAATGTAATTTCTGAGTGCTGTAAATGCTTTAGTTCCGCACTAAGGCTGGAGAGCACTTAAAATGTTATGAAAACATTTCCAGTTATTTTCAATGATGAACCCCCTGCATTCACTTACAGGTTTCTTCTTCATTGTAAACAATCCCCAGATCTTTTGTAGTAGGGTAGCTAAAGTTTCAGCCTGACAGCTTAGCAGATGAACCGTATTTTTATTATTTTTTCCTGGTGGTCCTCCTCCTCCTTTATCTTATGATATTGAGGTATTTACAGAAGTAGAAATTAATCATAGTATTTTAACCTCTATTTTCTGGTTCACAGCCCACAAATTTGCATGGCCTGAAGAAGAACCAGAAGGTTTCAGAAGGCTGAAAATATGGTGAAGTCTCAGCTGCAGGAATGCATTTCAGATAGTTGGCCTGCCACCCTTGGCAGAGAGGTACTTGATTGGCTGTGTAAAAGACTACTGTTAAAACTTTGCAATTAAAAATCAAAAGGCAAGTAAGTTAAATTACATTGATTTTTACATATTTTCATAAATCAGCATTCCCAGCAAGATGTCCAGTACTGATCTTTAGCTCCTCTCAGCTCAAATCCTCATGTCAGTCATGTTGTGTGACCAGTAGCAAATAGCAGGAAATGGTGTCAGGGTTTAAGGCTTGAGGTGACATTTTGAAACCAGGCTGACATTAACCTTTTTTTACAACATGTTTTTGGATCAGACCCTTGGAAGCTGTGGTGCTGTGCTTCCACTGAACCAAGTCAGCAAGCTAATGCCATGGCAACTGAGAGCCCACCCAGGGCTCATAAAATTGAAATAGTAGAGTCTTTTCTATAATGACAGAAGGACATTCAGGCACTCATGTGCTGGAGTGAGCACTGAATCCTCTGTGCCACATCACACCTGAGCAATGTCGCACAATTTGTGCAAGTCAAAGCCTCAGAAGAACAGTACCATCCACTTCAAGACTGTGTGTGTTCTGTGTAGCGTCACAGAAATTTTAATGGTCTGATTTGGTTCTTGCTTTGTGTTTTGTGTTGGTTTGGATTTTATTGTTGTATGTTTTGTGTTGGTTTGGGGTGTTTTCCCCTCACTCCAGTTAATACCAAATGAGCTGTATCAGTGATTTTGCTGCCCCATTACTGTCCCAAGGGCTGTAAAAATTCACACACCAGATGCAGCTTTCCAAGAATTGAAAAGTTGAAATTGAAAACCAGAGAACCGTTACTGAGAAGTGCAGTCTGTGTTGATACTAACACCAGCCTCCAATTAATAGGCTGGAAAAGAAAGAGGCATTAAATACTTATAAAAACAATTTTCTTTTTTTATTATATTGTCCAGAGTAAGTCAGTGGCTTCAAATTGTGCTTTGGCTAGCCACAATAAGTTCATCAAACAGGGTAATGTATTCTACCAATTCAGGATATCTCATCCTACACATTAACTACTTGCTATCAAGATATTAAGTACTTGCTAGTTACTAGTGCTGAAGCGTAATAATTTGCAGCATTTTCTTTTGGTTATAAACTTCCCTTTTCTTTCATACTCTGGAAATCCAGGAATAAAAAGGAAAGCTAGCAATCAGCTTGCCTGCAGGGCAGGAGCCAGGCAGCAGCCACATGCCGGCAGCTATTGCTAGTTATCAGCCAATTTGGGACTTTTGTAAAGCTGCTCTCTTGAGGATCAAGGGCCAGCAGCTGAAATACAGCCTAGACTCACACCCAGCCATTCTGCCCCCAATCTGCACATCAACAGGATTATTTACAATATTTTGGGAGATAGCTGGTTCATTTTTATATGTCTCTGGTAATGAAGGCATTTATTGGTCTGCAAGGCATCGGTGTTTATTGATTGAGAGCCTTTTTTGCTCCCCAAAACAAGGACATTGAGGGGCTGGAGGATGTCCAGAGAAGGGAATGGAGCTGAGGAAGGGTCTGGAACACCAGGAGGGGCTGAGGGAGCTGGGAAAAGGGCTCAGCCTGGAGAAAAGGAGGCTCAGGGGGAACCTTCTGACTCTCACAACTCTCTGACAGGTCCTTTGCATCAGCCTCTTCTCCCATGTAATAAGCAATAGGACAAAAGGAAGTGGCCTCAAGCTGCCCAAGGAGGCTTAGACTGAGTATAAGGGAAAATTTCCTCCTGAAAATACTTGTCAGACATTGGAACAAGCTGCCCAGGGCAGTGGTTTTCTATGGGTTTAATTGGGATGTATACAGTAGATAACATGTATATGTGAGGGTATTCATGTACACTTTTTTATTCTTTATTTAGGTCAAACCCATAAAAATATATGAATGAAAGTGCCAAAAAAAATTGTGGTTGCCCTGAACTAGTGAAGGGTGTCCATGCCCATGGCACAGGATGGAACAGCATGATCTCTAAGGTCCCTTCCAACAGAAACCATTTAACGATTTAATGATTAAACTTCAGAAAGGATCAAAGCCTCTCTGCCAGAATGGCACTATCCTCCAAAGGAGCATTGGCTGACAAGCAGATATTTCGCTTAGCAGTGTCCCCTAAATGCTCTGGAGACACAGCTTTGATGATGGGCAATGAGCAGATGCTGCTGTGGGTCTGTGGCTGCTTTTCCTAGAAACAGACTGAAAGGCCAGAGGCAGCTTTTTTCCCAGACTGGTTTTCTTTTCAAAGGCTTCAGCAGTTATACTCAGCACTTTTCTCTGATGGAATTACCTGCATAGACATCCCAGCACTTTTGAAAGGATTGAGTCACTTTTCCCACTTCACACATGTAAACAGTATCAGGCTTAGATGTGAAAGAATGAGATATGATTCACAGTCAGGTCTGTGATAGTGGTGGTGAGGAATATTTATCCCAGGTAAAAAGCTGTTTATTTCTCACTACCCATCTGTGGGCCTGGCTTTAAAGTCCTAAATCCACAGTCAACAAAAGTGTCTGCAAGTTGAACAGGTTAAATTTGGTATTAGAAAGATGGTGGCATATTTTTTATCATGACCTGCAGCTGGAATAGGTATTTTATTTCAAAATCTCTGGCTGCATTGAAACAGATTCACCTCCAGGTGCTTGATGAAAGTCTGTGCTCCATTGTGACCAAAAGCCTCTTTCCCTTTGTCACTGATGTTGATCCGACAGACTTCAAGGAGGATTTCAGGGCTTTCCCTCGTCACACCAAGCTCCCTTTTTGCCACAAGCAAGCTGCCTTTAGCAGTGCCACTGGGGACATGGATGTTCTCTGCATTGTGTAGAAGCAGACAGCACACACAGACCCTGCCAGGAGAGATCAGAGTGACAGCCCTGACACATCTGTCACTCCAGCAGCTGCATATTCACTAGAGTGGTGCTGATACTCACATTTTTGCTAAATTTGCAATCATGTGAGTGACTGGAATTAAGCCACAGGTAATTCTTGGACGTGGCTTTGGATGAGGGGAACACTTTAGGGAAGACAGGTAAAAAACACAAAATGAATCAGCTACAAGGGCATGAAGGGTGCTGCACGAAGGGTGTGGTTGCTGGCTTGTTCTAGAATGCACTTTTCTATATTTTTTTTATTTTATTTTTTAAATTTTATTTCGCAGACTTGAAAGAAAGGGAAGAAACAATACTCCTCTCCTGGACTTCAGCATTTCAGGAGACATTGTCACTCCCAGAAGCTATATCTATTTCAGAAATGTATTAATTATCTACTAAATTAGAAATTTACTAATTATCTGTATCTACTTAACGAATTTATTTCATGTTTGGGAAAAAGCATCAATTTTCTGTGTCATAGATGACACATATATAACAGTGGCTACTCATCTTAAGTGAGTAAATCTTAAAAAAATAAACAAAGAAATCTTGTCCTATGCTATAAACTCTTTCTTCATGGCAGAGGTGTGCTCCCATCAAACTAAGGAGGGAGAGGAGGACAATCCCATGGCATTGAGACAAATGATAACAAAGGCACAGATCTCCTTAGACCTTAACTTTCAGCCAACACCCCTTATGGCCTGAAACAGTAACTGAGGCATTCAACACAAGGCTTCTTTTGCTCTAAGGTTATTAATTTCCTTTTGCTTGCTAGAAAAGTAGAAAGGTAAATATGGATGTGTCAGAGTGAATGACTTCCTGCCTGTTTAAATACACTGGTGGCTGTACCAAAAAAGGCTGGTTTCAAATTCTTATGAGGCAGTGGAGTTATCATCAATACCTGACTGCTACTCTGTGCTGTCACCATCAGCCTGTGCTAGTAAAGGTCATCCATCATTGCCAGTATCCCCTGGGTTGCATAGGCAGCCTGTGGCAGCTTTTCAGCGTGGGCGAGCCAGCCCATGCTGGAGTTATTTTATCTACTTCTTTTAGAGACATGAGAGGACGTGCTGTTTCTGGGTCGGACTCATTCATTTGCTTCAAAAATGCTGCTGAATCAAGGCCTCTGCTTCATCCTCTGCTGGCACTTGCACTGCAGCTGCAGAGCTGAGCAGCAGTGAGCGCACAGGAGAGAGATCACACCAGTCACAGACCAAAAAACTCAGAGGGACCAATTAGGGCCTGAAAGCTGTGTGGTGTTTTTGGGCCTCTTCTCCAAACACTGTGGGTCGAAACACTGCTAGTTTTTAACAGCTGTGATGCAGAAGCCAAAGAAGCAGCTCAAAGAAGCCTGTAATGGTGAGGGGTGACAGGCAGAGAGAAAAAAAAAGAAGGATCAAGATTGAAAGAATCTGCTGGTGAATTTGAAGACACTCTTTGTGAAAGAACTTGAGTAGGTATAATCAAGTGTGAGCCAGCACAGGCCAACAAGAAGAGAAAACACAAAAGCGGAGTTGAAATGTGAACTACTTGGAGGCTTTGCCATGGCAAAAGTTCATCAAGTTCCGTTCGTGGCTGTGATCCACAGAATCAGTTGCAAATCCTGCTGAGACTGAGGGCAGGAAGGTCACAGAAACCAACTGCTGTTTCCAACTGCTTGGAAACTGCTGAGTGAATCCTATTTAGGGGGGCAAACTCTGGGCACCTCTACTTTCCAAGGTGAAGCCCATATGTACGGAAAATAATGTGCGGATTAGGATGTTTTTCCAAACTGGCATGTAGTTCAAATGGCTGATATAGATTTATCAAAATATTACACAGTATTTTTCAGGCACCATAGCAACCCTTTCATCCCTTCTGATTTTAATTCCATACCATAGCAAGCCTTCCATGGTGAGGGGGGAGGCAACAAGTGGGAAACTGAAATAAAGAAGCATAGATGTAATTTTTAAAAAAAGGGCTTTTTTTAGGGTTTTTTAAACAAAACTTCTAAGTTTTCCTCCATTCGTTATTTTCTTCCTTTTTTTTAATTTATGCTACTTACTTCTTATCTTTCCACAAAAAAATCTCACTACTGGCCTTCCACATTCACAGAAACTAAACTGTGTGTGGCCCAGTAACACTGGGCTGATTCTGCCACACCAGAGTTTGTCACGATGGAGAGTGAGGTAGGGATGTTGAAAATAGGCTTTGGCAAAACTGAAAATTAACACATCAAAAATCCCTTCTTTATCTCAATAATGGAATGCTGCCAGAACCTCACTTACTAAATTGGCCTGTGCTTGGTTAGTTTTCTCAGGCACAGTTAACAGCATTAACAAAACTGTTAATAACTTGTAATAACAACTCATAATGTGAATTACTATGTTTGGATCATGTAATCACAGTCCTGGTCTTCTGAATGATATTTGCAAGTTTTTGGAGGGGCATCTGAATTCCTGCTTTTTATTTGATTTTTACATAAATAATTACAGCAAACAAACAAACAAAACTCCACAGTCTAAACAAATTATTCGTTTGTTTAAATGCATGTGCCAAGGAGAATTTGTTGTATGTTAACCTGGGGAAGACTGGTGAGATAAGCCTGGCTGTACTGATTAGGGAATTCAGTGGCAAAAAGAATGACAAGGAAATTCTCTTAGAACTGTAACTTCACTATTTCATGTGTGTTGGATTTTTAGTGATATGAGCCAAAAAGAACTAAAACCAAACCAAACCAAACCAAACCAAACCAAACCAAACAAAAAAAAACAACAAAACAAAAACCAACCAAACAAAAACCAACCAAAACCAAAACCACAAACAAAATCAAAACAAAACAAAACAACAAAAAAAAAAAAAAACCAAAAAACAAAACAAAACAAAACAAAACAAAACCAGAAACATTTAAAAAACTTTAAAATATCTATTTGCATTTTTCCAAACTAGTTACTCCTCTGAACATGTATGCACATCATGGCCTGGTACAGTGAATTTCAGCATGTGTATAAGAGCTGACATCTCTGTCTGGGAGACATTTTGCCCCCACTTTTATAATTATCCTTTAAGAACATGAAGGTCTGTAAGATCTTTGAGATGTTTGGTCTTGCTCAAGAAACAGGAAGCAGCTTTGGGGTTTTTGTGTGCAAATCAAGGGTTAGTTGGAAACACAGGAATAATTGCATTCACCTGTGAACTCTCCCAGGAGAAACTTCTGAATATCCATCACCTTCAGCCTCGTCACAGGAAGGAATCACTTCATGCTGGCTCCTCTGCTGAATCCAGAGGGAAACCCAGGGGAGTGCGGAGAATGTAGGAAGCAGCACTTGCTGTACCTCAAAAGAAAACAGTCCTAGAAATGGTGCAGAGCTTCAGGGAGGGGGCTGTGAGCAGCCACATGGAGAAAATGGAACAATTATGCAGCTAATAATGGCAAACCCATTTAGTCATTAATTTCTCATTACACTCACCTCACTCTCTCAGAAGGTGATTAATATCTTTTTGATCAAAGAACACAGCAGTAAAGCAGAAATCCTGCCAAGAGGCCCATGAGTGAATGTGCAGAGAAGTAATAATTCCAGAAGGTGACAGCTGCAGATGATTTCCTGGGCACATTGTGGACAGCCACAGCGCACAAGCTCTGGCTGTATCCAACAGATTGGGCAGCCAAGCCACACCAACCAGAGGAGACTTCAGGGCACATGTGGCATTCAGGTGTGGCTCAGTGCAAGAAGCATTTTAAGGTATCTGTATCCAGACTGGGAGCAATAGGAGGGTGAATTTATAGACAATTTCTCCTCTGGCTTTGCAGAGAATAGGATTTCATGGTGTGGAAGGAAAGGGGCCTAATGTGAAGTCTCAAACACAGATAGCTGGAGAGCCATGGAGCCAGCCATGGATTCCAGGTAATTACGCACTGTTCTTCCTCTTCCTTCCTTTCCCCTTCTCCTTCCTCTTATCATTCCCCTTCCTCCTTCCGTGAAATGAAAAGGGCAAGAGATATCTCCTTTACCATGCCTTTATTAAAATCAGCTTGGGTGGGGCCCGACAGGGCACGCACACACTGCCTCTCATCCGAGGATTGGCAGGAGGAGGAGAAGACGCAGCTTTGTCCGCTGGTGTGTAGGCAGAGCTGGGGTCTCCATCCTCACATCAGCACCAGGAGATTTGACTTTTCAACTTGACATTTGAAGTCCTTTTCTTAGCTGACATCTCTTTAGGTTAGGGTGAGAGTTTAGAAGGGTTTCAGCAGACACTAAATTTAGTTGTTTACTCTTAGACGTTACTTAGATGGTTTTAATTCTATGGTGGCTCATTGTTTTAGGGATTTTCTTTGTTGGACTTGGTGAAGTGTTTCCATATTCATATTCAAGTTCTGACATCACTTCCTCCTCACAGTCACGAGTGCCATTTTCTAGGGAACAGCAGGGGTGCTACCCGATGAAGGGGGATTTTTAACAAGTTATTAACAGCAGGTAATCGATAACAAGTAATCATAACATGAAATTGTTAATGATACATATTTAAAGTTCTAACTCAGCAGAAATTGGTTTAACTTGTTAACTCTATAATTATTAAAAAAAATTGATACCTTTTTACTCCTAAAATTCCTCTTCCCCTTATCATTCCCCTTCCTCTTCCCCTTCCCCTTCCTCTTCCTCTTCCCTCCCTGCATGCCTCCTTCTCCCCTTCTCTCCTCCCTCCTCTCTCCCTGCTTCAATCCATCCCACTCTCTCTTTCCTCCCTGGAGCCTGCTCCATGTGCCCACATTCACAAACACCTGTCTCTCACTCTGAATCCAGGTGTTCACTCACACTGCAATATGTCATTATAGTACCAAAGAATAATGTGTACAGGAGTGTTGGGGTTTCCCAAAAGAAATTGTTGAAAGGATTTGGAATATGATGTAATTTCTTTTCTCAAATGGCAGCAATGTTTTCTTAGGCCACTGAGGTCAGGCCTTTAATCTGCACTAACCATGCCTGGGAATTTCCTGTCCACTGAGTCTATCTGGCATTGAACAGTCTGAATCTACCCTGGTAAACATTTTTAACCTCCAAAACAGGGTAGCCTGATACAAACTGCTTTTGTGTGTTGTCTCTTGAGAGAATTTGTTCTCGAGCCCTTTCTAGCAATTATTTTAAAGACTGTTAGTTGGCAGGAGAAAAAAAGATCCAGAGAAGACTTTGTGAATCTACTGAGAAGTGTTTCAGCACCTTGGAAGTTTCTCTGGGTTACTGCTCTAGCCTAGAGATAACATTATCGTGTTTTTGTACTGCTGTGATAGCTAAGGGTGGAATAAATGAAGAGAGAATGAGGAACAAAAAAGAAGAATAGAAGGAAGGTCAAAGAACACAAATTCAGTAATCACATAATTTTCAGTGTCACTTCATTTCAGTATCACATATTTTTTAAGTACAGGGACTTTTTTCTTTCTCCCAAGTTGAGTTCTGCTAAGCAGGGGAAGAATCAGTAATGTGTGTAAACATTTCACGTCCAAGTATCTAAAAACTTGTGCACTAATAGCAGATTTCCACGGTTACTAAATTGTTGGTTATCAGATTCTGGGAGCTCAGACTTAAATAATGGATTGCATCCAATTGTCTGCTCTGGGTACCTATTGACAATCCCCTTCAAAATCTTAGAAATGGCCAGGAGTTACTCTTCAGTTTATTGATTGCTTTGTCTCTTATATGTGTAGAATAAATAGAATATAACGCTTTAAGTCTAGCCCTAATATTAGCACAACTATAAACATCACTCCATCCCTAATTCTAGCCCTAAATGAAAATTTTAACCCTAAACCAAACCCTAAAAGCCAGCCCTAAACCCCTAAACCCAACCCAGGGCAGCCTGAGCCAGTGCTCAGTCACCTGCACAGGGGAAAAGTGTTTGCTGATGTTGATGGAGCCTCCTGAATTTCAGTTTGTGCCAGTTCCTTCTTGAGGAGGGTCTGGTTCCATCTGTTTTGCATCCCCTCCTCAGTAAAGTGTGTTCCACATGCTCCAGAGAAAATCCATTGTTAAATGAATTCCCATCTAGCTGAGAGAAAGAATGACTTCTTGTAAAATAATTAGTGGGAATATGCACCACCTGCCAGAATACTCAATTAGAATGGACCTCAAATTGCCCTTCAAATGTTACAGTTAATTGACAAAAACACCTGAAAATCTTGATGGATAAAACATTTTTTGGCTGCTCCTATAGACACGTTAAAGGAAAAAATCCTAGCATTTGAACACTTTCTACCCTGTGTTTGAGTAAGTAATTTCCTGGGTTGTAATGATTGTTGATGATGTTTGCCCAGCTCTTGATGGGACAGGGGGAAGGCAGGTTCATTGGATTTTTTATTCTGTCCCTGTCTATTCTCTTGTTCCTGTGCAATGAGCATGAAATTTATTCCACCTTTGGGTGTCTTGTTTGGAAGGAGCAATAGACAATAATCTGTCAATATTTACATCTCACAATGTGTGCAGTTTCCCAGCGGTGAGCAAAATTTCTGGTGAGTTAAATTTTGAGATGGTATAAACCAACCAGTGCACAGTGAACTGTAGTGGTGTGTGTTTTGTTTGATTTTGCCTCTCTCACTGTTATATTTTGGGAGAGTTGTAAAGTTATGGTTTGCCCCATGTTCCCCCTGTCCCTTCCCCTTCTAGTGGTTTTTGTCCAGGTTTCCCCGCCACTCGGGGTGTCCATCAACCTGCTCACCCCCCCCTTTCCCCCCGTTTCTGCTATGTCATTCCCAGTTGTCCTGCCCCCCTTCATGTCAATTAAGTTTTCCCTGCCCAGCTTGTTCTCGAGGTTTCTGTGTCAGTCACCTTGTCCCCTGTGTATGGTTTGTTGTGTGAGTTTTCTCCCACCCCTATGTTTTCCCTATTGGTTCAGTGAAACATCTCCTTATCCCTGTTGTAACTACCCATTGGCTGCTGTACCCACCTCCCTGAGTCAGAGGTTTGATAAGCTCTTGCTGAGCCTTGGGTGTGGCCACTTCGTCTTGTCCCTTCAAGGAGATTAAAACTCTTTGGAATAGCTTGACGGAGTGTCTGGCTCCTGGTTTTCTTTATCTCCGGACTCTCGTGGCTTTTCTCTGCAGCTGAACCCACGCAGCTGCCCTAACCGCCACCAAAGCCTCAGGGGAGGTTTTGGGGCGGCCTCTCATGTGGCTCCCACTCGCCACACAAAGGGGCGAGCTAGCTGGATTCCCCGCCTCGTGGCGGCGAGAAGACGCAGTGAACTATGAAATTTGCTTTTATAGTTAACCACTTTCTATAATGTAAATAAAATAGTTCTTCTCAGAGCATATACTATGAAAATCACACTGGTTACATTCCTGCTTTTTTCACACTGTGGAGATTTTATGGCAAGTGTTTTAGATTTTTTCTAACCCCTCCTTTAAAAAAAATTAACAAAGTTCCTACAATGTGTTTCCATGATGGTAGCGATTTCTGCAGTTTCCTTTCTTATTTTTTCTGTAACTCAATACTGTGAGTTACAGTCACAACGGAATAATTTCTGCTTGATCTAGAATTAACTCTAATTTGAGTCAAAATCAGGCTATATGGCCTAACACTGTATGATTAACTCATCAGCATAATAAATATGTGCAGGACTATGTGGTATTATGACTTTTGAATACAGGGCTCAAAATACAGGGTATTTTGCTGAATTACTGCTTAGAATTTCTTTGCTGCTGAGTGGTACCAAGGAGAGCTCCCAGTGACAGCCAGAGGCAGCAGGGCCAGTGGGACTGAGCTCTTCCTGCCAGGGGCATCCTTACTCTGTCACCCCCGTTTCACCCTTTTCTGAGAGGTAATTTGAGTTACCAAAGGAAGTGGCTTTATCCTGGCATGAATGAACACTGTGCCTGATGGAGTTTCGGCTCAGGCATCAGTTGGTATTATACTGATTTAAATTCTCTTCTTGTCATAAAGTGAAATGCTCTCTTTGTAACAGGCATGCTAATTTAAAGAGGGTAAATTCCACTTGAATTTTATCTGGAATTAGCATGTTGTCTAGAGCAGCAAACAATGATTTTCAGTAGCCAATCTTTGCATACTTCTTCAGTTCCTTCAGTTCTTTTTCCAGTTCTGGTGAAGAATGACTTCTATGAAATGCTTAAAAGTTTGTCAGGTCTCTGTCCATGCTGAGATAACATGTTCTGGACAGGATTACAGTTCCTATTAAGTTCCGTTCCCTCACTCCAGATCTTCCTCTCTCCAAGCAGTTTGCTCTATGCCCCAGAGTATTTTGTGTACTGCAAGGTTTTGAGGTAGTGACAGTCTCCCATAACTTTGAACCTGTGTTTTTTATCCTTATAGCATGGCAAAATAAGAGAAAATCTTTGCTTTGGCATAGTGGCGGACTTTAATGGACCCAGCACCTGTCAAAATTGCAAAATAACAACAAAAATACAGTCTTCATCTGTAGAGGTCCATCCTCCTCCCTTTGAGTTCTCAGTATTTTCTTTCTTATACCTTCCGAGCTCTACCTGTATTAACCTCATTGACAGAATCTTAATTTGAGGGAAGTATAAAATTTTATGAAATTATTAGGGGATATAGGCTGCTTTTGTCAAATCATTTAACAATTTAATTTGAGAACTTGCTCAGAGCAGAAGTATGAAAGGAGTTCAAATAAAATCTACTTTACAGTAGAATTTACTTTTCAATTTTCAGTTTATCCAGCAGTGTTGCTGCAATTCACTAATTTGTTGATGGCTTTAAACTGAGTTTCACCAATAATCTGTGAGTGTGATACATCAAATCAGGGCAGACCAAATCAATCTTCTCCTTTCTCACAAGTTTCACAGGGCTAGGGCTGGCCAGCTTGAGCAGAATTAGACTTTCAGAAGCCTACTGTCCTCCTGAGACTGAGTTTAGTATTGATCCTTAACAGGGAACAGGAGCTATGTCTTGTTCTGCAGCCCAAAGATAAAAAAAAAATTAACATATTTCTCCCCAAGTGTTTTTGCTTGGAAATAACAAGAAGCAGAAAGGCTTCATGGTCAGTGACATCAGCGACAATATGAGTTGATCTACACAGGCTGCTCAGCTGCACCTGGAATGGCTGTGCTGTGTAAAAACTCTCAGGCTTTTGCTGACATTGTGAAAAAAGATATTACAAAACCAGAATTGTTGCAAGAAAAGGAACAAACTATTGAAGATCTGGGATTAATTCTTATGATGTGGGGTTTGTTTCCTCTGCTGCCTGTAAAGAGACTGTTTAAAGTCTGTTTTTTGTGTTTCTTGAGATGGGGATATTTATAGAATTGCTCAAGGAAAAGAATTAGCAAAAGAAATTACTGTGCAAGAGTAATAATTTATCTGTGGATTGAAGTGTTTTCACACAGTGATTTATTTGTCTTATTTTAACACCAGGGGGTGACAAATTGCCTTGATGTCATATATGATCAGGTGTCTCTACAAAGGCATATTTCCTATTTTTTCCTGTAAGACTTTTTATGCTTCATGTTCAGGGATTTTTTTTAACAAATATTTCACAAAACTGTCACTCAAAATCTACTAAGAGGTACTCTATGAACCTACAGATGCATGGTAAGGTACAGTAAGGTACGCATGAGAAGGCAAAACAAAAGTTTCCACCTCTTAAGACAAACCTTGGCAAATGCCACAGGTGCAAAATGGTGACAGCAGGTGGCAAATTACTGCAGCACCAACACGCCAGGGTGCAGTGGAGATGAATGTGTTGGGGGTTGGATCTGTTTCTTTTGTGTTTGTGGAATTTTTTCCTGGTGGTTTGCTAGGTAACTAATTGCTGGGTACTTTATGGATACTTGACTTAAACAAAGGAGGCAGCAGGTTTCTCCGGGGGGAACAGCAGTGAACAGCAGTTTGGTCCGAGGACACCGCTCCGAAAGGACTGGAGTACCAGGGGACACTGCTTGTTTTCGCTCTCTACTGGATTTCTCTCCAGAGGAAGACTGAACACATTTTTCTTTACCATTGGACTTTCCTACAGGACTATTTCACTTCATAGAAACTGCATTTACTGCTCCGGGAGGATTTCATCTGGACTGCTTTCACCACCCTGATACCCAGGTTGTCAGGTCACATCCCTGACTCTGTCAGGGCATTTTCTGAGGTTTTGTTGTTTCTTGGTTTTTTACTTGTCTCTTAGTGCTATTACATTTGTATTTGTCTTTGCTTTGTCTAATATTCCTAGGAAAGAACTGTTATTCCCACTCCCAAATCTTTGCCTGAGAGCCTCCAATTGCAAAATTATAATCATCTGAGGGAGGGGGTTTACATTCTCTATTCAAAGGGAGATTCCAGCTTTTGCTGGCAGGTACCTGTCTTTCAAACCAAGACAGAATGGAACACCCTGTGCTTTTCCAGGAGTCCAGAGTTATGGATTCACCCAAGTTTTGTGTTAAAAATCAAGGCTGCTGTAAATGTCTTTTCAACTCTTTTTGTGAGTTTTTTGTTTCTCAACAGCTAACAGTAGCCCTTCTGTTACTTTTGTGCAGATATAACACACAGCTGTGCATGCAGAAAGAGATCTTCACTCTGGACTGGAGATGCTGCATCTGCTGCTGCTCAGTCCATTAGAAATTAACCCTTATGGATTCTTCCCCAAAGAGCAGAAAACCCCTCCTGTCCCCCTAAACTGGCTTTCAGAGTTATGGAAACTGGAGGTTTTATGAAGTAGTTCCTATGTCTGTGTCCTTTGTTCCTATTTTTTAATAAAGAATTAGGCTGCAAATCCCAGATAGTCAATTTTGATTTAATTTAGAAAAAATATTCAGCTCTGTGACATAGAGCTGCTTCTCTGAGAGTACCCACCTGAATCAGTGGTGCAGTAGCGCTAAGCTGTCTTTAATATTAACATCACACACTTCACATTTACTGCGAGGATGTCAAGCTTGCTTCCAACTCTATGTTAGGGGGAAGTTGAAGCCTCCTCTGTCAGTCCTTATTTACTTGTAGCTTATGATCAGCACCTCAAGGATTACATTTCCATCATCCTTATCATCTTGCAGACCTTTTCTAACCTTTCAGCTTCTCTTGTAGCTCTTAGCTACTCATGCTTTTCAGCCACCTCTTCTTTCTGTTTTCGGCCTCAGAACAGACACTTTATGGGAATGGCCACAGGAGCATCTAGGATACAGACAGAATTGTTTAGCTATTCCCACTCAAAACTTTTTGTGCTTGTGCTGAATGTTTTCCTTATCTACACAAAGTCATCTTTGTACTTGATGTCCAAACTCCTTGAGCACCAGGGAATCCCAGAGACAAAGTGTGGAAGGGGCATTAAGGTAATGTGCCAACCTTGGCGGAACTGTCAGAAGAGTATTTGAAACTATAAGGTCAAAATCATAGCATTCATTTCTACTTTTAAGCATTGAGCAAATGTACTCATAATACTTTATAATTTTTCCTAAATGTAACATTAAACTTTTTTAGCATTGCATGAGGTTTGTTTTTTTAATTGCTATTTCTGCATTACAGAAGAATAGAGAGAGGAAATAAAAAAATGTTTTGGAAAAGGAGGAAGCTGATATGCAATATTTTTCAAAAAATGTAATAAACGAAAACATATATGTCAGCTCAGGAGATCCCTAACCAAAATTTGGCTTATCTATAGTGGATCCTAGTGTTGGGGGTTGGATCTGTTTCTTTTGTGTTTGTGGAATTTTTTCCTGGTGGTTTGCTAGGTAACTGATGGCTGGGTACTTTATGGATACTTGACTTAAACAAAGGAGGCAGCAGGTTTCTCCGTGTGGAACAGCAGTGAGCAGGCAGTTTGGTCCGAGGACACCGCTCCAAAAGGACTGGAGTACCAGGGGACCCTGCTTGTTTTCTCTCTC
>WBNO01003425.1:0-18010 GCA_013400575.1 Peucedramus taeniatus | reverse complement strand
CCCCCCCCGGGGGAGGTACTGAGCATTCCCCACCTAAACCTGAGCATATATAATTTGGTTTGGGGATTTAGGACACCACGACACCACTACTACTCAGTGGATCCAGAGAAGGACTGGAACTTCCACAGGACCACTGCCTTCAACAAGACTGTGATCAACACTTCAACAGGACTGCAACCATCACCCTGACCAACAGGGTGCCAGGTTGTACTCTGTGGGTTTTAGCCATTTTTTTCTGTATCATTGCATTTATTGTAATCTCTCTAGTAAATTGTAACTCTGACCTAAAATCTCTCTCAAGGTATTTGTGGGGTTAATTTCTCCTGCCGGTTTGCTTTCAAACCAGCACATATATATTTAAAAGAAAACTTAATCAAACCCTAAAGAACAGTACCTCTGCCCTTCTTCACAGATGTGAGGGAGGTGGACATAAGGGATGCTAGAGTGGGGAGAGTAGTTTGAAACTGCAGGTGCACCACTGAGTATCAACAGGTTGTTTCTGATATCATGGCTTTTTGCTACCTCACAGTCGGATATCACCCAAGCACAAAGGTCTCCCTACCTCTGTTCCTGTTCTTTTGTTCTTCAACAGGAGAGTCAACCTGTTTCTTTCCACTGTTGTCTGGGGAATGCAGGCTGGACAAACCCATGAAAAATTTCCTTGGTAGTGCTGACACTGGTGGCATGCAATTACTGAAGTGCAGCGTTATTTTTTCAGTTAAATATGAGCCAAACACACCATTCATTAGTTTTCATTTCCCTTTGCCTGATGTCAGATTTTACAGAAAGCTGATGATGTGCAAAAGCAGTCAGGGATGCTTGGAGAAAGAATAGTGTGTGTGAGAATGGTATGTTTTTACTGGTGACTATGTAACCTTTCAACTACATACTCCAAGGCTGCAGTAGCATGGTTTCTACCCCTGTGGTTCTCATGCTCTTGTTATCCTGGCCTTGCACCTGTGAATATGGAGATATGGTTATGTCTGTCATGACAGTTTCTCATGGGAAAGAATTGCCGCCAGAATGACAATCACTGCTTGTTCTGCACTGAGGAGTGGGGTGCGGAGAGAGAGAGACTGTGCAGGAATCTTTCTTGATCTCAATAAGAAAACCCTGATGACAAATTGCCTAATAAAATGGCTGTTTTAATAAGACAGAATAAGAGTAGTAATATGGATAGCAAGTAAATGTTATGTCCCTTCAGATGCTGAGAACCTCATGCTCGTGCAGTGTCAGATCCTGGATGGCTTTCCTGTGGTACATTATGCAGATTCTGTCCATGGAGGGAAGGTCCTCCTTTTTGGTCATTTGAGCTGTTATATAAATTTCTTATAAGAAAACAACTCTATTCATAAAGGAAGTTCTTGTTGCAATTTTAGATTAGGGCAAGGACACACACAGATGGCACCAATGCTGGCACCAAGTGGGAACTTCCTGCAGGCTGCTCTGTTGCAATGAGCTGAGTTTATCCTGCAAACAAGGGATTTGTGCAGTGCTGTATGTGCAACACAGTACAGGCCTGTGCCTATTCTGGTTAACAGTTATATGGATCATTAACTCCTCAGTGTACAGCAGTTTTCTGATCAGAATCACTACACCACTACCACCCCTAGTCCCTTGTTTGCAGCTTTTGGTTTACATTGGGGGGGGAGGGGAAAGACTGAATAATAAGATAGATAATAGTAATTCAAATACCTGTTAAGAATTAAGGATGTTATGAAAAGGAGAGAGAGATGCAGACAGAGAAGGGGCAAAGACAGAAAGGAGAGAAGGGCAAGAAGGAGAGGTGTGGAGGAATAGACAGAGGGAGGCTGAGACAGAGAGAGAGAAGGCCAGAGAGAGAGAGGTAAGCTGCTTAGGATAATGGATCCATGAGAAGGAGAGCAAGAAAGAGGGGCAGCTACAGAAAGATGGATGAGGTAGAGCGAGATGGGGGGAGGGGGTGTGTGATGCACGGAAAGCAGGAGAAACCTAGAACGAAACCTAGAGTGGAATATGACAAAGAATGAGACACCAACATTGGAGAGACTGTCAAGGAGGCTGAGAGAAAGAGAGCAGCAGACAGGGAAGGAGGCAGAGACAGGCAGGAAGTCAGAAGGGTGGGGAGAGTGAGAGGTAGTCAGACTAAGGCAGAGAGAGGCTAGCAGGCATCCAGAAGAGACAGGCAGAAAGGAAAAGAGAGGCAGGCAGAGAAGAGAGGGAGGCAGAAAGATTCCAGCAGTCAGGCTGAGATATGGGGTGAGTGGGGCAGGAAGACAGAAGGAAAGGCAGGCAGAGAAGCAGATGCAGAGAAAAAAGGTGGGCAGGGAAGGAGAGAGAGGAAGGAAGACGGAGGGACAGGCAGGGAGGCAGAGAGAGAGCTGTGGGAGATGGGCAGAGAGAGGCAGGGAAACAGGCAGAGAAGGAGAGACAGGCAGGCTGAGAGGCAGAGACAGGAAGATGGGGAGAAGCAGAGAGAGTCGGAGGCAGGTGGGCATAGAGAGAGACAGGAAGTCAGACAGAGTGATGCAATCAGAGAGAGAGGGGCTGGCAGGGAAAGAGATAGGCAGTCGCAAACAAAGTCAGGAAGTCTGAGAAGGGGCAGGAAGAAAGGGAGAGGGGCAGAGAGACAAACACAGGCAGGCAGAGAGGTGGGTAGGGAGAGAAAGAGGTAGACAGGTGTGGAAAAATACTGAAAGATAAAGCTCAGCAAGGAGTGCCCACGTTGGCAATAGTTCATCAGAAAAAAAGCTGTCTGCAAACCTTAGGAGCAGAAACACCGAGGGTGCTTGGTGTACTGCCCCAAGAGAGCAATAAAACAAAGGATGGAGGGGCATGGAGGTGTTGTGGTCATGCTCTGTTTAAAACAGTGCAGCTAATGGGAGCTAAGCCAAAGGAATGGCCCAACCAGTGACCAAAAGCTGAACTTTCATTAACTTGAAAATACATATTGCTTTTCATGTCCCTGCATATGCAAATGAAATAAAACCTGTACAGGCTTTACATGTATGACTGAAATCACCCAAACTCCACCTAATCATGAAATGAAATCAACTGAAACTTTTTATTTTCACAACTGTCAAAGAAAACAATATAAATATAACGTAAAAGACTTGGACAGACAGATAATATACTGACTAAGAAGGGAAAGATCTAGCTGCCCTTGGGCCCACTACATCTGCCGATAACCCAGAAAGCACGTTGGTCTCCCTTTCCTAAATTTTTATGTGACAACAAGGAGAGAGGAAAGCAGGCAGAGAGACTGAAAGGCAGACCAGCAGAGAGAGAGGCAGGCTGGCAGACAGGGACAGGCAGAGAGAGATGCATGCAGGGAGAAAGAGAGGCAGGTAGGCAGAGAGGCAGGGAGGCAGGCAAGCAAGCAGAGAGGGAGGCAGACAGGCAGTGAGACAGAGAGCCTGGCAGGGATGCCATGAGAGAGGGGCAGGGAGGCAAAGAGGCAGGTGAAGGGGAGGGGGAGAGAAAGGCTGGAAGAGACAGAGGGAAAGAGGGAGAGAGAGAAAATAAAAGAGCCAGGCACAGAGAAAGAAAGAGACACACAGAGGCAGAAAAAGAGGGAAAATGTAAAGAAGAATTAGATGGGAGTGCAGAAAGAGAGAGGTGGACAGAGAGGGAAAGTGCCAAAGGAGGAGAGAGGGAGAGGAGCATGTAGAGAGAAAGATGGGGCAAGCCTGGAGACTGAGGCAGAGAGGAAGGTGGGGGGGGGGACGACAGGACAGAGAGAGTTATGCACGCAGTGGGAGACAGAGTGATAGTCTGGGGAAAAAGAGAGTTGCTGTGGTGGGTCAACCTTGGCTGGCCACCAGGTGTCCACCAAGCCACTCTATAACTCCCCCTCCATCAACAGGATGGGGGAGAAAATAGACAAAAAGCTTCTGTGTACAAATAAAGACAGGGAGATCATTTACTAATTACCATCACAGGCAAAACAGACTCGACTTGGGGAAATTTAATTTAATTTATTCCAAATTAAACAGAGCAGGACAAGGAGAAATAAGAATAAATCTAAAAATACCTTCCCCCCACCACTCCCTTTTTCCCAGGCTCAGCTTCACTCCTGACTCTTCTACACCTCCACACAAGTGGCACAAGGTGATGGGGAATGAGGGTTTTGGTCAGTACATAATGTTTTGTTTCTGCGGCTCCTTCCCACTCATGCTTTTCCCCTGCTCCAGTGCAGGGTCCCTCCCACAGGATACAGTCCTTCATGACTACCCAGCAAAGTGGTGGAGTTACCACCCCTGGAGGTATTCAAAAGATGTGTGGATGTGGCACTTGGGGACATGGTTTAGTGGTGAACACGGTAGTGTTAGGTTAACAGTTGGACTGACTCAATGATCTTAGAGGTCTTTTCTAACCTTAATGATTTTATGAACTTCTCCAGTGTGGGTCCTTTCCATGGGCTGCAGTTCTTCACAAACTGCTCCACTATGAGTCCTTTCTGTGGGGTACAGTCCTTCAGGAACACCTGCTGCAGCATGGATCCCCCACAGGGTCACATGTAGATGTGGTGCTTAGGGACATGGTTTAGTGGTGGGCTTGGTACTGTTAGGTTTACGGTTTGATTCTATGATCTTGGAGGTCTTTTCCAACCTAAATGATTTTATGATTCAATATCTATTATTCTTTTTGCTGTATTCCCAAAACTGTTTTGCCTGCAATTTGCAGGGAGATGTAGATCAGCCAGGTTCACTGCAGGGTATTTCCTACCTCTTGAGTAGTTGTAGTACAATTAGCATGAAGTGATCAAATGAACTATAGTCTGAAACCCGTGTGGGAGAGAAGTTTTTCAAACAATAGGAACATCTCCCTATCTCTCCTTTACTATGTTCTAAGGAATATCTCCTCGGGAAAAATCCCTGGGCACACCACAGGAGTTTGAGCAACCCCACCTCCCCAGAAATTTTAGAGAGTGGTCTCTGTTTCAGTTTGTTGACCCCACCTTCTTCATCCTTAAATACTTAATCTAAGCTGGTGGTGGCTGAGTAGTTAATTTAGAGCATATTCAGTTTGAACTGAAACATTGAAAGCGAAGTTTCTGCTGCTTTGGTGAATAAGCCTGGTATTTCTGACTCACTGGCAGAAGGAGGGTCTGAATATTATCTCAGTCCCTTCCCTGTGCTGAACCCTGTTTGCTGTGGCCACCTTTAGCACTTACATTCAAGGTGGAGGAGGGGTGGGGGGTAGTTCTGCAGGACAGCACAAAAACTGTTGCCTGACCCATCCCTATGCCCAAATTGTTGTTGCTCTTTTAAGGACCCCTAGAAAGGTTCCAGCTCTTTAGGAGAGGAAAAAATCACATATCTCCTTGGATCAGGGACTTATCTGAGCATCCTTGGAGACAAGGACCTCTCGCATCACTAACAATTGGACTGGCTGACCTTGGACTGTCCTGTCCAGTCACCTCTTTTTTATAAGCAGGATGGAGTGCATTTGTCTAATGAGGGATTTACATTTCCACTAGGTATATTATTGGCAGAGTCGAGTTATGTTTGTTCCTCTACAATTCAATGATTTCCTCTGTACTACTTGGGTCTACTATTTGGCTCCATCAGGTTTAAATATCTGCAAGATGAGGCTCTTTCTTTTCAGCTGTGCATTTCCTTTTTCGACCTGATTATTCACAAATTTGGAAATTCAGTTTGTAGACAGCTCAGCCTTAGCCTGATTCTCTCAGGTTTCCTCTGGCTTTATAGCCAACATCATTATCAATTTGATAGGTAAAAGTGATTTCTTACTTACAGGAAGTCTTGTACATACTCTGGTAAGCCTCTCTTTTCATCCCCCAAACTACAAATCCCAGTCACTAGTCCTGCAGTTTGAACCATTTAGACATCATATTGTCCTTCTAATGTTCTGTAAACATATTTTCAGTTCAATTGTTCCTATTAACCCAAGGATTTATGAGCACAGGTCCTGTTTGGGTACTTGCATAAAGCTCTAGAAAGTTGGTTACAAATTTATCACTGTAGGCACATTAGAAAAGGATCAGTACCCTTCACATAAAAGTTACATATGTGTAATCTCGGGAGTACCCACAACTCAATAAGATCGAGTGAAGGCTATGAAAATGTTAAGGGATGTTAGGAGCACAGCTGCCTCCTCCAGCAGCCATGGCCAGAACTCTCCTGCCCAGCTGCTGGATCCCAGCCCAGGGAATTCAGAGTCTCTGCCCAGGCTGAGGGATTCAGGTGTTACTTTCCTGGTTGCAGGCTCAGCCAGCAGTGAAGCTGAGCACATATCTGAGACACACACACACACACAGAGGACATATACAGGACATTGATACAGCCAGTCACACAGACTGCCACAGACAAGGTATTGTCAACATCACACACAAACTAGGATTCAAATAAAACATAAACACAGAGAGCTGGAAGGGATATAAATTCACTAGTGAAAGCACACGTGCACACACACATTTGCAGATCCCGAGTACCCGCATGGATGCTTCTATCTTCTCACTACCCCTGCCCACATCTTGGATTCTCTTTTTTGCAACATTACAGGGGAAGGAGGAGCATTAATGGGTGTAGAAGGGGATTTCAGGAGAGAGGTTTGAACAAATTCCCCATTCTGACAGGAACCATGAAATTGGTTCCCTTTTGGAGGGGGAAGTTTCCATTGCCAGACATAACTATTTCAAATATACCAATAATGCATTTGCCCTGGGAACTGTTCCTCCAATTTGAGCTGCAAAAAATTACAGCCTATCATAATCAAAACTGCCCACCTCAGGCCACCATTGACTTGCAATTCCACCAATTGGCAGTCAATGTGGGCCAGGTATCCGGATGCAGTTCCAGTGCTCTTTTCTTAGATAACCCATGGGTTCCATCTGTTTTCACCCAACTGGTTGGCAATTCACGTAAAGGTGAACCTTTCACTATACTGTGTCTGGTCCTCATTTCTCGCAAATCCCCTTGCCTGGGAATTTCTCGAGAGTCCTTTTCACAGCCAGATGGTTTTAAGAAGAAGTCAGAGTTGCTTTGCCTTCGTTCTCAAGGTTGTTTATTATTTCTTATCTATAATATGTTCTCCCGGACCAGCCGTGATGCGTTCAGCAGGTCAGTCCAAGGCATACTGCCCACCCCCGGGTCTGTGTTGTCTTTTTATACTATAAACTACGTAGACATTATTTACAGTTAATTTCCAATACCTATCACCTATGTTAGACAGTGAAATTCTACCTTAAACCAATCCTCAAGTGCCAACATCACCAAGAAAATGGAGACAATGAAGAAGAAGGAAGGAGGGCAGTACACACCCACATTCCTCCATCTTGACTCCCCTGTACACTTCTCATATGAATCCTAACATTCTATTTTTCTACTTAATAATAAGCTACTTATTTTATTCTACTTTCCCTGGTTTGTAATTCCTCATATAAAGTTGGTAACTGTTTCCATGGCTCGAGATCGAAAGCAGAGGGATCTTTGGCTCCATTCCAAGCTCTCCGAGCCCCCTGACAGGGTCTCAGCCCATCCAAGGCAGCAAGATGGATTTCCTGGTTTCCCACACTCATTATTATTAACTCTCATCTCCTTGCTGCAAAAAAATGATCTGTCCCTGTGCTCAAGTTCCCCAGGTGAACTCACCTTTTGCCATCCATGGGTCATTGACTCACAGGGGATCGTAGTGGCTAGTGTAGTCAAGTGAGTTGTCCAAGTCCCTTCTGCGGTGCCAAAACTGTCGCAGGATTCTTTATTGCTAAAGAAAGGAGATGCAGACACCCTTAAGTACAGAACTGCAAAAGGAAATACTTTACTGCAATGTGCATGCAGTGGCCCAGCCTGGTTCTGAGGGGCTCTAATCATAAGTAACACACAGGTTATATAGAATATACAGGTGGACTATCACCCAATTACAGTCCTAAGCTTATCTACAGTGGGCCGATCCTTCATGTGGCTGTGTGATGAGAGACAATGGTCTGGGCTGGTTTTCATTCTTTGTTACATGCTCAGAACCAGTTTCCACAGGTTTATTGTCAGGCAAGGTTGTCGTAACTAGCTGAGCTTTTGTGCTTCAATGTCTTCCTTCCTTAAGTTCTTGGAAAGCTCACTGAAACTAGGGTAAGGTTCATCCTATTAAGTGACCTAAGTTTGTACTTTTTTTCACAGTGCGCTCATTGCTCAGTGGGGCAGGGGACCCAGTGATAAAGTACATTGTGAAATCCAAGTTACTCGATGCGTTTTTGCTTCAGTTTTTACTGGTAAGGCCTGCTCTCTCCAAGCCAATTGGATGTATATGAGTCTATGGGACCAGATGGGATGCATCCGAGCATGCTGAAGGAGCTGGCCAATTATCATTTGGAGGCCACTGTCTATCATCTTTGAAAGGCTATGGCAATTGGGGGAGGTTCCTGATGGCTGGAACAGGCCAAACATCACTTCCATTTTCAGGAAGGACAAGAGGATCCAGAGAACTACAGGCTGGTCAGCCTTACCCTCTTTTCCCAGGAAGATTATGGAGCAAATCCTCTTAGAAGCCATTTCTAAAGAGATGAAAGATAAGAAGGTGATTGGGAGCAGCCAACGTGGTTTCAGCAAGGGCAAATCATGCCTGACCAATTTCATTGCTTTCTGTAATGAAGCGACTGGCACTGTGGAAAAGCAGAAGGCAGTGTATGTTTTATACCTTGATTTTAGCAAGGCCTTTTATGCAGTCTCACATAGCCTTATATCTAAATTGTTGGGATATGGGCATGATAAGGTAGATGGAAAATTAGCTGGACTGCTGAGCTCCAAGAGTTGTGACTGGTGGTACAAAACCCAGCTGGGGGCCAGTAACTAGTGGGGTCCCTCAGGGATCAGTACTGGGACCAGTACTGGTATTTAATGTCTTCATTAATGATCTGGACAATGGGATTGAGTGCATTCTCAGCAAGTTTGTAGATAACACCAAATTGAGGGAGTAGTCAGTATGCTGGAGATCAGGGCTGCCATTCAAAGAGACCTGGACAGGCTGGAGAAATGGGATGACTGGAACCTCATAAAGCTCAACACAATCAAATCCAAAGTCCTGCATCTGGAATGAAATAACCCTATGCAACAATACAAGGCAGAGGCCAACTGTCTGGGAAGCAGCTCCCCAAAAAAGGATCTGGGGGTCCTGGTGGACAAGTTGACGATGTCAGCAGTGTACCCTTGCAGCAAAGATGACTAACTGCATCTTGAGCTGTATTAGCAAAAGTGTAGCCAGCAGGTCCAGGGAAGTGATCCTTTCCCCTTATTCAGCACTTGTGAGACTGCATCTGCAGTACTGTGTCCAGTTTTGGGCTCCCCAGTACAAGAGGGATAGTGGCATACTGGAACAAACCTAGCAGAGGTCCACCGAGCTGGTCAGGGGCTGGAGAATGTGACATCCAAGGAGAGGCTGAGAGAGCTAGGCCTGTTCAGCCTGAAGAAGAGAGAGAGAGAGATAAGGACTGCGAGATTACCTGCCAATTACAGGCAAAACAGACTCAACTTGGGGAAATTAATTGAATTTGCTGTCAATTAATTGTAACAGAGCAGGATAATGAGTAATAAGAACAAATCTAAAACCACCTTCCCCCTACCCCTCCCTTCTTCCAAGGCTCAGCTTCACTCCTGACTCTTCTACACCTCCCCCTCCCCTGCCAAGCAGCACAGGGTGATGGGGAATGGGGGCTGCAATCAGTTCATAACATTTTGTCTCTGCAGCTCCTTCCTCCTCATGCTCTTCCCCGACTCCAGCATGGGGTCCCTCCCACGGGATGTAGTCCTTCAAGGACTTCTTCGATGTGGGTCTTTCCCATGGGCTGCAGTTCTTCACAAACTGCTCCAGCATAGGTCCTTTCCAGGGGGTACAGTCCTTCAGGAGCAGACTGATCCTGCATGGATCCCCCACGGGGTCACAGGTTCTGACAGAAAACCTGCTCCTACACGGGCTCCTCTCCACAGACCACAGTTCCTCCCAAGAGCCCAGTCCTACATGGATTCTCCCATGGGGTCAGAGCTTCTTTTAGGGCACATTCACTTGCTCTGGAGTGGGGTCCTCCACGGGCTGCAGGTAGATCTCTGCTCTGCCATGGACCTCCATGGGCTGCAGGGGGAAAATATGGTCTTTGCTACGGGCTTCAACGGAATCTGTGCCTGGAGCACATCCTCCCCCTCCTTCTTCACTGACCTTGGTGACTGCAGGGTTGTTTCTCTCAACTTTTTTCACTCCTCTCTCTCGCAGCTGCTGCTGTGCAGCACATTTTACCCTGCTATGTATCCTAACACAAGCACAGCTCACCAAGCATGAGGAGTATTTATGACACTCGCGATGGCCTTCTGGAGCGAGGCTGTATCCAGGCAGCTCTGTGATTAGCTGAGGAAAAGGGAGACGGGGTGGGGTTTACTCCTCCCAGCTGCGCTTTTTCTTGGTCACGTGTAGTTGACGCGAGTCGTGTTTCCCTGCTTCACTTGCTACGTCATCGAAAATGTGAGGTGGTGAACGTAGCATCCAGTTTGGTTGGCGGCAGTGGCATCTCCAAATTGCGTTTTCAGGTGGCATGGAAGACGCAACAGGTGAGTCACCGGGGAGAGGGTGTACTGCTGCTCGCATCTCTCTCCACTGTGGCGGGACCACCTTGTGCATCCTCCCTCTCTCGTCCCTTATTCCTCTATCATAAGGATTCCCGTCGGTGATGAAGGTCGCGCCAGGCTAGACCGCTGCTGCCTCTGGAGCATGAACGTCCTAGACTGTAACGGCAGCGTGGAGGGGGGTGGGGAGCACCCGGAAAAGGCAGGGAGGTGGTGGTGTACGGTAGCCGGGCTGCGTCAATTCGTCCCCGCGCTCCAGGCTGGGAGTGACGTCTTGGAACACGCTACTTAGTGGGAACCGCTGGAGAGGCGTTCGGCCATGCTGCGGAGTAGGTGACGACTGGGCATGAGTAAGGAGAATAACAATAGCACGCGGCAATCTTCTGCAAGCCGCCTGGAATCCTAGCTGCTGATCCCTTGGTCACTTTCTTTCATCTACGCAGGCAGTGAGCTCTGCAGTACCTGCTGCCGAGGAGCTAGTGGCAGAGCTTGAAAGCCTGATTCTGCTCAGGACACAAACACTCTCAGAATGCTTCTCTAAATCCCTGCATTGTTCCTGATGCAGGCACTGGGAAAAGGCTAAGGCTAAACAAGAGAATGAAGTGGCTGCTGCTTTCCAAAATCAACATTGTGTTTAGGTGTCTTTAATTTTGTCTGTTCCACTTATTTTCAGAGAGCCTCTTCTCAGGCTAGAAGACAAGAAAAAAAAAAAAAAGAAAAGAGAACAATTAACAATTCAGGTTGGAAGGGACTTCTGGAGGTGTCTAGTCCAACCTTCTGCTTAAAGTAGGGTCAACACCTAAGTCAGACCAGTTTGCTCAGGGTTTCCTCTGGTCAGGGCTTGAAAACCTCCAAGACTGGAGACTGCACAACTTCTCAGGGCCCCTGTTCCACTGCTTGACTGTCCTCATGGTGAAAACCAGTTTCCTTATAGTCAGTGTGAACCTTGCTTGTTTCAATTTGTGCCTATTGTGTCATCTTCCCACTATGCAACACTGTGAAGAGCCTGTCTTCTTGATAACCTCCTATTAGGTGCCCCTGCAGCATTCTTTCCTCCAGGCTGAACAAGCATAGTTCCCTCAGTCTCTCCTCATAGTGCAAGTACTCCATCGCCCTGACATCTTGGTGGCCCTCTGCTGATCCTCTTTATCAATTACTTTCTTTTACTGGGGTGCCCAAAATTTGACACATCATTTTAGATGTGATCTAATGAGCACTGAGTGAAGGAGGATAATCACTTCCCCCAGTCTACTAGCTATGGTCCCAGTAGTATAGCCCAGGATATAGCTAACCACCTTTGCTGCCAGGGCATGGGTCTAGCTCATATTCAGCATACTGTTTTCCAAGATCCTCAGGTCCTTTTCAGCAGAACTGCTCCCCAGCCAGTCTGCAGATGGTATTGATGCCAGGGGTTCTTCTTCCCTAGGTGCAGGACTTGACATTTGTCCTTGTTGAATTAAATTGTTTGTGTCAGCCCAATATTCCAACCTGTCTAGATCTCTCTGGAGGCAGTCCTGCCCTTGAGTGTATTTACTTCATCCTCCCAACTCCTGCAAACTTGTCAAGAGGAAGAGGCATCACCTCCTCCAGTTGTTTGATAAAGATTTTAAACAGGATGGGTCCCAGACTAGACCCCTGCAGTGCCTCACTCATCACAGGCATCCCAGCAGACTACAACCCATTAACCACCACTCTGAGCTCAGTCATGCAACTAGTTTTTAAACCCATCTAGTTGTCTACCCATCCAGACTATAATATCCCAACTTGGATACGAGAATATTGGACGATACAGTATTGAAAGCCCTGCTAAAGTCGAGGTAAATGGCATCCAATGCTCTCCATCCACAAATCCCGACATTTTATCACAGAAAGCAATTAGGTTGTTCAGGCATGATAGTCCCTTGGTAAAAGCATGCTGACTGTTCCAAATCACCACCTCCTTCACATGCTCAAAAAACATGTTCCAAGAGGACTTTCTCTATGATTTTCTGAGGAACTGAAGTTCCCTGGATTGAAACTTTGGTTTTAAGATGAATGCAACATTTGTCCGTCTCTAGTCATCAGGGAATTCCCCTGAACTTCATGACTTTTCAAAGCTGATAAGAGAATAGCCTCACTAGGAAAACACAGTCCTCTCAGCATACTTGGATGCAGCCAATCTGGTCCCATGGATTTACACATATGAAGTTCCTTGAAATAACCCCTGATTCAATCCTCTTTCACTGTTGGTAGTTTTCCCTGAACCCTGTCTCTAAGCACAGAGGCCTGGGAGACCACCAGTGAGGACTGAGGCCAAGAAGGCATTGAGTGCCTCAGCCTCATCTATGTCCACTGTCACTAGATCACCCATCCCATTCAGCAATAGGCTCACCTTCTCCTTGTTCAGTCTTTTACTATTAAAGTGGTAGTAGAAGCTCTCATTGCCCTTGATCTGTGATCAGTAGACTTCCTCAAGTTGCTTAAAGAAGGCTTTGTCTGCTTCCTTACCCTGTCTGTAACAGACTCCTGCCACAATATCACACTTGTTAGCCTCTGCTTTCATCTCGTTCAGTTCCTGTTAGTTGTGAGGGTATTCTTTGGAAATTGAGACCAAATGGAAGCAAAGATATATATCTTGGAAAATAAACTGGGCAATCAAATTAGTTTCCTTTATGATATTTAATTTCTGATGAAATCATACAATCAAGAAGGCTGGACTCGATGATCTTAGAAGTCTTTTCCAGCTGTAGCAATTATATGATTCTATGAAATATGATAAACCTGTCAGCTCATGGTAACTATTGGTTGTATGGAGAGCTATCTGTGGAGAAACAGGTTAAAGAATATTGCATAATATTGCTATTTATTTTCCCCTGGATGGATATGCAGAGTTACGGGGGGGGGACAGGGGAGGGAGGAAGAGTTCACTTCAAATTTTAGTGTCTTTTGTTAAGTAGTTCAAATAGCTTTGTGCTTTTTTAAAATTTTGCCGTATTTTAGTTCAAAGTAAGCAGTAACTATGCAACCATTTTGGCACTAGCAAGTCACTCATTCACTTCTGTTTTTACTTAGCCCTTTTTGCTTTAACACCAAAATAATTATAATGATTCTTCAGTGTGTTGACTACTTGTGCAAAATACTACAGTGCAACTAATAGGTCTTACTTAACAGGCCTTCACTGGTATCTATAAGAAGTATTAAGGATTTCTCTATTATAATGGGCTGCCAAGACTGAAGAATTTCTTATTTACATGCATAGCTATGTCTTAAAAAGTGTCAGACTTGAAGGTTAATGCAGACAGTTAGAAACCATCTGTAGTCAGGTTTTGAAAAATATTGTATTGTTCCTGTTTGAAGTTGGTTGATATTGATTAATAATTACCAACTCAAGAGCCAGCAGGCAGTAATTAGACACCGTCCTAGTGATAAGTTATCAAACCTGAAAAATAAACAAAAACCCATAAAACCTTTAATTGTCATGCTTGTGCTTGGCATTAGGATGGGGATAAAAACTAAATAGATAGGACCAGCATTGTAGCCCTGTTCTTTTGCAATTTTTCTGAGCCTTCTGATTGTTTGCATTCTTTGTAATAGAGTTCTCACGGATTTTATGTAAATAGTCACTTGTTTTGCATTCTTTCCTGGAGTCAGAGAGATTGATTGACTTTTGCTTCATCCAGTGAGATTGGAGAGGTTGTAACTTCACCCTCCAATCACTGGTGCTTTTTTTCCTTTTATAAATACCTCAACACAAGAATAAAGTTTTCTCTTTTTTGTCTACCCTGAACAGTGTGAGGTCTGTGGTTCATTCCGTTCTGGTTAACTAATTGAATAACCTGTGACCTGAAAGCCATCAGGCCTTTTCAGTGGTACACACTCTATAGTGCTCAGTAGTTCAATCAAGATGGGAAACATCCTGATCGCTTGTTAGGGAATTGCTGAATCTGGCAGCACCATAGAAACAAGTCTGACACAGCTCAATATTCCCAGATCCAACCAGTAGCATGGCTGAGAATGTATTCCCAGTAGGTACACAAATACATATATAGTGTACATATACATATGGCCAGCAACACAGAACAACACAGACAGAAACACTCAGCACTCAGACAAACAGCAACAATGGCCTTATCCTGTTCCCCTCTCTGACTGATCAGGATGAAGGTTCATTAGTGGGAAATATATATGTATATGCAATGTGGATCCATCCAGTAACTGGATTTAGACAGTCTATCTAGTATCTGGCCCCTGGATCCATGTCTCCCTAGTTGCTTGCACCTGGGCATATGAGCCTCCAAGGCTCATAGCCCTACTCCAGTGGCTAGTACAGACCCCCTCTCACATGCACGCACTAGCTGGGCTTATACACTTGATCTACATAGTAGCTATACTTGATCTACATAGTAGCTGGCCCCTAGGTCCCCTCGGTCTCCCCAGCTGTTCCCCACAGAAACACACCCACACACATAAATGAGTTTCCACTCCGACCCCACAGTCTCATTGGTAGTTGTCTTGGACCCTCTGGTCCCTCCAGTAGCCAATTCCTCCAGGTGCCCTACCTTTAGAGACACATGCATACCAGGCTCCCAAGCTATGACCTTCTTCAATGTGGGTCCTTCCCATGGGCTGCAGTTCTTCACAAACTTCTCCATCTTGGATCCCCCATGGAGTCACAGGTCCTGCCAGAAAACCTGCTTTTGTGTGGGCTCCTCTCCACAGAGCCACAGGTCTTGCTAGGAGCCTATTCCTGTTTGAACTATGTACAGGCTGTAGCTTCCTTCAGGGCACATCCACCTGCTCTGGCATGGGGTCTTCCCCGGGCTGCAGGGTGGGCATCTGCTCCACCATGGACCTCCATGGGCTGCAGGGGAACAACCTGCATCACCATGGTCTTCACCATAGGCAGCAGGGGAATCTCAGCTCTGGTGCCTGGAGCACCTCCTCCCCCTCCTTCTTCCCTGACCTTGGTGTCTGCAAGGTTGTTTCTCCCTCATATTCTCACTTGTGCCTCTCCCAGCTGCTGTTGCACAGCCGTTTTTTTGTCCTTCGTCAAATGTGTTCTCACAGAGGCACTGCCAACATTGCTGACTGGCTCAGCTTTTGCCAGCGGTGGGTCCATCTTGGAGCTGGCTGAAACTAACTAGTTCTGTTGGACATGGGGGCAGCTTCTGGTGTCTTCTCAGAAAAAACACCCCTGCATCCCCCCTCCACTACCAAAACCTTACCATGTAAACCCAATACAATGTCAAATACACCTAAATATAAATTGTTACTGTTGGGAGAGGATGTTAAAGTGCAAATAGTAAATTGTGTTAAATTTATCTGGTAAGGAGAAAACTAAATTTTATTATTTTTAGGCTAAATATATTAGTATGTTATTTTTTCATTTATTCTACTTAATGGAATATTTGAAGCATACTAGATTTTTATTACATTATAAAACAAATGAAAGAGAGAAGTTACAGTGAAGTTTAAGCAAGCTTTTGTGAGAATGAAGAATTTGGAGGCTTATTTAGGTGTTTGGTGCAGTTTTTTTTTAATTGTGCTGTCATGTAAACCATTTTTAACGCTTTATTACTGAGAAGAGTAATAAAATGGTGAATCACAATTAAAAACTACTGTATTCCACATAACTTGATAGTGATGATTTTGTTTTACAAGTAAGAAAAGATTTTGATCCCGATGTGTTTTCACTGCAAGTACACTCGTATGTGTGCTTTTTTAAGTGGGACAATGTCTTGTTGGGCAGGTGGAAACATGTAGAGTGGCTAGTTCTTAGCTGCATGTGTGCAAACTGACTATTCCATGCACTACTACCCTTTGTAAGAGGATAAAGGTTTCAGTTAAGACTCCGAGAAGGTAGTTATAAATTGGGCTCCTTCTGTACCCAGCTAGCAACTTCAACAAACCTTCTAGGAATTCAGTATCTACTTAATCCTCTGTTAAATTTGGTTGGGATTGGCCAAGAGACTCAGAAGTTAATAACTGAAGGGAGATGGATGAACAGGTATGAAATTCCATCTTGTTCTCCTTGGAAATCAAAACACTTCCATTTACTCTTTGTAGCTTTTATTTATAATCCATATAAATAAAAATTATTAGTTTCAGAACATCATACTGTATTTCTTTCTGTATTGTAGGGATGCTTGCTCACCAGTAGTAAATGGTGATGTAAGTCAATAATTCAAACATTTATTTACTAAGCACACCCTCTATTAATGGTTCTTTCAAGTTTATAATCAAAATATTAAGTGAAAAAATACTCATCCTCTTATTCTTGAGAATAAATCATTCTAACATTTGAAAAAAGGTGTCCTAAATTTCTTTCAGGAGATATCAAAGCGAATTGTACAACTATAAGCCATAACAATAAATATGTGGAACGAATCCTCCAGTAATTTCAGTGTTAGTGACTTCCCAAGGCATAAGTAGTGTCTGAGTAGTTCATAATCCTTAGCAGATTTTTCTTCCATGAATATATGTAGTTGCATTTGAACCTACAGGAACTTGGATGTGGTAACGAGTTTTGTAGCTTAACTACATATTGTGAAGAAGTGCTTCCTTTTGTTCTGAACCTGCTAGTTTCATTCCATAGCCCCTAGTCTTAGGAGAGAGAGTACCATTTTCTTCTCCATTCAGGATTTTATAGTTTTTCTTCATATTTTGCCCTTAACATTTCCCCAACCCTGAAAATTTCTATTTATGTAAAATATTTGTAGGCAAGCAATTTGTGTATTTTGTTTTTACTTTTAGTGATTTGTGTAGTTACAATACTAGACTGTTCCCTTTCCTGAGGCTTATCGAAAGACAGTTGAACTGAACGTCTGCTGTTTGTTGGTGTATAAATGCGAGACTCACAAGCTGGGAGCAAAATTAATCTGTTTATTGCAGAGTTAAGATAGTACTTATACGCAGTGTGAGAATCTCTGTTTAGTCTTTCGCACACAAGCCAATTGCAGGCCTGTAATAAATCCGTCATCCTGACTGTTAGTTTTCTCAAGGTTTGCGGGCTTTGAAGAAAGAGGACGCCTTTCCTGTTCTCAGATCGTGTGTAATCTGTTTTCTCTCGTGCTTCCCAGGAATTTTCTGCAATGTCAGGCTTTGCTGTTTCCTCACATCTGCCCCTTTTTTTCTTTTTATTGGGGTCATAGATAAGGCTAAGGTAACCATGACTTGTTTTTGCATGCTTTTAACAACTCTGATTATGTCAAAAAGGACAAGACAGAAGATTAAAAAGGATATAGTTGCCAGACAACCCAGTCCAATGAAAACCCAAACCCGTAAATTTATCCCAGTAAACCAGTTTTTCAGATTTAGCCAAGAAAGATCACTTTTCAGATCTGTCAACACCTTCTGTTCCTTTAGAGATTGTAAAGGTTTGAGTTGATGTTTTGAGTGTGAAGTGACTATATTCTGCTGCAAGGATTTATCAAAGGCCTGTTTGGAGATGGTTTTTAACTCTCCCAATTCTGTTCTGTGTCATT
>WBNO01003424.1:695843-708232 GCA_013400575.1 Peucedramus taeniatus | reverse complement strand
GGTGTCCCTCCCCTGGTGTCCCTGCCTGGGTGTCCCTCCCCTGGTGTCCCTGCCTGGGTGTCCCTGCCTGGGTGTCCCTCCCCTGGGTGTCCCTCCCCTGGTGTCCCTGCCTGGGTGTCCCTCCCCTGGTGTCCCTCCCTGGCTGCTGTGGCAGTGTGGGACACAGGTGCCGTGGCCCTGCTGAGTCACCCAGTGCCTGCAGGGAGCTCAGCACTGAGGGGACACCTCGATGGCCTTGCTTCAGAGCAGTCAGGCTGTGTCATGTCCTGCTGACTAAAGATGAGCCTGCTGGACAGGAAGAGCCACGGGCCTCTCTTGTCTTCCAGGCTGGCTGAGCAGAGATGAGACAATTTCCTTCCCTTCCTCACTGTAAAAAAAAAAAAAGGAAAAAGAGTGGGAGAGGATGGATTTCTGCTGTGGTTTGTGCTAACTGCAGTCATGCCCTGTTCTGGATATCCTCAGCACTGTGGCAGCCATGGAAGTGTTCCCCTCTCTGCAGGCTGAGTTGTGCAGGTCTGAGTTTGGTTTTTATTTGCATGCACACAGTTAACCCAGGCAGCCCTGGCTGGGAACGGGGCTGTGAGGGAGGTTGAACACCCCCGTGTTTCCCACTGCAGCAGGACAGGACAACATCCCAGCAGTGCCACAGAACCAGAGCAGCCTCTGCCACTGTAATTGAAGGTTGGTAGTGCCAGGGACAAGGCTGGCAAAGGGATTATTGTGTGGCAAGCAGAAAAGCCTCCCCAAGACATGTAATATCAGGCTTGAAAGCCCTCATTCCTTCAGGTGAGCTTGTGGTGTCCAGCATATTCAATATACATGAGCTGAATATATAGTTCATATATTAATAACATCTAGATAAAAAGTTTGGCAAGTTACAGCATCTTGGTTTTCATTTTCCTCTCCTTCCTCCTATTTTTGTATAGGGTTTTAAACCCCTTTTTTCCAGGTTGCTTGACTTGTTTCAGACATGTGACAATTGTCTGCAGCCACATTTGTTCATGACAGGGACTGTTCATTGCAGTCTTACAAAAGAAAAAAAAGAAGAGTTAACTTTGTGTTGTAACCTGTTTATATTCCTAGGAACTGCCCCACATAGGGCAGATATCTTTAGGAACATCTTGTGACATAATACAAGTTACAATTAATTACTGCTCTCTTGAAAGATGGGCCACTGATTTTTTTAACCCATTTGAAGTACGTGTTCCAGTATTGCAGAGGTTGTGGGTTAGCCAGAGAGAGCACACAGAAAGAAATCATTTAGTGCAGTTTCAAAGTAGAAACTGGATCTCATCAAGGCCCAAAACCTTTTTGTTTCAAGCTCCAGCAGCTCTGCTCCTGGTCAGCTGCATTGCAGAGCCAGACATGAGTGTGTAACACACAAAAGCTGTGGCACACATTGGAGAAGAAAACACCCCAGACATCAGTGCTGGCTGAAGTGAGTGCTGGGCATGGGGCTCAGGTGTCCACATCCTGCTGCCTCACAGCTCCAAGGATGGCACTTCATCTTGGATTTATTATGTGCATTAAAATGAGTTTCCACCTGAAATTTTGTTTTAAAAGGTTCTTGAGATTACACCAGAAACCTCAGCTTGCAAAGGAAAATGATCTTTTATTTCAGTGCTGGTCCAAGTAAGTTGGTTCTTTGTCACCTGCTGTCTCACCCACCTGAAGTAAGCATCAGGCACTTGGTAGCAGTGGGTAACTTTGTGTTTCCATTCCCAGCTGCATCCTCTCTTAAAGAGGGAAACTCCACAAGCTGTGATTGAAGAGATGGAGCTTTGATTCTGTTCCCCTCTGCAGAGATCCCTTTGTGTTGCAGCAGCAGGGTTTGTGTGGTGTCAGCTGTGGATCCCTTGGGCAGAACCAGGGTGGTTTCCCTGGAGCCCCAGCCGGGGGGGCACCAGGAGGAGGAGGAGGAGGGTGTTGCTCTTGGAAGCAAAGTGACCTGTACAGTTATTGCTGGTTTGCCCTCAGCAGGTGATGCTGGCACCATTGTCTGTTCTTGGTGTCTCTGGGGCTGGGGAGGGACTCCTTGGCCATGCAGCTGTTGTGGGGCAGGGTCTGCGAGGCTCCTGCCCTGGCCCTGCAGGGACGCTGGGGGCACGGCCCCATCTGTGTCCCCACGGGCGTGCCAGGGGACAAAGGCAGCTCTGTCTGCCTGCCCACTTGTCAGGGGCTCTCTTAAAGTTACAGCAGAGTTTGGCTGGGGGATTATCAGGTGGTGATTCTGAGCCAAGCTGGGCTTTTGTAGATGAGTGTTTGCTTTAAGATCTGCTGCTGTTGAGCCCTGGAGGAGACAGGACCCCGATCCCTTGGGGACCTCCTTTCACTGCAGTGTCCCAGCTGCTGTGGCTGTTCCCCCAGGCTGAGGGGGTGTGCTGTGCTCGGGGGGCATTGCTGGAGGCAGGGCACTGCTCCCAAGGCATTCCCAGAGCAGGGGGTAGCCCCAAGGAGAGCTCTCTGCTCTGTGGGTGATGTGCCAGGCTTAAGCCCAGGCTGTTTGTGTCCCTGGAGTGGGTACTGCAGACAGGACTTGTTGGCAGCCCTGATTAGAGTGATACAACTGCTCTGGTGATGCATTTGCTGTCCCAGCCCTGCTTGTGGGCGCTCTCAGGTCCAGTTCTGACTGCTAGTTCCTCAGCTTTATTAGCCAAATTTATGAACTCGTCTTTTTTCTCTTCCAAGCTGCTACAGTTTATACTTATTGAAATGTCCAGGGATTATAATCTTAGCCTCATAACTTGCCATAATATCAAGCCCCTGCCTTCTCTGTACTGAAAGTCACTAAATGGGGACTCCAGGTGACTAAGGCATTTTATTTTCATAAGCATATAAGTGACAAATAACCAGTACTTTGGGGTATAGATATTTAGACAACAAGATTTTTTTGTGTATGAAGTTAACCATGCCGACCCTTTAATGCTGTTCAACCAGTTCCTGCAGTCACCAATTAAACATGACTGTACTCCTCAGTGGTGTTACACAATAGCATCAAGTTCTTTAATAACATCGTATCCTGGTTTCTTCCTCTCCAGAGACTCTAACTGAATTTTTACAGTAAATATGAAACTTTGTATACTTTGATGTAAGACTGCCAGGTTACAATTTGATCATTCTATCTACGCAAAGCCAAGCTTACTCTTGGCTCGTAGAATTTTGGTGAAGTACAACTTTTAATGGTAAATATGCACAGCAGTTTTATCTCTCAGAGCTCTTGTGGGGCCTCCTCCTTCAGTGGGCCCCGGGAGCAGGCTGGCCGTGGGAAGTGGTTTGAGAGTCACCCTCAAGAGCAGAGGTTGCAGGTTGTCTCTCAGTTTGACTGAAGCAGTGAAGAGGGGCCTTTCCTGGGTCACAAACCCTACACATTCCCTGGTTTCTGAGCCAGGCACAAGTGGGACAGAGCTGCCCTGTGTCCCTGGTGTGTTTGGGGCAGTTGCTTGTCCAGCCACATGTCCTGCTCTGGGGAGAGGCTCCTGGTGTTGTGCCCACACAGAGGGTCACAAGTGTGGGGAAACGGGACAGAGCAGCATTTCCAGCAAACGTGTGTGGCAGTGGAGTGTTTGCTTGGATACTGGTTGGAGTCCATTTGTGCACCTTTGGTGTGCTGGGCTGCCTTCCTTCCTCCTTATTCTGCAGTCTACTTGCAGACCAAAAAACCCCAGTGTTGTGAGCAAGTCCTGCAGCTCGTGTCCCTCTGCCCTTGTCCTGTGTGCTGGGAGCATCGCCTCCTCCTCGGGGGTGACCCCTGGATGGGCTGATCCTCGCCCCTCTCAGTGAGCTGGAGGAGAGCTGATGTGTGTGGGTCAGGACTTCTAATGCTGCACTGAGCTGGCTTCTGGGGAGTGTTGGATCCAGCGTTTGCAGTTCTGTACCTGAGCTGGGTTAGCTTGCTTTTTCTGACTGTGGTTAACATTTCACCCCCGCTCAGGGCTGTCAGTGTCCTCTCGCCCTCCCAGCCTCGATGACAGAGCATTGAGATCTTCTGCCACCTCTGAGCAGCAGCTGAGCTCCTGTGCCTTGGTCTTGCCATGTTCAGAAGCCAGTGCTGGGTGTGTGAGGGTGCTGGGCCCAGTTCATCAGTGGCATGTGCCCTCTGAGCCCGGGGACAGAGCACACACCAAGTGTCACCACGCTGGTTCTGTGGAACCTCAGCACAGCTCTTGCTCCTTTATTGCAACTCACCCTCCACGAGCAGAGAGGAGAGAGCACACCCTGCTGCAGTACAGCTGGAACAAGATTGCTGGTAGTTAGTTTTCTCCCAATTGCTTTAGTATAATGCACTGCTCCAGGCACCCTCCATTCTTCCCTTTACCAGCTGACATCAAAGCAACACGAGGAACATCTATTGAACTCAGTCCTTTGCCTCAATTTGTGTTGCTGCTCCTGCAGTTATTTCACTGGGATGATGCAGCAGCTGGAGGCAAGGCAGGCTAATGGGGGCATTACCTCAGCGAGAATGGCATTTGAGTTGTTGCAAAGAGAAGTGTTGTTTGGATATCTTCCCCTGAACGCAGGCTGCTTGCCCTTTCAGCTGCTAGGAGCAGATCTAAACGCTATTGTGTCCCACCCGCTCTTGCTGTAGCCTGCCTGTGTGGTCTGAAACGAGAACAAATGCACACAAGTTACTGCTTATAAAATAAGCTGTCTTCAGTGTAATAAGGGGTAGATAAAGAATGAAGTGTCTCCTGCTGCATTTAAGGGTTTGGGCCAGCTGGATAATGGATTCAGCAGCGGGGGCTGATTTATAATTTGAAGAGTTTTTTTATTTCTTCTCCCTTTCTGAAAATGAAAGGTGAGGGGAAGGACTGCAGAGGTGAGGGGTCAGCCAAGCAGAAGGTACCCACTAAGGGAGGTATTTCTGTTCTGTATGAGATGGGCTAAACACAAATATAGACTTAATGAAGATTACTGGTGTCTTGCTAACCTCTCTGATTGCCTGACTGTATGTTGTAAATATCTAAGTTAGAGGCAGATAAAGAATTAAACTTCTGAAATAAGAATAAGATGTGCCTGAGTCAGTAGAAGTGCTGTGTTTGACTCTCTCTCTCTCTCATTCAAGTTGCAGGAGTTATTACAGCTGACTTCCTCTCAGGACTGTTCCACTGGGGAGCAGATACCTGGGGATCTGTGGAGCTGCCCATCGTTGGAAAGGTTTGAGATTTTGTTCTTAAGCTTGAGAAAGCTCTGAAGTGCCTTTCTGCAGAGTGCCAGTGCTCCCAGCCCAGGGAGCAGCCTGGGCACTGCTGGGCAGGGCCGTGTTTGCACCTGGCCTGGGGGACACATCGAGGTGGCACTGCTGCATTTTGTCACCTGCCCTGAGGCTGGCAGTGTTGCAATCCCAGTGTTTGCAGAGCTTCCAGGCTCTGTGGGAACAGCCTGTGACAGCACAAGTGCTGGACCCTGGCTGGGCACTGTGCATCTTCAGAAGGTCAGGAACACAGATTTGGAGAGTTGTCCCAGCAACTGAACTCCTAAAAATTTGTGAAACATCAGGCTGCTCCAGGGAGAATCTTCCCAGTTCCCTCTTCCATGGGCCCCTGTTATAACACAGTAATATTAGAATGGTGGTGACTGAAGATTTAATTTGATATGTATTATACACCTGCAGCCACAAATGCCAGTTGCTTAGTGGAAGGTGCACTGGCTTCTGTAGTAAGCAACAATCTGTTTTCTTAATTAAGTTTCTTAATAGCTACCATTAATTACTCCTCACAGTGCAATATTAGAAGGATCATTATTAAAAAAAAAAAAAAAAAAAGTGGGCTATTCCTTGTTATTATCCAGAGTTATACGAACTACAACAGCAGAATTACAACTGTTGAGTTTGGCTTTTTTGTTCACATTCAATAGACTCAGTAGTCTTGAACCCTTGTATATCTAGACCACAGTTTAAATAACTTTAAAAACCCTACTGCTAGAGACTCTGCACTAAATAACCACGAGCTGAGGCTGCTCAGGACACCTTTGCACAGGCTGGGCATGCTGGGAGTGTTAAAGGGAAATCTGCTTTGAGTGTCCCACACAGTAAAACAAATGCTCTGTGTGTTCAGATGTGATTTCTGCTCCTAGAGGTGACTTCTGTATAGTCTGTTTGTCTTCCACTGCTTTGTCCAGTCACTTGATTTGCATTTAGTCTGTCAGTGCTGGCATCTGTAGCCCATAAATATGATAGGCTGAATCCTATTTTTTTAGTTTTTTTTTTCCTTGGTTGATTCTGCTTAGCAAGTGAATTTCACAGACTTATTTTCCCTGTGAAATGAGCGTGCTGATGCTTTGTTTTTAAGATTACATTCTAAAGGTCCTAAGTGAAAATTTGGAAGAAGAAAACTGAAAAGCAAAGAAGACCTGGATTTGTGTGTGGGAACTGAATTGCTTTGCAAATATAAATCAAATGATCTGAGGTGTCATCATGACAAAAGTTTAAATCCTGTTTACATGCTTTGTACTATGGAATTCTCTTGGACTCAGTTATCAGATTTGAGTGTATGAGAGGGCTTTTTGGGTTTGTTTGGGTTATTTTTTGGTAATATTTTTCTTTTCCAAGACCATTATTAAATATGGTATTGTGTTTATCTAATTGTTTTCCCAGGCTTTCATCAGACCCTTTAGGGAACACCATATTGACCCCACAGCAATCACCAGACATGATTTCATAGAGACCAATGGAGACAACTGCTTCATGACACTGGTCCCCTTGGCAAACATGGCATACAAATTTGTTTCTTTTTCCCCAGGTAAGCTGTTACTGCTGACTGCTGTGGATTTAGTGTTCTTGTTGCTATTGAATGAACATTTGTCTGAAGTTTGGAGGAACCCATGGATGTGATATCACAAGAAATAGCTGTTGGAAGCATGGTGCTCCTGGCAGGAGGGAGGGAAACTGTCTTTCCTTTGAGGTGTGGTGGCAAAAGGTGGCACAGTGAGGTTCTCTAGCTCAGCAGAGAATCTGGGGCTGGAGAGTTGTGCAAAGAAGATTAGAAGTTATGCTGAATACTTTTTTTATAAGAGGGACCAAGCTGTGAACCTCTGGGGAAACTCATTGTTCCAAAGTGTGTAACACAAAATAATGCTTCATCTCTGTGCACAAGTACTTTCTGTGCAAACCAGAAGTCAAGAACTAAAGGATCAAATTAATTTTATAGATGGTGAACTCAGTTTGACTTCCTGTTTATGGTGTGTTGACAGACTCTGGCACTTCCCAGGCTGTCTTGTGACATTTGGGAATTGCTTATGGCTCGCTGGCTCTTGTGACACTTCTGCCACAGCAGCTTTGGTGAGGCCTTTGTCAGCTCCTGCAGCAGCAGGCAGCTCTGGCTGGGCAGGAGGCTGTCCTGGCAGAAGTGTGCCCTTCCAGAGCTGGTGTTCCAGAGCCCGTGGTGTTTTGCAGAGGCGCTGTGTGAGAGCTGTCCCTGGGACTGTTACGTCTTTGCCCTCATCATCTTCATAACCATGACGAACCAGATCCACAAGTGGTCCCACACGTACTTTGGCCTTCCACGCTGGGTCATATTCCTCCAGGACTGGCACATCATCCTGCCCCGGAAGCACCACAGGATCCACCACGTGTCCCCACACGAGACCTACTTCTGCATCACCACGGGTACTGCCCCCAGCAGGGCCCCCTGCCCAGGACAGCTGTGAGACAGCTGCAGAGCCCTGCAGTTAACCCTGCTCTCACAAGCTCTTGGCAAAACTGCGGTTGGGTTTTTGCATAAAAAGCGTGGGGGAAGGTTTGTGATGAGCTGCAGGGAGCTCGGAGCCTGAGGGAGCAGTTGATGGTGCTGAGATCTGATTGCCTGGGGTCTTGGTGAGCTCAGGCCACTAATGGGGTTTGTTCACTAAAGCTGCTGTTCCTTCAAAAGAGCAGAATGTCTGCAGCTGGTCTGGAATGCTCATTTCTAAAAGCCAGGCTTCTGGATTTTCAGCATCCACTCATTCTGACCCAGAGGAGTGGACAGGTTGGCAGAAAGCTTTAGCTTCCTTTTGCATCTGTACAGGTGGGAATGCTCAATCACCAGTGTTGCACGATCCTAAATAAGTTATCAAGTTAATCAGACAGCTGGAAATAAACCACTCTGGTTCTTCATTCTGTCATTGGCTTCAACAAACAGTTCATGTGGGTTTTGAAACCTCTGCCAAGAAAAAAATCTAATTCTCATTAGCAGAATGTCATGTAGAAACATGGTACAATTAAGAAGCCTGACTTGACAGATGGTAGCAAAAATCTTGCCACCCAAAGAGCTATTTTTAAGTCCTACAATGTCCTGAGAGTTTAAGCCTGACCATTATTAGCAGTATTGGGCCGGTTGCTTTTTTTTCTCATTAAAAAAACGCTGAACTTTGGATGCTGTGACCAACTAATCCTCTTTTTCCTTTGCAATCCCTTAGGTTGGCTGAATTATCCGTTAGAGAAGATAAGATTTTGGAGATGTTTGGAGAACATCATCCAAGGACTTACTGGGGAGAAGCCAAGAGCAGATGACATGAAATGGGCTCAGAAAATCAAATAACTTCTGCCAGCCTTCTGCAATCCTTAACTTGTTGCCAATGTTGTTTTTAAAAGAAAAAAAAAAATAAAGCCATCAGCCAAATTCAAGACCTGCAAAGAAATAACAGACTCTAAAGCACAAACTAAAAAGTGCTAACACAGACTGCAATGAAAAGAACTAATTCTTAAAACAATACTTGAAATGAAGATGATTACTCTCACTGAGCACCTTTTTGTGTAGCCATGTCTGCTTACACCTTAGAACTCGCTTCGTCGCTGTATCCGTGAGGTACCGGGCACGCCAGAGGCACACAGGCACTGCAGGGGGACGTGGGGGCCTAGGAAACGTGTGTTGTATCAACATTACTGAACACTTCCAAACAGCTTGTTGCCTAAGACCTACAGGGAGAGCGGTGGCAGCTTTGCCACTTGGTGTTGGAGTGCGAGGGCACTGCGTGAGAGCAGTGGGGGTTGCACTGGAAGCCTATAAAATCATGACTGCTCAATGCACTCTGTGATTGATCCACCTGCAGCTCTGTCTTCACTATCATGTTCAACCTGATTGATGTCATGTGGAACAGACTTGGAGAATCCCGCTCCTCCAGGGGCCACCAATCCTCAAGTGTCTTCAGTTTCCCTTAAAACAAAATTGTTCTACTCTCCACGTGGAATTGAGCAGTTTCTGCATAAGCCTTCAACTTCAGGAGCCTCTGAGGAGAGGGAGGGCACCCTACAACACACGTGTCTGTTCGTGTGGAGTGCTCACTGCTGAGTCTTCTATTAAGTGTTTCCTACCCTGACAATAAATGTTTGAAATAGTTCTAGCATTGGGCACACTGCAAATAGCTGTATTCAAGAGCTCAAGGTATCAAACTCGTAATGTTAGAAGGGAAATGTCAATGACTGGTGTTTTGTTCTTTTTATTTTTTTTAAGGTGCTTGCTTGTTTCTGTAAATAATATAAAGCCTTAATCTCTTCTGGTGTAATGGAATAATATTTTAATGTGATGTTTGAATGTATATAATATATTTATAACAAAGCAGTTGGATAATACTAATCATGTTCAAGTCTTGTTGCTGTTTTTCATTGCTGTGCTGGCAGCACTCAGTGCAAGAGCTGGATCAGTGGTTGCACAGCACCTCGTGCAGTCCCACACCTGAGACACCTGGCAGCCTGTCAGAGCTTCTTTGGGTTGGAGTGATCATCTGCCAGCATTCTGGGAGCCTGGCACTGTGTTATACCAGACTTCTTCACCTTTCAAGAAGTGTAAGTAATTCATTCTGCTCTGGATGCAAAGGAGTAACCCCAACTGAATTGAGGTGAAGAAGTTTCTCTAAAAACATCCAACAAGCACTTTATCAAGTTAATGTGATTTGGATCTTGTTCAATTCTTGCCTGACTGAAAGCTTGCTGAAGATCAAATATAAGGTATGTTCCTCCTCTAGCTGTAAATGGTGTTAAATTCAAACTGCCTGCTCCTGAAGAGCAGGGTGAGATGGTTTTGAGTCCTAGGTTTAGACTGAGCTTGATCTCCACTTCTTCAGATATGGTGGATGGGTTCTGCAGATTAAAATCACAGCTGGTACCTTGGTCACAAAACATTTCATGCAAGCATTCAGACCCTTGGAGAACTTTGTGCCATCACATGAAACTCTTCTCTGTTCCCATTGCCACAGTCACTAGCAGGTCTTCGTGCAGCTTTGACATTAAAGAATTCTTCTACTTCAGCAGGAGTGCCAAAATGCCTTCAGTTGATTCTGGAGAGCTCTGGACAGAACTGGGTGGATGTACAAGGCTCCTGTGTAAATCAGCCTGAAGCACTGGTCCCCTGAGAGCTCTTTTCACTGCAGGTTTAAATGCCAAGTGAGCAGCAGTGGTGCAGTGGATGGAACAGATGGATTTGGGACACAGAAACACCAGAATTTGTACTACCAGAGTGCTGCTTAAGGCACTGCTGCTGCCCAAACCTCTCTTGGCTGCTGTTGCCTTGCTGGAAGCAAATCTGAGCTACTCATACTGGTGGCTGCTGGGACTATTTATCTGTTAATCTTGCTTAATTATGAGAAACTGGGACAGAGTTAATCTCCAGATGCATTTTCCACGTGGATGCTGTGCTGGGCTCCTGGGGCAGCCCTGGCTCTGTGACCCCACACCCGACGTGGCTGCAGCTCCCAAGGTCCTGTTCCACCCCTTCAAAGATGTGGATGCTCCCACAAAATCAATATGGCAATTCTGGAGCAAAAGGCTGCGTGGATCCTTCTTAACAGCTCTAAATCTGGCTTAAGAAAATTTGTCTTAAGTTGATTAGGAACAGATTAGAGCTGAAGCAGAATAAGGCACTCCTGTTAAACTCCTCAGGGATGAGTGGCCTGCATTTCAGTTCAATGCTTTTAAATGCTTTTAAAAGCTCTGATTTCAGTCTCCCCTCCACAGAGAACTCTGGTCAGGCTCCTGCTCTCTGGACCCTCAGAAGGACTCTCAGGCCTCCAGCTTTGGCCAGGGCTGCAGTTGCCCTCCATGAGTGGATCTTGTGGTCAGGAGGGCCTTGGAGGAGCAGCTGTGATCCCTTATGTGCACCCCAGGAGCAGCTGTGATCCCTTATGTGTACCCCAGGAGCAGGAGTAATCCCTACACCCATCCCAGGAGCAGGAGTGATCCCTACACCCATCCCAGGAGCAGGGGTGATCCCTGCACCCATCCCAGGAGCAGGAGTGATCCCTACACCCATCCCAGGAGCAGGAGTGATCCCTACACCCATCCCAGGAGCAGGAGTGATCCCTACACCCATCCCAGGAGCAGGAGTGATCCCTACACCCATCCCAGGAGCAGGAGTGATCCCTACACCCATCCCAGGAGCAGGAGTGATCCCTACACCCATCCCAGGAGCAGGAGTGATCCCTACACCCATCCCAGGAGCAGGAGTGATCCCTACACCCATCCCAGGAGCAGGAGTGATCCCTACACCCATCCCAGGAGCAGGAGTGATCCCTACACCCATCCCAGGAGCAGGAGTGATCCCTACACCCATCCCAGGAGCAGGAGTGATCCCTACACCCATCCCAGGAGCAGGAGTGATCCCTACACCCATCCCAGGAGCAGGAGTGATCCCTACACCCATCCCAGGAGCAGGAGTGATCCCTACACCCATCCCAGGAGCAGGAGTGATCCCTACACCCATCCCAGGAGCAGGAGTGATCCCTACACCCATCCCAGGAGCAGGAGTGATCCCTACACCCATCCCAGGAGCAGGAGTGATCCCTACACCCATCCCAGGAGCAGGAGTGATCCCTACACCCATCCCAGGAGCAGGAGTGATCCCTACACCCATCCCAGGAGCAGGAGTGATCCCTACACCCATCCCAGGAGCAGGAGTGATCCCTACACCCATCCCAGGAGCAGGAGTGATCCCTACACCCATCCCAGGAGCAGGAGTGATCCCTGCACCCATCCCAGGAGCAGGAGGGATCCCTTACATGCAGCCCTGGCACTGCAGAAGCCCATGCAGAGCTGTCTGGGGACAGGCTGCACAGGGAGGTGTGCTGGAGTAAACTGAGGAAAATGACTGCAGTGCTCAAAATGCCACTTGGCGGTGTTGGCTCGGGTGCGGTGCCTGTCTGTGCGATCCTCCTGGGACGTGACTTAGCAGCCTCAGGGGTGGAGGGGATGCAGGTTGGAAGGGTGTGAAATGGGTCACACAGCACCGCAAAGCTGCAGGGAGAGCATCCTGCTGGGCACCAGCCCGGCTGTGCTGCCCGCTGTGCCCGCCCCGGCCGCCGCGCTGGGCTCTGCTGCCACCTCTCCTGCAGCCTGTCCCTTCCTGCCACCTCTCCTGCAGCGTGTCCCTGCCTTCCTGCCACCTCTCCTGCAGCGTGTCCCTTCCTGCCACCTCTCCTGCAGC